>CM034360.1:6770561-7370561 GCA_019925275.1 Mytilus edulis | reverse complement strand
GTTACAAAAGAGGCATTTAAATTTGAAAATGACTTCTAGCTAAAAATGAAAGACAAACCGTCATGCAAGAGTACAAAAACACTATGAAAAAATATATAATTCGACATTTTAAAATAAACAATGGTTTTATATCTTACCTGAAAATGTAAAGAAAAGACAAAACAGTTGTGAAATTCTCATTCTCAATCCCTAAAAATATAAATATATAATAGTGACAAAATATGAAAAAAATGATCAACCTGTACATTCGTTACCCTTACTCATTATGGTATTTTTGAAAGCAGCATGACATCAGCTTTAGTTTGGAGGAGTATCAAACATTAAGATACATTAATCTTAAAAAAAAAAGTAAAAAAAGAAAAAAAGTCAATGGAAAAATTAAAAACACATACAATGAATAGCTGTCTTAATGACTTGATGCAAGCACTCTTCTCTGTAGAAAAAGGTAGATTAAACCCGGTTTTATAGATAGCTAAACCTCTCCGCATGACAGTTACAATCTCTAAAAATACCCGACAGTCACAGAAAACCATTAAAGTGACAACGTTATGTGAACATACGATCTGCCATTAGATCCAATAAAAAAGCTAGTTTATGGGTTCGCAGTAATTGTTGCTCCTTCAACCATAACTGTTGTATTTCTGTGTTATGTCTTCAGAAAAGTGGTTGATAGTCAATCATCTGTCTTTGGATATGATGATGTCTATCACCCTCGTGTATCATTTCACTTTTGCATATTCCTTATTGATACATACAGAAAAATTGTTTATATTTCAAAATGTCTAATACTTACCATTATCTCTACATCATAATACAATACATGGCCTAAAATTAAAAATTTCCTCTTATTAGAGTTCAAAACATTGAAAAAAAAATGATATTAATTTCCTTCCTTTCACCTTGACAGGAAATATTTATGTAACATATGTTCCATTTCACGTTCCGGTAATTTGAGTTCAATTCATTATAATTATAATTGTTATTTTGTGTTTTATGTAAAATCTGTAGGTAGCATATATAGATTTTCATAATGCATTTCAATGTATGTTGGCGTTTGTTTTTGTAGCAATTCAGTGTTTATATTTTGTCTTGTTTCCTTTTATGGTTGCTGTTTTTTCCCTTAGTTTTTATTATTCACACGGATATATTTCATTTAATTTCGATTTATGACTATTGAACAGCAGTAATAGTTACTCCTTGATATTCCATGTCATTCTCACAACACTTCTAAGAGAGGGTAGACAGATACCATAAAAACATTCTCATAGATCGAAACTAAACTGATAGGACCACGGCACAAAATAGAAAAATACAAACAGACAAACAATAAGTCACAAGACACAACTCAGAAAACTAGAAACTAGGCAAAATGAACTCTATAAAAAAAAAAAAATTGGTGGTGATCGTATGTGCTCTGGGAGGGTTATCACATCCTGCTCAACATTTGGCACCCGTCGTATTGCTCATATTATTTCAAACCTGGTAATTAGTCAGTAGATTCGTTTAAAGGAAGAAGTTTGTAGTTACGACATATGAAAAATATCCGATATCATCTGTGAAACGGATATCCCATAACGGCCAACCAACTCGTGATGGCGTCCAGACAATTTTCGACTGGATGATTTCAACTTCACCGGTTCAATATATTTCTTGTGAGCATCAACCCTCTATCAATGAAATCATGATAGAAAAAGACTCGGGAATATCATCAATTGAGAGATATATACTCAGTATGCAGACGCGACTTGTATGCTGTTACATAGAAATGGAAAATTCACAATTAGAGTGCTGAAATAATCTTTGTTGTCGTAAAGTTTTGTTTTCAACCGACCATCCTTGTCAATTTTTAGATGTACATTCAAGATATGAGGCAGATGTAAGAATCATATCTGTTGTAGCTCTTATATTAAGTTCTAACTTGTTTAATACACATTTAATGGGTATTATGGGGTCTTAGCGTGTTAATATATTGTATAGTTCATTTAATTATATAACATGTATTCAGATACAACTTCTGAAAGTTATAGGTACAATGTAAGTCTTCATATGTTCGGTGTTGGTTTATGCATATAAAGTAAAATGAAAAAAATAATACAAACATCTTGATCCCGTCTGATTTCACTTACACAAACTTGATGCGACATGATAGTTTTTTGTATCTGATCTACAAAAATATACTGATTTTTTTCCGTATATTATATCGCATTCTTTACAGAATATGCTTTCAATTTAATATCTTCTTCTAGCCAATATAATTTTTCATATCATATAAAAGATAATAAATGAAAACTGATATATGTTACGTAACAATTAAATATGGCATGCATATCTCATTACACTTTATAACTTTGTACCGTGCGGAAAAGCAAAAATGCACAGCCGATTTAATTAATTGTTATCGTTTATGTTGTCACTGTAAGTTATGTTGTGCTCGTAACATAAACTATGATTATATAAAGGCATGTTTAATTGTAATATACTTTTATATTAATGGCATGTCATTTTTCTTGGTTTTTATGTAATGGTTTATTGTTTCAAGTATTATTGTTATAGTGAAAATATTGCCCGAGTTTTAAGATATGATATAAAAATTCATTGTTCTTCAGTGTAATGAAATTAACATTGTAGTAGATCTATTAATTTTGTCTTATTTTCAGGTTCAGTGTTTTATTCGAATGACGATCAATTTGACAGTATGATGCGTCTCTCCATAGAAGAAGTTGGTATTCATATTGGTCATTATCATTTATTAATCAACGAAAGACATATTCTTTCAATACTTGTTGAAGGGAGAGAAAAGTAAAATATATTAATTCCACTGCGAGTGGAAACAAACTGAGATTAAGTTACCATTAATATATCAATATCTGTTTCAAACCACTCTAGATAGTTTATAATAAGATTTTAGCCTACTTTTTATTGCTGATAATTTTAATGCTTATAGTTTAAAAACAAGCTTTCATAGGACACTGTGTAGATGTAGTGACGCATCATTACTTCTAAGGACACTTACGTAATGATTGTACTAGAATCCAACAATATGACAAAGCAATTTGGAGTTTTGCGTTTTCAATGATTTGCAACTCTTTACTCCGTATTTTGCCCTTTTACTTTCAAATTCGAACAAGGATAAGTATTATGTAAACGAAATGTGCGTCTGGCGTAACAAATGTAAAACATTGTTACTTTTAATGACTCATTAGTTACACCTTTATCTCATCTTGTTTTCCCTTGGTCATTGTGTTTGTATTCACTCCAAACATCTCTATCGTTGATGTCTGCAGTTTCTGGTACTCTACATGTACCTATATTGTTTAAACGCAAGTTTTGCTGTGTAACGGTCACTCTTAAGATATACCCAACCCCAACCCAACACCACACTTATTATATCTATATTTCCTAGTGTTACATTCTGTATTTCCCTACCGATCGCTTCTCTGTTTTCAATATTTATATATAGAAAGTCTTAAACACTATTTCTGACATAAGAACACCTAGAACTCCAATAATTTCACTTGAACATTTGTGTATTAACATCACTGATGAATATTTCATTTTTGAATACTTAAACCATCTGCTCATATATAATCTATAATAAATTCATCTCCGTCTTTTAACAGAAAAACAAATATTAGTGCATTCATTATAAGAAAAAAAATATCATCTCGTCAATAGATACTTTTAATGGATGATTCCCCCTTAATATTTTTACTTCATATAAATCATTTTACACGCATACTATCTCTGCCAAACATTTAATCCATACTAATGTCATGGGTTGAATTACAAGTAGAACGTCTTCTTATGAAGTGGAAAGGAAATTGCCTAGTTTCGTCTGTATGTATATATAACTTTTATTATATTTTTTAATTAACTTCAACTGTTGTGACAATGCATGTATTTAACTATGTTGTTTAAAATATGAACATTTTGTTTGTGACTATTATTCAAATCGCATTATTAGACATGACTTGAAAAGTATCAATTATTTACTTTTACTTTCGCTTTTTGGTTTACCAGAAATTAAAAGTCCTAGGTCTAGTGGTTGTTTTTTCATATATGTGTATTGGATATAGTAAACACAGATCAAATCTTTAAAGGTGAGAATCTAGGATCACTGCTTTTTAAGTACATTCTACTTGGTAAAGATTAACTTTGCATCTGATCATTTTAAATCTATTGTTATTGTTAATTCTTATACCTAGATTTGCAAGATATTCATATTAAACCTGTATATTACCTTATATAAAGTCTCAAGTGTTTGTCCCTTTTCGAGAATATGTGTTTGTGATCATATATTGTATTAATAAAAACAAATTCTCTTTCCACTTATTTGGTTTTTAATTTAAATGTGTTGGTTGTTCGAAATATGAAATTTATATAAAAGAGGGAGCTGATGAGTTATTTACGTTCTTCGTGATTGAGGTATTTTGCTGGTCTTAAGTCGATTTTACATTGATTTATTGTTCGTATTTCATAACAGACACCACCTCCAGTTGAACACCAGATTTAACTCATATATTACATTTACATCTGACAATGACCTCACTCTTATGTTTCGGGATATTGAACAGTATAGTTAGATAAAAATGAAAATAACACTATAGAGATTTTTTTCTTCCAAATCACTTTTCTTTAATTTAGGTTTGGGTTATCACACACAAACATATTTCACACACCAAATCCCATATCTGCTACCCCAAACCAGGAACCTCTAATTCAAATGTTGTAATTCGTTTTTATTTGTTATATTGATTTTTTTCATTGTTTATTCGTTTCTGTTTCCAATGTATTAAATAATTCACATCATATATGTTTGTTAATTAAAACTTTTGTGATACCCCCAATTGTTATATATATGGTCGTTGGATATTTAAATAGGTATGGACTGGTATTATGAAAAATGGTCATTACATGTACCTCCTTACTATTTATAATAAAATAAATGGATTAGTTTTATATTCGATTCGATATGCACTTATATAATCCGTTAGAAAGAAAAAGCCTTAGTCACTACTTGATATTTCTAAAGGTTGATGAACCTATTTGAATTCAAATGTGGTGAACGGTTAACACCAATACAAACACATTGCATAACAAATAATCCATAATAATGTCAAGGTTTTCATTACAAATGAAACGTCTTCTTATGTAGTGGAAGGGATATTGCCAACTGTTTTCATCTGTACGTATATCGTAATATTGTTATAATTGTTATATATGGTTTGATTTTCTTTTGAATTAACTTAAGTTCTAATCGTAATGCAAATATTTAATAATTATTTCTTAAATAAATTTAAAAAAAATTCTTCTTAAAAGTATAAATATATTGTCAGCTGATACTAATGAAGTAGTTGATTATTTAAGACTAAATTCAATCGTAGTATATGACAAACGAAAAATAAATGAGAAAGGGTTAATATTCATCCTAATAATATTTTTTTTCATATTTGTGTCCTGATCTACCAAGAATTCGACGTCCTTGACCTAGTACTCTTAGTATGGGTGTAAACAAATGATATGATAATAGAATTTGTCATTCGTTAACAAGAAGACTAAACCATTTCTGCTTTTTAGTTGTTCTATTGTATTATTTAAAAGAAACATCATCAGGAACTATACTGTTTCTTTAATGTTTTCATTGATATATATGCTGTTTGGTCAGTATACTACCTAGAATTTATATCTACAAAACATTATTTTTTTTAAGTGTTTTAAAAGGATATTTAGTATGCAAGTAAAACTTTATTATTGTTTACCTTTTATGCTATCGCGTTTTACTGATCAAATGACCTTTTTGATTTAACCTATGATAATACTTTCAAATAGGACAGGTAAATATATACCATTACATATAATTAAAAGTGTGTAAGTGATAAGTGCAACAGGTGAGAGATATACACATAATTAAAAAGGCGGAACCATAGTTGTAAATTTAAAAGTCATTTGTGGATTCAGGTCTGTATAATATTTGGAAAATTTGAAAAGTTAGTTTTCGATAAAAGACGGTAAAGTACGTTTTTGGATTTTTTTTCACTTGGTAAAGTGACTGCAAATTGAGACCTTCTTGTATATGATTATATATAATTGTGAATTTATCAAAACGACTTTATTATCAATATTTCTATTCAGTATGTTGACAAACAATATGCTTATTCTAGAAATGGTTTTGTTAAATTAATATATCTGCTTCAATTATATCTTTTCCAGCAAATTTCCAGAAAATTAAAAACAAAATCGTTGAGATCGTACTTTTTTCATGTACATTTAAATTGTTAAAAGTTAAAACCTTAAGGCGTTGTAAATTGAGTTCTAAAGATTGTATTTCCTGTAATTGCGTTGATTGAGTTTAAATTGATTGTTTAACTCTATGGTAACCAAATAACTGCATTGAAAAAGGGAACAGTTGTATACTGGTGTTCAAAAGTAATAAATCGATTGAGAGAAGACAAATCGGTGCTATAAATTCATACCCAGTGAAACATATCATGTACAAGAGGAAAACATAGGAACTACAGAACCATTGAAGTGAAATGAAAACAAAAGTCAACATATATTGAAACAAACAATAATAAAGATAATACTAGTAGCTGCCATATTCCTGACTTGGTAAAGGGCATTTAAGAAAAAATATTGGTTGAACCCTAGTTTAATGACTAGCCAAACCTTCCTCTTTATGGCAACATTTTGTGACAAATATACAGCACAAACCACAAATTCACGTCATTGATCGATATAATGTAACCATTATTTCACTTTAAGTTACAAAATTCGTGAAATAGTTGTGGTATTTCATTCCACAGACTATTTGTCAGTCAATAGTGTCAAAGACTATTACCCCGGTTAATAGTTTTATAATCATCTTTCCCGTACTTTTTCATGCTGTTTTTTTATTGGACAATAAGACAATGATGATGTCATTGACTTTTTGGCTTGGCAAAGTCAAACTCTAATCTTGTAAACGGTATGATCAGTTTGCGTCGATTGTAATTTCACTTACAAGAAGAAATTATAAAAGAGAGAAAATCTTCGCGCTCATTTTATAAAGATCTGAAATATAGTACCTTATTCATAATATGGGTTCTGTGTTGTTCAGTATGATACAACGCCTTATGACTGGTGTTGCGGGTAATAGCAAGTTTGTTGTCCCTTTGCATACCGACTTTTGCTCTCGGCTTTGGCTCGAGCAATAGTTAGTATCTCTGGGACAACAAACGTGCTATTACCCTCACACCCAGTCAATAGGTGTATACTAGTGAGGTTGCGACTGTTTTACTGAGTTTATGCTGGCTATAAAACCATGCTTATTCTACTATTTTCAAGTCAGGAGTAATTGATATGTAACCCAAATAAAAAGCACACAAATTAGACGTACGTCGTTTCCATATGTTTTCATTGATCACATTTGGGACACAGTTTGAATCGATTGACCTTTTTAATCAACGACAATAACACAGCTTGATATTGTGTGAATATACTCGCTCGGGGACATTTTTGATATTTGAAAATAAAAATATTTGGCACCAAATCGTTATCTCTGCTGCTATTCCTGTACTGTTGACACATCCAACATGTAGAACTATACCATGTAATAACGTAAGGTGCTATTCATTTGATATGTATAGGTACACAGCCACGATTAATTACGTTACTTTAAAAAAATCAAATATAGTTTATTATCATTATTCCACCATTATGTATTTGGGAGAACAAAATACGCACCCTCAGTTGTCATCACTTTACCATCGTCAAATTTACAATTTGAGTACGACAACAGTCACCAGTTAAATTCTATAATGCACCAGTTCATATCAATCGTACATTTCCTTGTCTGTTTATTAAGAGAATATGTTTTCACTCTCTTTTGCAAATGCTTAACTTACATCATGTTTAAAATTTTAGAATGGTGAAATTGTTGTTATGTTCGGTAAAAATCATGTAAATTGCAGACCGTTATAGTTAGAATCAAATTAGATTAATATGACGAATTTAACTATTATATCATACTGATGAAAGATCAATGTTATCCGAAAATGTATAGATGATAACATTTAATGTTTCCTTTTTTCATATTTGTTTTGTTTTGTATACTTTTGAGGCGTTGATATATAGTTATTTATACCACACGAATTAATTGATTATTGAAAGCTTTTACTAGATAAATTGATGTCCTTTGTTATGTGGTATAACGTTGTATAATTGACACATCTTATTAATCTTGTATGTATATAAATCCCTCTGATGATATACAAATACCCAATTTATTTATAAATCAAATACTTAGAGCGGTGCGTATACACGATATTTCTTAATATATTAGTCATATTCAATTCACTTTTAAAAGTACAATAATCTTAAAAAACCTTTACGATCTTTTGCATATTATATCATTTACATTTATGCTGATTTATGTTTTTTTTTCTTCTGAATCCCCAATAAATGGTCCTATACTACTTAATATTTTTATACCTCACATAAACATTTTAAAATTGCTTGGACAGATAACATAACAAAACATTAGTTTTCCTGTGCAAAAAAGAAGTGATATCACCTTAGAGTTCACGTTTGCCTAGATCAACTACTGCTGTTATGTGGGTACATTCATCTACAATGTGCCCGTAAACGAAAATATGCAATGTGAAAATTACAGATAAAACTTTCAAATATATACAATATATTTGTTTTCCAGAGATATATCCTTCGTATTTCTTTATATACCAATATCATCTGAAAATTAAACAAAAAGTTATTTATAAATGAGAAAAGGTTGTTCCTTAGCGCATCATTTATGTTTTAAAATTGACGCTGAACATTTGAACACTCAATTATGTAACTGAATTCTTTATTTTGAAGGTGAAATGGAAAAACAAAATTTGAGAATGGTATTTGCCAGAGGAACATCCATTGAAAAACTTGCAGATATCAGTGTAGTGTTACGTTATCATATAAATGATCACCTGTCAAATTGGTTTAAACCGTTTTACTTGCAAGTAGAAATAGCAAAGTGTTGTGGAACACACACGTGTGTTTCGCCTATCATAGAGATACTACACATTACATATTTAAGAGAAACTAAGGCAGCAATACAAACTCAGTATACTTGTGGCCGTCATCAGATTTCAATTTCCTATATAGTTTATCATACAATGAATAAACGTCACAGACATATTCTGGAACGGCACATGGAAAACATAAATATAATCAAGGGAAAACAAATGTTTCCTGTAATGACAAACTGTGAATGCTTTGCTTTCAACAGATATGTAATCCCATCATTGCACCTGCTGAATATTAAAAGTAAGCTTAACGAATGTGGAGGAGCTGAACATCAAGTTAAAACCATAATAAAGAAGATACATCTAAATAAAAAATTAAAAGAGACGCATTCCAGGAATTTTATAATGTAAGTATTTAATTTATCGACATTACATTTACAGATTATAGTGTATAATGATCTTTGTTTGCTGACTAATATAGAACGATAAACATATAAGATGTTTTTGTTGCGTGTCATTCACATACATTGTCATTAGATATGCCTTATTTTTCTCCCTTTTCTCTTTATATGTGTTAAAATTTAAATCCTTAGCAAGTCCAAATTATCGTCTTTCAGCATTCAAATGGTAAACATTTACTTCTAGATTTCTATGAGTTAGACATAATAACTCAAAATTTAACAGATGGATTGATGTATAGTCTTCTCTCTTTAAACGAAATGATTATAGTCATGTTTGATTATCTCTATCACAGATAATCCCGGATATGTATAAATTGTTGTAACCCCGAGATTTTTTTGAAACTAGGTTCAACCCACCCTTTTTTTCATAAAATGCCCTGTACCAAGTCAGGAAAATTGCCATTGTTACATTATAGTTCGTTACTGTGTGTGTTTCATTTTGGTGTTGTGTTTCTGTTGTGTCGTAGTTCTGTCATATTTGATACGTTTCCCTTAGTTTTAATTTATAACTAGGATTTGTTTTTTTTTCTATCGATTTATGAATTCCGAACAACGGTATACTACTGTTGCCTTTATTTTTTAAATTTTCAATTCAACCTCAATCTTAAACCATTTTGTCATTACAGTTCGGGGATAAACAGATACATAAACGATATAGTGGTTTTTGTTTATGAAAGACTTTTGATATTAAAAAGATGTCGACATTAATTTGTTAATGTCATATACAACAAAATCACGAAATTGTAATGCATTATGAAAAAGTCTACGCGTTGTATCTCTCAATGACGTTAGCAAATGAAAAAAAAAGCTATCACATAGACCGGAGTCATTTAGAAAGTTTGTGTTTGATTTATAAGGCTATTTTAGTGGGTATTTTCGGTAATTAGTTGTATAGCCCTTGTTATCCGTTCGTTTGATGTGTTTGAGCTTTTGAATTAACTTTGGTTAATGACTCCCTGTGCTGAATAAATCTCGGAGTGTGGTATTTGAGTTGTATTACATTTTTTAAAGCAAAGTTTGCTTCAAGATCGCTCATAGTACAAAAAGAGGGACGAAAGATACCAAAGTGATAGTCAAACTCATAAATCTAAAACAAACTGACAACGCCATGGCTAAAATTAAAAGCCAAACAGAAAAACAATAGTACACATGACACAACATAGAAAACTAAAGAATAAACAACACGAACCCCACCAAAAACTATGGGTGATCTCAGGTGCTCTGGAAGGGTAAGCAGATCATGCTCCACATGTTGTACATGTGACAAATGTGTAGTGGTATCTTTATTTTTTTTACAGACGGTGTAGTCGTTCAACCAAATATGTATTACTAGTCATTATAGTACTATGGTATGCAGCGAAAGCAAACAGCACAGGTGGTAAATATAGTTTAAGATAAACAATTTCTTCATATAACAATCAATTTAGCATTTTTTAAATGACGCATACAATAACTGAAAAAGGAGTAGGCGCGATAATAAATGTACATGGTTCATAATACAACATTCATGATTTGATTGAATACTGTTTCAGGTGGAATCATTAACATTCAGTAGTAAGGTTAAACATAGAAAATAAACTTACAATGCTAAAAACGGAAAATACGAACAGGCAAATTATAGTACACCATTAACAACACTTAAAGACTAAGCAACACGAACAAAACTATGGGTGATCTCATGTGTTCTGAAAGCAGATCCTGCTCCACGTGTGGCACTAGTCGTTTTGCTCGACGTGTTATTTAAAACCCGGTAAATAGTCTAATTCGGTAGAACACATTCTTGGAATAGGATCGCGATTGTAGTTACCATATTACGAACATTTACTATATCATCTGTGAAATTGATATCTCGTCACAGTCAAGCAACTCGCCCATAAAATTTACGAACTCTTGGTTTAATGTAAAAACATTCAAATGGGACAACCAACAGTCTAATCTAGATAAATTGGGAGTGTGGCATAGTGATGACTGATGTACACATATTTTGACAATTTTACCTGTTGTGTCTATTTTGTTCACGCATCGTTGTAAATATCTTGGAATTTGTTGCGACTGTCTTACAAGTGAGGGGTTGAGCGCTATAAAACCAGGTTAAAATCCCGAATTTTCTACATTTTAAAATGCCTGTAACAAGTCAGGAATATGACAGTTACTGTCAATTCGTTTGAGGCGATTTAAAATTTAATTCGGCCATTTGACTAGAGACTTCCGTTTTGAATTTTTCTCATGGTTACATTTTTTGTGATCTGTTTTGCACTAGCTTTTTCAACGATTTTTGATAAATGATTTACCTAGTATTTCTAGCTATACAAGTTTATGAATACAGCAAGGCCTCATTTTAAGTTTGGGAAATCATTTTCATTCGACAGAAGTAATACAGTGGAAACTAATGACTAAGCCTGTGTATTTTGGAAAAAACGTTGTTCTGGAATGCATTATATATACAGAGGACAAATCTGCGCCAATGCTATGGACTAAGCTACCAAATGGTAAAACATTAGCCTTCAACGAGAATTCAACATACAATGACAAATATGCAGTTAATGTTGAATATCGTGAGAGGAAAATGATATACAATCTAACGATAAAACATTTTAACTCAAGTGACGTAAATCAAATGTATAAATGTGATTACGGATTTCACACTTACTCAGACAATCTTTTGCTAAATGAAAACGATTTTATCTGTAAGTACTTAATTATCTTAATTTGAGGTGTTTAAAATCCTCTCCTTCTATTCATTTCTATAAAGGATTTAAGGGGTACAAGTATTTGTAAAACTTACTCTTACCAAAACCCTTATCATAACCCTAATCCCTAACTTAACCCTAACCATAATCCTACACCCTAACACAACCTTTACTCTAAACCCTAACCTAATTCTTATCCATACCCTAAACAGTTATCAAAGGTATCATGGTTATAATTTAAGTACGCCATAAAAAATGTTTGCTCCTTTCTGTTCATTAACATTCTTTAAATGATAAAAAAAGTTTGACGTCGGAAAGTACATTAATCATCAGCTGATTTATTTCAGTATGAGTTTTTAAAACAATAGTTATTGACAAATATTGTAGAAGAGGGACGAAAGATACAAAAGAGACAGTAAAACTCATTGATTAAAAATAAACTGACAACGCCATGGCTAAAAATAAAAAGACGAATAGACAAATATTAGTACAGAAGACTTAGAAAAATATATACTGAGCAATACGAACCTCATCATTAACTTTGGGTGAACTCATCTGCCCCGGAATGGTAAGGAAATCCTGTTTTACATTGGGCACCCGTCATGTTGCTTATGGTATTACAAGTCCGGTAAATTGAATCATTCGGTAGGTCACATTCGTGAAAAGGGAAGGGTATTGAAGTTACGACATAAGAAACATATCCAATATCATCTGTGAAACGTTTATTCCATAAAGGTCAAGCAAGTCGTGAGGGCGTCCGTAAAATTTATGAACTCTTGGTTTTATATACATATTGTCTTACATACAAAAACATCATTGCTGTTAAACTTTTGTTTTGATTAAATTTGTTTCTTTGTTGTTTTCATCATTTTGTATTTCATCGTAACACTATAATTAAATATAATCTGTAACTTCCATTACATATGGTTTTGTCCGTGAACGTTATTTCTTTGTCTTGTCAGCTGAACCATCAGTAGAACATATGAAGAACTTCAGTCTAGATGACAGGAAATTAAATGGCATTGTGATGGTTTATAATAGTTATCCAAAACCTTTGTGCTCCGGAAAATTTGAGGTAATAGCATTATGTCATTATCTGAATAGGGAGATGTAGCCTAACGGACAAATCGTCTTAGATTTGTCATGTATTTTATTATTATCTGTTTTTTCTAATAATTTATTTTATAAATAAACGATGTTCGCTACTCTGTTTAAAAATGAAAAGCTTTTTAAAAGACTGTTATAAATTGAAAGTGTACAAATAAAGAAACAAAATAATCAGACAAAAATTGAGGGTCCGTGTGCTTGTATCCGAGATATAAGCCGTTAAAAATTTTGCGGGGAATAATTTTCTCTAGATTTTTCTTTCACTTAATATTGGCACATTTTTTGTTTAAAAAACTATTAAAAAATAACAAGGATTTCACAAGATTTTGAAATATGGCTTTTTAAATGATATTTAATACAAATATGAAAAGAAAAGTAGAGGTTAAGGTGGTACCTTACACTACAGGGAGACAACTCTGTAAAGTCATCAAAACGTTTGAATTACGTTGTGTTGTAAAGGGAATAATAAGCTTCTCAATGATCAAACTTGGTTTTTGTCAAACTGCTATATAACCAGTGTAATTTTTCTGAAAAAACGGTTGGTTCAAACTTTTTGAAATTTTTATATTAAGGGTCAAACTCAATACTTTGTCAAAATTTTATCAAAATTAATTCAGCCAAATTAATTGTAGTGAAAGTGTTAGGTACCACCTTAAGGGAACTTTTTTTTTTTAATTGTAATATATGGATAAAACCAGAGGAGTCCGAAAATCTGGCAAACATTCAAAAGGTAGAGGAGCAAACATCCTTAATACCTATGTTTAAGACACATACACATTTCTTTACAAAGGTTAAAACATTGTCTTAAGTATACGTATCTAATAACAACCTTTATTTCAGGGAGAGGAAATTTCAAAGTTTATGAAAATAAGTATAAAGAACATTTCAATATTTTACGAAACAAAGATTGAACTTGACTACAGAACAGATATGTGTACAGGCACTGTCAATGTCACATGCAGTTATGGTAGTCACATAGTGCTGATAACTCAACTGGTTGATGCTTGCACAGGTTAGCCATTCTATACGTATAACATTTTAACACTACAAACCAGTAAAAGTCTGAAATGGCCTATATCTGTACTCGACTGTACTGATTTTTACTCAACCAGTCTGAAATGGTCTGAAATTTACTTCATATTACTCGACAGTAGTCTGAACCGTACTTAACAGTCTGAATTTGTACTTAACCAGATTTAACAATTTTATACGAGTCTGAACCATGCTTGACCTAATCTGAACCATACTCGACCTAGTCTTAACCGTACTCGACCTATTCTGAACCATACTCGACCTAGTCTGAACTGTACTCGATCTATTCTGAACCATACTCGACTAACTATTGACCAAATGTTTGGCTTTGAGCGTTCCTGATGAAGGTAAATCCAGAAAAGCGCTTCGGACGCAAGAAATTAATAACGTGTTGTTTTCAATATTTGACCAACCTAGACCTATTATTTGTATCTATCAACTAAATTTTATCAACTTAGGCAATATTCTTTAATAAAAATGAAATTTGAACAAAATCTTAAAACTAAATATATGTACTCGATATAGTATTAAAATTAAAATTTCACAATAATTAACAATAATTCACAATAATTTTCAATTTTATTCAAAATATTATGAATATTTTGGAAGTACTGTATGATAATTGGACTTATGTATATATATATTAAGTAGTATATACTCAACTTAATAATTAAAAAAAAACGAGACCTTAAACATTTTAGTTTTATTAAACCTAGAATTTAATTTAATCTTGATAATAGAATTTCGATAGCAATCCTTTTAAAATAACCTTTTTAAGAAAAGAAATGTATTTCAAAGTAACATTAAAAAATTATTTCAATTAATTGAAGAACTTTTTCTCAAATTAAAGACATGGCATATATATATATAAAGCACTTTAATTTGGTATAATTACCTCAGTACATGTGTGTTTTACAGGTAAAAAGAAAGCCCTATTTTCTAAAATTCGTATATTACTTATCTAGTATATTCGGAAGGCCTTGTTATTTAAGTTACATATGATGTTGCAATTTTATATAAATGTTAATTAGAATTTAATACCTCTGACCAGGTGTGATCTTATTTATGAGTTTGAACCAAGCAGAGGTTATACTTAATATTTCACCACTAATCAGAGGAACAATTGTATCTATTTCTTAAATTTATCCCTTTTTGATATAAATTATATATAATATTTTGTTTTATCCTAAATATAATAAAAGATGTATTTCTGATAAAAGGTTAAACAATTTATAAATTGTGTTGACTGTTGTTATATATGTCATTAAAAAAGAAATTTATTTTAACAGTTAAAAAGTTGAGGTTATTTGGTCTAGATAGGTTGAGACTGGTCGACTATTTGTCAGAACTTACTTTGGTTAAGTATGGTTTAGACTGGAAAAATAGGTCGAGTATAGGTCGAGAAAGGGTTAAGACTGTTTCAGACTGATCGAGTAATGGTTCAGACTATTTTCAACGGCAAAAATAAGGGTCAAGTACGATTTAGTACAGTCGAGTATGGTTCAGACTGGGGTCGAGGAATGTCAAGTAAAAGTCAGACCAATTCAAACTGGTCGAGTAAAAATCAGAACAGTCGAGTACAGATATAGGCCATTTCAGACTTTAATGGTTTGTAGTGTAATAATATAAATCAAAACATTGAAGTTACTTCGTAGTTGATATATTCTATTGAAAAAACAGTTGCAAGAAACATCCATATATAAACCAGTTGATTGGCATTAGTAGAATTCATTTTTTTTGTATTTAAATTGAATACAATTTTGCAATATATTGGTAACGTGAAAGCAGTAATTTCCAGTTGAAAACGCTAAAGTGTTTTAATCATTCTTTTTGTCGATTTGTATTGACCTTCATGTTCTTGTTGGTTTTACATTTTGAATTACCAGTTTTATTCACTAAATTATCTGAACAAAGTTCATTATACTGTTAAAAAAATCATAAAAAATCTGAATTTAGAGGAAATACAAAACATACTAATCAATCGAAGGACAGCCTCATTTTTGACACGAATCAATTTAAAATGAAATACTTTCAAACCCATATCGTCTGTATTGAAATGCTGATTTATTTTAATTATAACAACTTATTATAACATGCATACGATTAAGTAGACATTGATATTGTTTATCAGAAATTATAAAAATTACAAAATAATATGATATCTAGATGTATTCTTTACATATGTTATTGCAATATTTTGGAATGTCATGAAACAATTGTATTCACATTTCATAGCCCGACACGTAAGTCTATGATAATTTAAAATTCATATACATGTTACACATACATTTCTTTTTAATCTGAGAGTTGAAAAAAGCTCTTTTTAGGAATGAGATCTATCAAAAAGATATTTCAAATTCAATCATCACCTCGAGAAAATTTCAAACGGAAAGTCCATAATCAAATGGCAAAATCAAATGATAAAACACATCAAAAGATTGTTTGCCTTGTATCGTTCGTACAGTTTTACCCTTTCAAGTCTTATAGCTAGTTGCTTTTATTTTACTAATAGTTGTGTGTGATTTTTTTGTGACCTAGTCCTATTTCATATCGTGATAACTTCTTTAACAATTCACGATGACAAAAAATTGAGAATGAAAATAGGGAATGTGTCAAAAGAGAAAGCAACGCAACCGAGGAGAAAAAAACATCAGAAGGTCACCAATTGGTCTTCAACGCAGCGAGAAAATCCCTCACTCGATTGCGTGCTTCAACTAGCCAAAACATAACAATTTGAACAAGTTCAGTGATAAATGACGTCATACTAAATTCTGAAATATATAAATGCACTAAAATCAAAAATCATACAAGACTAACTATTACATATAAGATGAAATGCCAAGATAGTAAGTCGGATCTGACGCTGTCACCAATAAGTGTAATTTATTTTGGCTAAAATTGTATAGATCTTATTTTAAAGATTCATTGGAAACGAGTAATACAACTGTACAGATAATTATAGCAACATTAGCAGGATGCATGCTTGTGGGTGGTTGTGTGGCAGTCTACTGTTATCGGAAATGGAAACAGAACAGATTTGCGATACCCAGTGCTCTTTCACGTTTACTTTTGCAATCTGTATAAGTTGTTTATTTAGATATGTTCCGGAATATATGAGTATTTGGATCATACGCGTATGGTCATGACCATATTGGTATATACTCATATGGTCCGACCATACGCGTATGGTCCGACCGTACGCGTATGGTCGGGGTAATTAACACTCTGTTACAGTTTACTTTTAATACTTCTAAACTCTTCATATTGTATGACCGCTAATCAAAAAGACGCCATCATATAGCTAAATAAAAATTAGAAGTTTCACCTAGTTAATTTTACTTACTTGTCATAACTATAATAAACACATTTTATACTTACGGTTATTACCGATGGTCATTACCGATAGTCATTACCGATGGTTAATATCGATTTGTTATTACGAGTGAATGGCAATATTTCGACTTAAAGTAACATAGTTTATTTAATTGGTTTTTGAATATGATGTATTGCAGTCATGTTTCGATATTTGAGATCTAAAGCTTCTTTAAAAAACACCATAGACATATCGGAATGGGCCAAGACCTCGGTGTCACTGTACGCAGAGCTACAATAGGCTAGCTTTTCACTCGCAAACAAAAGACTTGGAAATGCAAAAAAACTTTGATACCGTATGGAAGTAAATGTGAGAATATAATTATCGATAAAAACTTATTATGGAATAAATATTTAATTTTACATAGTATTTGTATTATAAAAAAAATGCATTGTAATGTTAGCATCATTTTTTTAGATACAGTTTTTGTATTATTGAAACTTTTATAATGTTATTTAACCAAAAATATACCTATATGGTCCAAATACTCATATGGTCCGGCCCGTTGATAACCAAACGAGTATTATACTCATATGGTCCGACCATACGCGTACGGTCGGACCATACGCGTATGGTCGGACCATATGAGTATACGCATATGGTCATGACCATACGCGTATGGTCCAAATACTCATATGGTCCGGAAAAGATATACAAATGATATTAAAATTTACTACACACCTGTTGTAGTATATCAACCCAGAAAAATTCAGGTTATGTTATCAATGTGTTCAAAATCTCTAATGGAATATAGATAGATAAATATGTTATTTTAAAATACATTTTAGTATTTATACATTGGATAAAATATATTACAATTTTAAAAATATGCAGTCAATAGGCATGTAGATTTATACCAACCAGCCTTTATAGGCTTATGATGCACTGTCATTCATTCACCAACAATTATATAAATAAACTTAAAAATCAAAAACTTTGATTATATTTGAAGCTTTATTTTGTATTAGATAGTTTAAATATATCAGTTGTGTTTACTATAAAATGAGAAGATGAAAATGAAAGTGTCTGAATAATTATTGGTTTGATAATGCAAGGGTAATGCATTGAAAAGTGGGAAGATAAGAGTTGTCTCTCGTTGTACGTATATATTTTGTGACATATAATTTGTAATAAAAGATGAAAAAAAATTATCACCTAGAATGGACTATCTTCTGATGTTATAATCATGCATGTATCCTTTTTACTGTTATATCAAAATAGTATGTAAACACTTTATCATATTTTTGAAAAAAGTAAAATGTTATTGCATACATAGAAATATTTGACACTGTTCATCACATAAAGTACATAACAAGCATATGTTACAATGATCATCCAGATATGAACAAACCGGACCCTACTAAGAACAATGCAGCATTTATAAAATATATGAAATGACTAGAGTGAGTGCTTTTTTTAACAAATATATTCAAATGCACAGGACGCGAGGATGTGCTATTGGTGTTGAAGTGAGTTCCTGTTAAAGGACAAAAGTTTTTTGTATAAGGAAATCATTTATCTCCTAATCGTATTTAAATCTTCATAAATGTACTACTATTAATTTTTGGTCCAACTGTTCACTTATGGTCTGACACATTACTGTTTCGTTCGAAATTTGGCCACCACACAGTGCAGGTGTACTCGTAAACTCGTAATGCAAAAATGTAAACAAACGTGGATTTGAGGGTAGAAAGTAATTACAAATTAAATACACCAAATCATCAAAACAAATTCCAAGTAAAGGTTTTATTAACAAATGGAACACATTGAAAATATAAAAATCACCTATTTTATACGTGCTTTGTGTTGATCGTTTATCAATATAAAGATCTCCTTTACTTATGCAACCACCTCAAACGTTATGTAGTTCATTGGTTGATTTTCGTTTATTACTGTGTTATTAATCTGGCCTTAAGTTTTCTCAATCAAAAGGCTAACATATTTTTTAAGTCGAAGTCTTTTTTAGGTGACTATACGGTATCGGGTTTTGTCAAATTTGAATGTCATATTGTTGACTCTAATTGCCTACGTTCACTCAATCAGAAATCAGATGGACAGTCCCATTGTTGATTATACCATACCTCCTTATTTTTATATGAAAAATACCCATTTGAATATTAAATTCTCAGAAGCACACATATTCTAGATTTCACATAAAGATTTTTAAAATACACATACTATAAATTCTTAGAAGCACACATACTCTAGATTTCACATTAAAATATTTAGAAATACACCAGCTCTAAATTCTTAAAAGCACACATACTCTTGATTTCAAATGAAATAAACACGCATGCCTTATGCATTAGTTGACATATCTTTAAAAGGTAACGAAATTTTCTCACAATGATTTTTCACATGAATACGCATGGAAATATCGCAGCAAGTCACAAATGTAAAACAGAGTCCAGGTGACTAGGTCTGATGATTGATTGATTGACTGAACATAGTCCAATACTGTCGTGTAAAGTATTTTAAATGCCATTCAGATGGAGAAAAACACTGTTATAGTTAGTGTTAGGTTCACTACTGATAGTAACTTCACCAAATATACCACTATAAATATTGTGAATTATTCCCCTTTATACATCGTTTTTACAATTAATTCAGTTTGTTTATTATGAAAGTTTAGGTTTTCTAGATGTCATTGTGTTAACTAGTGGCATGTTATAGAAATGAATCATCATTTATACAATAAAAATCATATACATACACACAAAAAGGACCAACACATTGTAATCGTTGTCTTGACTATGTATGGCTATGCAAATGAGATATAAAATGTACGACTAGCTACTTCTCTTTCCATAGTAGAGTTGTGACTGTGATTCGAAAACATGTGCTAATGTTGCGTAAACATGGACAATTTTATAAACTTTTTCAGCATCATGAGACAAAATATTGCAACATTTTAATTGGTTATTTTGGGGCATGGATAACTTTAAAAAATTTCGAAGATGAAACTTTTAATGTATGGAAACAGTATTTGGTAGTTTTTCAGAGTGACACTTGGTCGTCTTTGACAAAATGAATTGTTAACTGTTGAGACACACAGATTTTTTTCTGCTTTTTCATTATTATAAAGTATTGTTAAAAAATAACATGACATTCAACATCCACGAATTCCCATCAATTAAATGTCATTAATATAATGATTATTTATTTATGCAAGAGTAAGAATACTCTATGGGCTATTCGCCCTTATTCATATAATAAAATTTAGAACTGCTTAATCAATCCCAAAACTGTTAAAAAATAATATGACATTCAACATCCACGAATTCCCATCAATTAAATGTCATTAATATAATGATTATTAATTTATGCAAGAGTAAGAATACTCTATGGGCTATTCGCCCTTATTCATATAATAAAATTTAGAACTGCTTAATCATTAATTTAATGTTATTTATGATTGTATTACTATATTGTTTAAAATAAAGTTTGATTCTATTCCTCTGCAGGGATTTCCAATAAATGGGTTAATTTCTTATTTTAGTGGAAGTTAGCAGATCTGCTAAATTCTTATGTCTTTTATACGCTAATATTGGTTTGTTCTTAAAAATCTCTCTGCAATCCGTATCATGATTCAAAAGGTGCCAGTGTTTGAGTATCGCCTTTTTAATCTTGCTAATACAAGGATTATATGTTGTTGTTAAAACCAGTGAAATATCATTTGCATTTCCACGTATTGATTTATTCAATAAATCTTTTCTATCAATTAGTAATGCTTCATTAACAGATTGCCTTATCTCAGCTTCTTGATAATCTCTCGCCATCAAGTTCAATTTGAACTGTGAGAGTGCATGATGTAAATCGTTATCATTGTTAGTATTTCTAATTTAACGAATGACCTCTCCTTTGATGGAACCTGAAAACACGTGTGGATTATGGCAGCTTCCCCTATGGAGATATAGGAATGCATTTGTTGGCTTGAAATAAATGTTCGTATCTAATATTTTATTACACTGAAATCGTGAACCCTTGTATATTTTAAGGTCAAGAAATATTATTTCTTTTTCTGATACTTCGTAAGTGAATTTTAAATATTGATGGTGGCTATTTGCCACCTCAAATAATTCTGTCAATTGACTATTAGTTCCGTCAAAAATTATAATGCCATCATCCATATATCTTCCGATGTAGAATATTTGTTTTCTAAACTTAAATTTAGACAATATGTCGTTTAGAATTCGATACAGTAATATGTTGCAAATTTGTGGGGAAGGAATAGCTCCAATAGCTGCACCTATCTGTTGTTTCCATAGGATATTATTGAATTCAAAAACATTGTTTCGCAGTATAGATTCAAGGAGGTAAATCAAATCGTCGGTAGGTAAAGATTTAATTTTGAATTGTGATTTGTCAAAGTTATCAAAGGCGTTTTTTTTACTGCTGGCATTATTTCATCAATAGGACAATTTGTAAACGTTTGACTTATATCAAAGCTACATAGTAGACATTCAGAGGGAGGTCTCAAATTCTCCAATTTTAGAATAAGGTCCGTAGTGTCCTTTAGATATGTAGAATGGGATTGCACAAAAGATACAAGCTGACTGTCAACTACTCTTCCAATGGATTCAGTGACCGTTCCAATTTGTGAAATAATGGGTCTACCAAGGGGAGTAATTATTCCAATACAATCAAACATGTAATTAGTCATTTTATTTAGAACCATTGGATCTATTTTTTGTATTTTAGTTATAACTAGATACATCGAAGAAGAATAAAAATAAAAATATATGAATATAAATATGAATAGTTTTCATATTTGATTATTATATTCAAATAATGCATCTTAAAATGACCATCCCAAGCTTTACTACCGAAACACGAAATTGATATTTGTGTCGGGTCCTATCAGCAATTTTGGATGCGTGGTTGCATGGGTGTTTTATTATAACAGAAAGGAATAAATTAAACATCTTGAACCATAAATGTATCCCTGCCATATGTTAATCTGCTGTGAAGAATAATATAAAGCCTGTCAAAACTTAACTATTATTACAAACGATAATTAAGTGAAATCTGTCATATTGTTTAACATTCTGCATACTACATTCACAATTTCACCATGATCTCATATGTTACCATGTATTTTATCAGCTCATTTTATTTTTATCAATAACTCTAATGATAAAATGGAGTGAGCGAGAAATGCACCAGTGTTTAGATATGGTTAGTGTTTCATTTATTTCATTTGGTTCAAAATGCTTCTCTTGGAAATTTGTAAAAAAAACAAACTAACAATCCTCAATTTTAAACATTATAAATGAATTATGAGAAACGTTTATACGTGTTTGTTGATAGATATTGTTGACAATTAACAAACTTTAAATTATCAACAATAATGTCAAGGACGAATTGCAGTGAAAATAACAAAATATCAATAGTTTGAATCATACTATTGAAAACCTACAGACTGGTTCATCCGGGAAATGAAAACTATTTATCTACTTATAATGTCAAGAGAGGACATCCTACTTTTAAAGTTCAATTGAAAAAAAACAATAGACAATTCATCCGGAATATTACATTGAAAACAATATAGAAATCAACTGGAGATACGACTACGGACTAATTAAAAACAACTATGAATTGAAATAAACATAATGTTCTCAAATGTGTGAGAAGAATTGACTTTATGATTTCAATATTACAAAATGTATCAGTTTGAGCCTTGCAGTGGTGAATAAAAATAATAAAACGCACATGATGCGATACTTTCATTGCCTGTTCATATCACTCTTTTCGAATAAATTATCGTTAAACCATAGGCAAAACATTTGTGTGAAGTATTTTTTGGTTTTATCTATTATTGCATACACGGCACCAACATCATAACAAAAATGCATATTTCAATTATTACAATCTCGCCAGTGTTGTTAGAGGCATAAAACTTATTGTTTATATTTTCTTTTCATTTCATAGACTTTGTTAACATTGTCCAATACACGAATTATTGAAAAACAGTTTACCTGCTTTATTTATCGGAACATCTATTACACAATAAATAATTGTGTGGTTGTGTGTAGAGGGAATACTTAGTGTAATCTTTGACACATTATTATATGAGCTGGGGGTTTTGCTAGCCATACATCAAGGTCCAACCCACCATTTTTTTTTATATGTCCTGTATATCAAGTCAGTAATAGTTCAGTTGATATCAAATAGTTAGTTTCCATGTTTTTGTTGCATGTCATTGTTACTGTTGTTCCGTTGTTTTCATCTTATAGTCGATGGGTTTACTCCATAACTAGAAATTAATAAAACAACAGACACGACTTCCTTTGCCTCAGTTTTATACTTATATCTCGATGTTTACATACATGGAAATCTCAGTACCAGAATTTAAGACAAACGAGACGATTTCAATTTTGAATTATGAGTTTCCCCGACCTTAGTAGCTTTATATCAACCTCACCTTCATATGGGATATACATTTCAAATTTATTCGGCATTCTCGAGCTTCTACACGTAATATGTAAAATGTCACCAGTGTTTGAACAGAAAATTGAGGAACCAGGGGTATGATGGTCGTGATTTATGTTCTGGGTACTAACGTTGTTTCTTTGATAGAAATGACGTGGCTCTGTTCTTAAACTTCCTGTTAATGTGCTAGGAATTTTGTATTCGTATGTTTGTGTTTCTCTGATACATAAGACGTGGCTCTGTACTTATACACCCCGTCATTGTGATATAGTAAATTTTGTATTCATGTCTTTCAATTTTGCTATTGTCTATATGCTTTTTTGTGCTTTTTTGTTGCGTTTCTGGTTGTTTTTATAGTAATTATAGCACAACATTTACTGATGTACCATAATTTATGACATTTTCACCTATTATGTCTGTTTGTTTTGTTCACACATCGATGTAAAAAAAATATGAAACTTGATGCGACTGTCATACAGGTCAGAGGTTTAGCTAGCTAAAGAGTAGGGTTCAATCCACAATTTTGTACAAAAGAAAATTCCTGTACTAAGTTAGGAACATGGCAGTTGTTATCTATGTCTAATGCGATGAACTTTTTTATTTTGCCATCTGATAAGAGCTTTCCGTTTTTGAATTTTCCGAAATTTTCCGAATGTTATTTTTGTTTTTTTGTTTGTAACCTGTATATGTCAACACTAAGTAATTTATTACATACTGGACCCTGTATAGAAAAGTACAACTCACTAAGGATCATGATTGCTATTTGTAACGTCCGACTTAAAACTTGGAAATTATAAATATAATTATATAATTTTAATATTAATCATTTATGTTAAGGAAATTATAGTATTATTGAACTATTGTGAATTCATAATGATTGAAATTGTTTAGTCTAATCTTCACAATTTTAAATCTGCCTTGTATGATGCTGTCGTACAACATTAAATCAACCAATAAAATATTTTTTCCGAAATAGAAATGCATCAGTTTACTTTTCGGTATCGTTAGTGTTTTTTTAAATATTTTTGTTTGTTCGTAAAGTGTGTTACTGTTATTTGTCATAAAGACAACGACGCTCACTTTTAAGTAATGTAAATGTATTATGATAAACGCTTTAATGTGTTTGGGAAAAGTTATTATTGATTTTAATTAACAAATTTCAAATTTGCGACAATAATGCTAAGAATGAATTGTAGTGAAATCAACTAAATGCCAATTGTTTGACCAGTACTTGTAAAATTACACAGAATGATAAATTTAGGTTTCATCCGGGAAATGATAACTATTTATCTACTTAAAATATCAAGAGAGGACATCCTACTTAAGTTCAATCGAATACACAATAGACAAATCATCCGGCAAATTTGACTGGGAACAATATAGAAACCAATAGAGATACATACGACTACGAAAGAATTACAAACCATTAAAATTAGATTCAAAACTTTCAATAACTGTTCATACATATTTAGCTTTTTGTTATGTTTGAGGCAACGCATCTTTCATAAACAAACACCCACTATTAACAGAGGTTGAAGAGTCATGCCGTATTCATCCCTAATAAAAATTAGTTATTAGAATCTTTTCGGTTTAAAGAGATATAGAATAAAGATAAACAAAATTCTAGCACATTTTAACTTTCTTTTAGCTCCGATAAACAAACCTTGAAATATTTTGCACATTTTTTCGAGACAGCTTGATAATATCTTGTTTTAGGACAACAGGATAACAGCCAGGGACTGATGGAGGAGTTTGGAAGGGGTCAGAGTTCTGAAATCCTCGCTATCTAAATTATTTGACTATTTTATAATAACAATTTATTTCTGTTTTTGTAATGAAAAGGGGGACGTTCGACCTCTACAACTCGAATCCGGCAGTGCTTACATAATACTTACTAGGAAAAAGATAATTATAATGACGTGTATTGGCTTAGCTAATACGGAGTCGAAAGATACAAAAGGAGAATAACAATTATGCATAAAAAAATAAACTGAAAATACCATGAAAAGAAAAGAATGTCAACAAACAAACAAAAAAAAAGGCTACACTAAAAACTACGCACAAAAAACCCAGATAGAGTACCACAAACCCTTTAAACCTGGAATGATCATATTTTTTCCAGAAGATTACGCAAACCATGCTCGTGAATATTATTACAATCGCGGTTATAAGTCGAATTCGGTCGGATATATTCACGGAAAGGGGATGGGATTGTAGTTGACAATTCGAACAAATCTTTTTCCATATATCAAACTGATTTTCTATGATAGCAGTCCACAAACTCGTGCAATTTTGCATTTCCATATTGCCGAAACGGAGCAATAAAAATATGAAACAAGCCATTAGAATATTTTAAGCAAGAATACGCGAACGTGATGTTTCCAGAAAAGTTAACTTCAAAAACTCCTCCTACTGTCCTTGACACTACATTGCAGGCATATGATTAATTTAAGTAATGACTCATTTGACCTGAGCATCGGTAGTCATGTGTTTTTTTTCCCTTATCTCAACAACAGTGAATATAGAATTGTTGATTGAATTGTGCATCACTATCATGACACTAGTTGTTTCATGATGTGTTACCTTTATGTTGGTCGTCCGTTTAGACCTTTACCTTTTGCAATTTGACCAACCAATGTTTGTTTGAATAAAACAATTACTCATCGCAACGTTAACCATATTATTTACTGTGGATTCATAATTATTTGTTGAATAACCATTTTCATATATTTTGTAGGTAAAGGTGAACCACGAAATCAAATGTTAAAAAAATGACAAGTTTTCTGTAGGCTTTGGCCAAACCTCGAAATTAAATATCCATGAATATGTAAGGTTTCATTGATCCAAGAAAATTCCTACCGACGAAAATAAATTAATTCACAGTACATCCTATGCACATATTTGAATGAATGTTATCTGACATTCTTTTCAACTGTGCATAACCACAAACGTGATACATCTAATTAGATACAACAAAACTTAATTACAAAAACATAGTATTTCTTTATTTAAAGATAACATATACCATGTACACAAAATTGACAAATATATTCCACTATAGATACAAAAGATAATAAAACCAGATTTACCTTTAAAAATATATTAATTTTATAAACAGTTGTTTTCTTTTTTTAAACAAATTTTAAATAAGATTTTGTATACACCAACGGAAAATGTTGCACTTTAATTGCTTTTGTTTGTCTTATTAACGCTTGTTTCTCACTGTCATCTTTTTCACATATGTGTTCAGTCCCTTTAGTATTATCCTACGAAGCATACACACTTACGTTTGGGATCTTTCTTTTCAATACGTTCTATTTAAAATCTCTAATTGACTAATATTTACAATTTTTATAACTGACCCTGTATTAACATATTAACCAGTTGTTTTTACTGACAAGTTGTACATGTTTAGCATTAATGTTCGAGCAATTCACCTAAATTATGTTTTTTTCATGTGATAAACTTTTAGTTAATTTACGAGAATCAAATATTTGCAATAATGTTTAGTTTTCTAATCATAATATATTTGACATAATTTCACGGGTAGGTTCAATTATATCTTCAGAACTCCATACGTCATAATTTCAGTAATTATGATTGCAAGAAAAACTAGCGTTTTGTACCGTATTTTGATATTCAACTTAATATATTGAACTTTTTCACAACAGTCTATCTGCAAAATGTATCCAATTGGTCTTATTAGATTATACCTACGAATAGAAGATTGTTTCCTTTAACCCATCCTTTTCCTGATAAAATAACCGGATCTCTAATGCAAAATTAAAGGTAGACAATGGCTTCCTTAAACTTTAATACTTATTTGGAGGGGAAACAAGTGGTTTCAGAGTCATTTGTAACTTTGCCAACAGTGTGTATATATATTAAGACTTCGTGAATGAAACCGTACAATGCAACCTAAAATCAAACGAAAAGTAATAGGCGAAAACACAACTGTCCATACCAGTAACAGTCATTGTACGCATGTCATGGTTCGTTTGCTCGAGTTATGAGGCCTACAATGTTTAGAAAATTAAATCATCATATCTCTTTTCATCGCTATGACATCTTCGACACTGCTAAAGTCCTCATCACTTCCGTCTAGTTTTTCACTGTCAGGCAAAATTTTAATGGATTTCGAGAAATCAATGTCAACATATTCAGATTTTTGATCCATTCCATGAATTTCAAAATGATGTCCAGCAGGTTTAGGATCAAAGCATACATCTACATAGTTTAGCTGATAATTGTCCTTAAAATCACCAAATACAATTTGTATCTCCATAAAAAGTATGAAAATATAGATCAAAAGAATCACGAATATTTTACTTAAAACGAAATCACATATCATGAAAGTTTATGCCTGTGTATTGATTCAACGTTCTTAGTATGTCACTACAGTAAAATCTAAATTGTGTGACATTGTTTGTAATCGGATGTTTTTATCATGAGACATGTGTCGTTACAGTAACGTTATAGAACAGAGTGCATACCTCTACTTTGATTTAACTTTTCATAATACTGATATTTATACGTATTCATGTATAGTTCCAGCGTGATATCGGCAAACCGTAATAATGAAACTAACATATATTTAGCATATCATTTTTGTCCAAGGTTTGGCTAGCCACAAAACTAGGTTCAAGCCACCGCTTTTTTTTCATAAAATGTACTTTACCAAGTCAGGAATATGTTATCTAAAAGTTTGTTTCTATATATGTTGCATTGTTGTTTGTTTTTTTTGCACTTAAGGCTTTCTGTTGTTTCTTTGCTTTCCTCTTATAGTTGATGTGTTTTCTGATGTTATTTTGTAACCCTTATTTGTATTCTCTTAATCCATTTATGACATTTTGAACTGCAATATACTACTGTTTCCGTTATTTTGCGTCCAGGTTCGAAAAAGGAAATTAATAAACATTCAATTGTTTTGTACACAAGATACGATTTCAGGGAAACAATTTTCTGTCTAATTTGAATTTAAGAATAAATGTATGTGCATGAGACCTACATGTATTAACCTAATTTGAAATATACACGGTCTCCACCCGGTTGCTTTTTTCCTATCATGCTCTTAGAAAATGTATAGGGGTAAAATAAATATAGTTATGGAGTTCATACCTCTGCTTGACTAGTTGACATATCAACATCTGTTTCTATTTGATGTTCACCTATGTCAATTAAAAAAAAAATTGGATTGCTAACTATCTCTTATGTTCTAAGATTGTCTTTTACTGTGATTTTCTTCATGTATCGTTTCAAACAATAATGTTAAAAAAACATAAAATTATCATTGAGCCTTAAACATGTTAAAAGTCAAAAGATCAACTTTTTTTTTACATTTCCGGTGTCTATTTCACGTCGACCTTTTTTTAGTTTCCTGATATATACTCGAAGTGTTTCAAATGATACAATAAGGGCATCATTGGAATGATGTATTTTAATTAATTATTATATACGTCATTATGTTAAATTTTATTCATAAAACCAGGTAATGAATATATATATATCGATACCTTTATTTCTTCGTCTGTTACAACCTATTAATGGATTAGGCTTCTTTACTTTCTTTGTCACAGAATAAGAAACTGCCTGCCCAATACTTAATTTGTGTTTCCTATCAATTGATGAATATACGGGTGGGTCGTTGCTTTGAGCGGCATGATCAGGTGCTAAATTGTTCTGCATATCATAGACACCGTTTTCCATACCCTGAACTCCAACTAACAAAACGCAAAATATAATACACATATATACATTAACAAATCATATAAATGTGACCCTGATGATCGAAGCTACGGAAAGAATAAAACTTTATTTTTATAAGTAATAATGTGATAGGGATTTAATGCAAATATGAAAATGGAAGTATTTTTTTTTTATCTTTTTCTTATTCATAAATATATACAACAAGTATAAATTCAGAACGCCACTCTCGCATTTGGAATGTTGACTACTCTAGGTGACGAGGTTATGAGTTACTCATTAGTTGAAATTGGCTTTCAACAAGTTTATAGTAACTACAGTTACTCTAAGATTGATTTTGATTAACTATTAGTTGTAGTTGAGTTGTGTCATAATCTGATGACGCGATGAATCAACTGGTAATATTTAGGCATCAGTTAAAATATTAACATTGATTTACAAGAACAAACACAATCCGACGGCGATGGCCAAAAACTTAACTGATATGGTAAGGCCCACGATTAAAAACATACATAGAACATACAAAATTTGTGCTTTAAACACCAAATTCTGATTTTATTGGTTGAAAGCTCAGTCTGCGTACAATTATCGTACTCCAAATTTAACGCACTTAACCAGAAGGTTTTCTTTAGGTGAAGGCTTGTGTTAATAATACTGGGTCATTATTTTTACGTTATCAATACACAATATTAAGAGATCAGCAAATGCTTGCAATTAATGACGCAAGATTGAATTATCCTAATTTCACAACGGTCCAAAATATATGAAACAAACAAAAAAAGAAAAGTTTATTTTGTTCGGTGTTGCTTAACTACACATATTGTAATGTCTGATAGTTTTGTATGTATTTTTATCGTTTAAAGTTTTTTTTCGCATATGGTTTGAGGCATTTCTTTTGCAAATGCATATTTGTATTTAAAACCATTGAATGATAGAAATACCTGCATTTCGTCTTTTCGTCCATTGCATACAGCTGAAATAAATAAATACAAATATTTGGTTTCTTTATTCCTGACACTAGCTGTCGGTAACTGTGAGTACTCTCAGATCTGTACTCAGAGCTTTTTGTTGTTGGAATATACAAGTTCCCGACAATGTCCACTTAGGGGACGGTTGGAATCCCGTTAACACGTTTAACCCCGCCAAACTCTGTATGTATATGCCTGTTTCAAGTCAGGAGCCTGTAATTCAGTGGCTCTCGTTTGTTGAAGAGTTATATATCTGTTTTTCGTTTTTCTGTGTACATAAATTGGACCGTGAGTTTTATCGTTTGAATTCTTTTACATTGTTATTTCGGGGCCTTTTATCGCTGACTGTGCGGTATGGACTTTGCTCATAGTTGAAGGCTGTACGGTGACCTATAGTTGTTCATTACTGTGTCATTTGGTCTCTGGTAGAGAGTTGTCTCATTGGATTCATACCACATCTTTTTTTATACGAAAAGATAAATATTTGCTCCTTTCGGGGCAAAATATTCCAAGCATCATTAAAATGATTTGAATTATAAGATAAAAAATAATATATAATGTGGGATGTAGTGAATGGAAATGTGTATTAAATGTATGGGTTGAAGACCTTAACTAACATCTACGTCAGTTAAAAAAGTCCCATTGGCAATTAAAGAACATCTCCTCATTACGTAATCCTTTAGGATCCCTTTTTGTATGATAATTGCATTATAATAAATCTTTAAATATTTCATATTTTGTTATCCAAGGCATAGGTTGCCTAAGCCGTATTAACACATTTTGTTTTGAAATTTCGAGGTCCTCAATGGTTTTCAACTTTGTACTTGATTTGGCTTTCTAACTATTTTGGTCTAAGCGCCATTGATAAATCTTATGTTAACCAAACGCACGTCTGGCGTATTAATTGATAAGCCTGGTATCTTTGATAACTATTAATATACACGTATCTTAATTTGAACTATTTGTAAAACATGCATTGTAAGAAATAAGCAGCCAATATGATGAATGTACAAATGTTCAAATATAAACGTGAATAATGGACAGTCATATTATTTAACACATGCTGAATAAGTTATAGATAACACAAGCATTTACATCAAAGGATTGTTTGTTAATATTATGTTTTTTATCGTTTAATGAAGTAAAATTCATACAGATCCATCTGAAAGACAAACAGGAAAAGTATCATGCGAAGTACTTTTATTTTAATTTAAGATATATTGATGATGACCTGCCAATCAGTTACCTAGTGGCATGCGCAATGTAGTGTTAACATTGAATATAATCCAATGAGCTTAAGATTACAATAACCACTACAACTAAAAATCGGTGTCGTATTTCTTAAGTTACCCGAAAATTCTTCTGATCTGATAATTCGACTTTTCGGTCTTTTACCATTTGTGATTTTTTAATTGTTTTTTTGTCGAGAAGCTCATCGTGTTGACGCACCGGGTCTTGCTTTTTAAACATATGAATACTACATTTGCCTAGATGTATGGTGGTTTTGACAGGAATTAAATGCATATAAGAAAAAGTTTTTATTATAATTAGTATACTATGCTATTTTTTGCAAGACTACTTTATCTTAGATCACTATTCAATATGGATGGAATACACAATTTGTTTGTCCTAATGTATCTCAATGTGTTTTAATCTGTGTGAGCCAAGGGTCCTCCTATTTTGTTTTATATTTCCATTATTAAACGTGTAGGTATCACTTAGCTGTAGCAGAAAACAAATCATGCTGCATGTTTGGTATCTTTCGTCCCTCTTTTGTCATCAGACAACTATAATATTGTTTTTCAAAAGCGATTGATAATCCTGTTTAAATTTGAACTGATTAGTACATCGTTTCCGCTGTCCATATATCGACAGAAGAATAACAAGATGCAGTTAAACAATAAAAAAATCAAATACTAGTATATTATATGAAAATGTTTCTATAAGTTTAACTCCAAAAAAGAAAATTAATAGTTAAAAACGTGAAATTAAGACTTATTACCCAAGGTCATCTTTCCTAACTAGGTTTCCTATAAAAGACAGATGGCAGATAAATTCTATATATATCAGAAAATTATTTATGCACAACTGATTTTACTTCTATAATGCATGCACTCGTATGTCATCATTTGACAAAAAACTATTTGTGTGGGCGCTTTTTCCAATGGCGATACAACTAACAACCAGACAGTTATATATATTTTCAGATCTTCATCTGATACAAAGGCGTTATGAGAAGTTTCAGCTCCTTTCAAGTGCCCATCAATACATTACAACTAAATGATAACAAAGGAAATGATACTCTAATCAATTGAAATTTTCGAGTTTGCTATTTCCCACAACACTTCAAACGCCTTATTACACATGATATTACAATCAATGTTTATATACAATATACATAACCAGATGCTCCGCAGGGCACAGCTTTATACGACCGCAGATGTCGAATCCTGAACCTTTGGGGCAAGTATGGACACAACATTCAAGCTTTAAGCTTGATACAGCTCTGAATTTGGATTGTGATAAAACATTTGACCCAGCATAGGTTTCTGACACAGAATGAATGTGGTTTAATGAACTTAAAAAAAATATTTGTTTTTAAGCAATACACTGCTTTTGAATATTAATCCCCTAAAAAAGAATATTTGAAGAATTTTTTAATTTAATTTCTGAAATCTGAAATGAAAAAATTTGTACCCCTAACAAATTCTTATTTCCCCCCCCCCTTTTTTTTCACCTCCACCTTTCCCTTATTCCAAAAAAAAATCTCAAGTCAAATTTCTAATGTAGTTTTTAACAATAACTACTCATTTAAATACATCATAAAATATCAAAATGTAAAATGACATACATTACATTTAAATTTGATTACCTCCCTTACACTGCTTTTAAATGGTCTAAAATGTCCTTTAACCAGAAAAAAAAACCTTGTTTTTCCACCTTTGTTCCCCTAATTGCTAATAGATTTAAGACATAACCCCTCACAACCTTCCCTTTGTAGTATGGAAGCTTGTGGTATAATTTCAGAGATATTTATACACTTAAACACAAGTCATTGACTGTAAACTACAACAAGTTAATGTCTGGAAACTAGAAAAATGCTTGTTTTTGACACTTTTATGTCCCCTAATTCCTGCATGAATGGGACAATAATCCCCAATGTCAATTATAGCCTTCTTGTTGTGATATGTAACTGTGTGGAACAATGTCAGAGAGATCCACACACTTACACATAAGTTATTGTACATAAACTACATAAATGCTTGTTTTGGCCCCTTTTTAGCCCTTTACACATAAACAGTTGGTACGATAACCCCCAAAATGAATCCAAACTTTCTACTAGTGGTATTAAACATTGTGGTACAACTTCAGAGCAATTGAAATACTTATACACAAGTTAATATCCTGAAAGTATAAAAAAAAACTTGTTTTTGGCCCCTTTTTGGCCCTTTATTCGTAAACGGTTTTGATCATCATCCCCAAAATCAATCCCAAACTTCCTTTTGAGGTATTGATCCTGCTTATTAAATTTCAAAGAGATCCATTCACGGAAACTAAAGTTATTGTCCGGACACCAAATGTGTCTTCGAACGACACAGACGACGCAGACGACGACGACATCATACCATAGTACGACGCAAAAAAAGTTTTGCGGTCGTATAAAAAGTGCAATGTATCAGGATATATATTTCGTATGAGATTGGTGTAAGTGTAAGTCATACATGGGGCGTAGGTCGTCTAGATACAATATTTGTTTTAAAGCTTTTTTTAATGTGACTTTCGATTCGATATTCATTTCTTTGTTATTTTTTGTATAGTCTTTTTTTTATTGACATTCGTCATTCTATTTTTGGTTAAGACAGTTATTTGTTTTATCTTGCATTTATTGTCAGAGGGATGATTTCATTTGTCTCCAACTTTACTAGCGTGTCTAACAAATTGGCTCCAAAATTAGACCGTTGGTTTTCCCGTTTGAATGGGTTTACACTATTAATTTTGGGGCCCTTTATAGCTTGTTGTTCGGTGTGAGCCAAGGCTCCGTGTTGAAGGCCGTACATTGACCTATAATGGTTTCCTTTTTTAAATTGTTATTTGGAAGGAGAGTTGTCTCATTGGCACTCTCACCACATCTTCCTTTATCTACTTACCTAGTATATAAGTAAATAAGTATTAGAAATAAAACAAATATAAACCTATGTTTAGACGATGATGATGGGAATATACAGGTTTTTTTTGCATTTAAAAGCAAAATCTGATTAACACCCAAATGAAAACAGTAGGATACTTATATATAGATGTGTACAAACCTTTTTTTAAATAATAATATACCAAAGTGCCAGAGACGAGGGATATAATTATCAGGAGTGGTATGGTAATTACAATGGCGGTGTATGACGAAGACTCTTCGACCTGTTTTCCTTAAACAAAAATAAATCCGTTTGTCAATGAACAAGTTGAAAATGTTTTGGTGCACATGTAAACATTCAACGCAAAAACTGCCAAAAACGAAGGAAGAGGTAGAATACAGAAATGAATATATACCAAGTAATATACCTCATATCTAAAATTATCACTTAATCATTAATTAACGTTAAATTGTAAGTAGATTTGACAGAGCTATTAATGACATTAATACTTTAGCTCGAGACCTTACACAAATGAAATTAAAAAAAAAAAAAAAAATGTCCATTTTTATTACTAAAAAATAACTAAGGACAGTCAGAGTAATTACACTTGCTGCTAAAAGATTGGCATTATAAACTGCAGTTAAAAAATACCTGTAATGACCAAGATTTCATCGCTACTGTTACTTCTACCTAAATCATTTTGTGAATAAACTCTAAGAATAAACTCAGTTTCTGATTCTAATCCATCAATAACAGCAACGTTTAATGTGCCAACTTTTTCGTCTTTCCAAGTGTCAGAACCACTTTTACTATATTCAACTACAAATGACTGAACGCTACCACCATCAAATCCTCTCTGCCAAGTGAGCTTAATAGTATTTGGGCCTGGTATAGGTACAACTTTCGTTGGTTTCATTGGTGCACCTAAAACATTGTTATACAGTTTATACCTATCAACATTGGTGTAAGGTCTTCTGGTATCTTTCAATGGGCTATTGGAGATTAACTTTCTATTATCTTTTGAATAGCATAAATTTAAAAAGCACATATACATTTCCGATGAAAATAAATGACAAGTACTACAATTCAACAAATGGATTATTTTGAGAATGATATATACTTAAAATAAACAGAAAAATAATAAAAATACTGAGCTCTAAGGGAAATTCAAAACGGAAGGTACATATCAAATTGCAAAATCAAAAACGCAAACACAGCAAACGAATTAAAAACAATGTAATATTGCTGACTTGATACAGACATGTCATTCTGTAGAAAAAGATTTAACCTGGCTTAATATCTATTGAAGACTCTCACTTGTATGACAGTTTCAAATACGTTCATTATATCAAAACATTGTGTGAGCAAATTATAACAATCAGAAAGAATTAGAAAATTACTTAAATTGTTAACAATAAGGTATAAACGATCAAAGCTGAAATAACAGAAAAACCGAACTCCGAGGAAAAATAATAAAAATTCCCTAATCAAATGGCTCCAAAACATTAAACGGATGGTAAAAAACTGTCATATTTTTGACTTGTTAACAGCATCCATTTTCGTATGTCGACTATGGTGGATTAAATATGGTTTTATAGCTTCACTTGTATGACAGACGCAAAACAATATATAAACATGTTAAAAATAAGGGTACAGGTGTTAACATTGTATATAAACTTATCATAGATACCAGGATAACAAATTTATATTTAAGCCAGACGCGCGTTTCGTCTTCGAAAGACTCATCAGTGACGCTCGAATAAAAAAATGTTGAAAAGGCCAAATAGAGTACAAAGTTGAAGAGCATTGAGGACCAAAATTCCTATAAGTTTTGCCAAATACAGCTAAGGTAATCTATTCCTGAGGTAGAAAAGCCTTAGTTTTCTCAAAAATTCAAAGTTTTGTTAACAGTTAATTTATAATTATGAACATATCAATGATAACTCAAGTCAACACAGAAGTGCTGACTACTGGGCTGGTGATACCCTCGGGGAAATAAATCTCCACTAGCAGTGGCAACGACCCAGTGGTTGCAAATAAACTCATCATAGATACCAGGATTGAAATTTTATATTTACGCCAGACGCGCGTTTCGTCTACAAAAGACTCATCAGTGACGCTCGAATCAACAATCTAAATGCAATTGAAAACAAACAAATATTTAAAAAAAATAAAGACCTAAAACCGTATAGACAGGCATATAGCACATTTTTACAGATGATATTAGAGATGTTCCATATATAAATACAATCCCATTCAATTTTCCCGAATTTTATCCATCGAATTAGACTATTAGTCGTTTAGTCTTAGAGGCATGATCTTTTTATTAGTTGTTAGAGGCTTTGAACTAGCTGTCAGATAACTGCGAGTACTCTCAGATCTGTTCATTGTGTCTTTTTGTGTCGGGATGTATAAGTACCCGGCCACGTCCACTTGTATTTTTTGTCTATCTGATGAGTTAAGCCTTTTTCAACTGATTTTTATAGTTCGTTCTTATGTTGTACTGTTATACCACTGTCCAAGGTCAGGGGAGGGTTGGGATCCCGCTAACATGTTTAACCCCGCCACATTATTTATGTATGTGCGTGTCCCAAGTCAGGAGCCTGTTATTCAGTGGTTGTCGTTTGTTTATGTGTTACATATTTGTTTTTCGTTCATTTTTTTACATTAATAAGGCCGTTAGTTTTTTCGTTTGAATTGTTTTACATTGTCTTAGCGGGGCCTTTTATAGCTGACTATGCGGTATGGGCTTTGCTCATTGTTGAAGACCGTACGGTGACCTTTAGTTGTTAATGTTTGTGTCACTTTGGTCTTTTGTGGATAGCTGTCTCATTGGCAATCATACCACATCTTCTTTTTTATATTTGTTATAAAATAGGCAACATGGCGGGTGTGATATGTGATACAGGATCTGCGTAGCCTTCCGGAGCACGTGAAATCACCACCACTTTTTGCTGGGTTTCGTGTGGCTTAGTTTCAATTGTATATGTTGTGTCTTGTATACTATTGTTGGTCGTCTTTTTCTGTTATCGGCGTATTGTCAATATATGAGTTTGAATGTCCCTCTAGTATCTTTCGCTCCTCAAAACGACAGTCCAAATACAAAAATTAACCATAGCACAATATAATGAATATCACAATGACTAGGATGATAATTAAGGTCATTCCCAATAATCTGTTCTTAAATATTATTTAAGGGTTCACTCAGGCACTCCTATGAGTGCAGACATGCTTCGAAGACCCGATGGTGTCATTTGACTGTTGTCGGCTCTTTGGTCGGGTTTTTGTCTCTTTGACATATTCCCAAATCCCATTTTAAATTTAATTCAGGACCTTTGGTTATTATTTGTGAATTTTTTGAATATTTATCAATGAATGCTTTGTTATCTTCCGATGAATCTTTCCCTGATTTGTCAAATGTCTGTTCAGACACGGGTGACGATAACAAAGTCTGAGTAGCATTTGCAATCTCAAAATATCGAATAAGCTGGGAAATTTGTATTCCATATGCAGCTGAAGTGGATATATCTCTACTAAGGCGGACGTCAGCATTTGTCAACAACCAGAAAATTAATAAATAGACGCTCTTTAGACATAACACATGAGCAAAAATGAAAGTCATTATACAAAATAGGGGCGAAAGATACCAGAGAGACAGTAAGACTCATAAATCGAAAATAAACTGACAACGCCATGACTTAAAAGAAAAAAAAAAGGTCACATCATAGTACAATAGATCTCACATAGAAAACTAAAAACTAAGCAACACAAACCACACCAAAAACGTGGGGTGACCTCAGGTGCTCCGGAAGGGTAAGCATATCCTGCTCAACATGTTGCACCCTTTGTATTGCTCATGTTATTACAAACCCAGTTGACAGACACGTCCTCCAAACGTAACAAATATCTTCAAGTTGTCGATTAAAACATCAATCATCTTGATAATATCAGTTTCAGAGATTTTTTGTGTTTGAATCAGAGTGATTCTTTACAAAGTATGGTTTATCCCTCCCTGAGACAAGATATTTGAAACTATGTTGACCATACGTTTTTATGAAACAAAGCTATACCGACTGTTTCAATTTGCCTTTTAGTTTGGAATGGGGAATACTTGTGAAAAGTGTTGAAATCGTTATCAAAGGTACAAGTCAAATATTTAAATACCAGTGTAAGATGAAAGAGTCTTAGATTGTATGTACTGTAAACGACATTGGGATTTTATTTAGTATTTACATCTGACTCATAAAATAGTTGTTAGTAATTTAGACAGAGGTTTCGTGGAGCACTTGGAAGACCCAGCAATAAACCGGTGTTTGTAATGACACTTATGTAGTTAAGGTATCCAATACAAAGATAGATGATCCAGTTCTTCATCTTTGGTTGACATTCTAATGAGACATATAACAGGCCTACAATTATCCAGGATATCTTCTATATGTTGAGCTTCAAAGTGAATTGTCAATACTAGTACCTAAATCAAGCAGTTTATGTAATAAAATTTACACACAAAAACAATGTTGTTTGGGGCTTTATCTGCAGGGACAAAAACATAGTTGTCATGGAGGAAGGACAAGTGTTTTGCAACATTTGGGTCTTTAAAGATTTATACAGATATAAAATAACGTCAGTCCTAAATCTAGAAACTGAACGTCAAGACCATCATGTATTATTTATGAAGTTAAAAATAACTACTTACTAGCGGATCTCAAGTCAACACTGATGTTACATGGTCCTTTCCTATTGGTCACGACAACAGTGTAAATCATAAAATTGTCCCAAACATTTATCTTTATCGGAAGGAATAGTTTGTAACCTTTGATGCGAACATATGTTCCATAAACCTTGTCTTTTAATGTTGATTTTTCAGTCGTGTAGTTTACGTCGTTAATTTTTTCTGAATGATTGTTATAGACTGCGACAGATCCAATCGTCGGATAACTAACAACATTTAAGGTTAAGTTGGCTTCCTTTCCAACCATTCCATACTGTATCTCATCATTAACGGAAGGAAAATAAGGCAAACCTTAAAATCATAAATAAATAATACATAAAGTATCAATAAGAAGAAAAAATTAAATTGTGAATTTTCCAGTTAAATCTTAGGGTGTAATGTAGCTGTTTTAATTCATTAACTTGAAAATATTCGCAACCTGTATATAATTTTGTCTTTCATATCTTTCTCGCGTAATTAGTTTACCTGTGATATAGAGCGCTTACATGTACTTCCTAGATAACAATCAGTTTAAAAAGACTTAACTCATCAGGTGGATACAAATTGAAATACATGTAACATAAACACAGATTGGACGTGACTGGGTAATTGTATATCCCAACAACAAAAAGACATGTACATGTATTTTGGCGTGTGTTTTACGTGTATTTTAGAGGTCCGGTTGTTCCTTTGTTTTCCTTTTATAGATGATGTGTTTACCTCGGTTTTAGTTTATAACCTAGATTTGTTTTCTCTCAATCGATTTATAACTTGTGAACACTGGTATACTTGTGTTGCCTTTATAGATATCATTCTGATACAGATATGAATCAGGAATACGTCCAGTGGGTACGTTTGACAACGGAGGCATGCATTTAACGTCAAAAAGGTTAGGTGCCAACAAAGATAACATAATTTCGCTTAATTTTCGTTAAATTTAAATTTAACACATTTAAATTTAACACAAATAATGACTTAAATTATATATTTTTATTTAGTTTGCATTTAAATAGACATAATATTTGTTTACATATATCTGCCAATGGCTATCCGCAAAGCTTCAAATGCAATACAGTTATTTAATAATCCTAAAGAGGTTTACCTTCTTGTTTTAGAGTATAGTTGGCAAACTGTTTCATATTCCCGCCATACGAAACACCATTTGAAACACTACATATATATATTCCCTGGTCATGATGTTTGTCTGTTTCACCGGATGTGTTTTTAAGTTCAATATATCCACTACCACTGTCATTAAGAAATCGAATATGGTCGCCCCAATCCGTGAGGTGCTCCCATGCAGAAAATACGTATTCAGCAGGATTTCCATTGACATTGCATTTCATATTTCGGCTGGACAGTTGGTCGTGAAATGTTATATTTATTGCTGGTGAGTCTTATAAAAAAAAAACTTAGTTTTATGTAAAACTGTAGAAATCTTTAAAAATATATCGTTTTGTTTGAAAGTGGGTTGTTCCCTTTTGCTATTTGTAGAAATTAAATCATGTACATGTATATAAATTGATGGGAACTAGTATAACTCACTGATATTAAACTAATCACCGTAATTGCTGTTACCGTGATCCCAACATGGCGGAGCCTAAACAGGTAAAATCGTATTTTTGTAATTTCTCTGTGTACACGCGTTGTTTTAAAGAATTATTCAGCCGCTAGTTACCAAAATAATAGCCATTAAAATTTAAGAAAGATCATCGTTACTCCAATTATTTTGTTTGTTATAATAGCCGTAACTTTATTAATATTATAAGATAGTCGGAACTTGGCCATGATCTTCTAACAGCGGTATACTACTGTTGCCTTTATGTATATATCAAGGCTATAGGTTGACTTTATAACATCGAAAATTCACAGTACTAAAAATGACATGTATAGGTCGCGTGAAATACTTTTCTAATGAATCACATAATCAGAGAAGGTGTTTTTGAATAGCAATGTTGTACTAAAAGTACTTGACGACAGACTTTTAAGTTGGATCTTAAAAATGCACATCTTCAAAACAAACTTATTTATTATCTATTTATATATGTTTTCAAGATCAAATATTCAACTCAAACACGCCCTAACATAAAAAATTGCACTCGAGGTTTCACTTTTCGATGCAATTGTTGCCCATTATTTTTGGATTTTTTTTCTTGAGTCACATAATGGAAGGGCAGAAACGAACATTATTATTAAGGAACAAATAGATTCACATGTTTCCCGTCCTTGGTAATTAATTCTTTAAATCGTGGGATATGCAAGTCTTAGATCCACTGAATAGACACCCAAGTCGTCAACCTGATATCTGATTGTTCTGCTTATATTAATCATGTAATAGATACATTGTAAACTTATGGAAATGGTGTTTTAATGTGAAAAAATTATTCCAATCACGAATGTGGTTTACGCGTTTTTTGATATATTTACACAACTTTCTTTTTATTAAATATTCCTTAGCAGAGGGTTCTGACAACTTCAGTTACTATGATCATAGAGATATTTTATACGATTATCTTTAAATTTATTTCTCCACAAGTTACGACTATCTTCTTTTAGAGTTACGGTGATCTTTCGTAAATTTTCTATGGCTATTATTTCTTTAAAAAGTCACATATCATATTAAAAACGTACACGTACAACAATACCGTGCAATTCAACCTAGCTGCTGAGTAGTTCTTTAAACAACGCGTGTACACGGAGAAATTACCAAAAAGACGATTTGTCCTGTTTTGGGGTTCCGCCATGTTGGGATCACTGTAACTGCAATTACGGTAATCAGTTTAACACAACTTCGGTGTTGACATGAATTTCAGTTATGTGGTCATTTTTATAAATTTCCTGTTTACAAAACTGAATTTTCGAAAAAATAAGGATTTTCTTGTCCCAGGAATAGATTACCTTAGTCGTATTTGGCAAAATTTTGGAATTTTGGATCCTCAATGCTCTTCAACTTTGTACTTGTTTTGCTTTTTAACTATTTGGATATGTGAGTCACTGATGAGTCTTATGTAGACAAAACGCGCGTCTGGCGTACAAGATTATAATTATGGTACTTTTTGTAACTATTAACACCAGTGATAACTACAGAAATGTAGTTCAAAGGCAGTACTAATTATTTACATAGTTTGCTGGTAGGTGCATAAGGGAATGGAAACCTTTATTACAGATTCTTATGTTGTTTCGATGGATGACATATGTACAATTGAATAAAATAAAATATTGTATCGCAAGAGAAATATTATGGTACTGTGAGCAACTTATCCTTTGTCTGTGTTTGTTTTGTTTATAGCCAATTTAATTTAGAGTAGAAATACTTTTGACTAGCAGAAACCGGTCGTGGTATAATTCAATAATCTGTTGTAAGATATTAAGGCTAATCAACTTTCGTTGGTACTTATATTTTAACAAAAATAAACAATCGAAGCCAAAAATTGTGAAACGTTTTCACACTATACGGAAACGAATGATTACAATTTTTTCTACAGTAGAGAAACACGGTAAATAAACCATTTTTTTAAAATTATGAGTATATTCAATTGAGATCGATTAAATAATCGCCTAATAATATTTTTTTTCTAAAAAGAAAACACTTTCGTCAACTTTTTCTTATCTGTAAAAAATAAGTAGTACTACGTAAAACGAAAGGTAATCAGATGGGATGTTTTTATTCGCATTTAAGTTGTCAGCATACTAAAAGTTTTGCCCCTTTTAAATGTTAATGATATTCCGCGTTGATACTTACATAGCACATTAACAGTCACAGTGTCTTCTGCTGTTCCAGCTGTATTCGAAACCAAGCATGTATAGTTTCCTTTATCAGTTCGTTTGATATTTTCGACTTTAAGTACTTTTGTATCGATTTGTTTGATTCTTCCATTTGATGTGTATCTCCAGGTTATATTTGTATTGTTATTGTCATTAGAGTTGTAAGTGCACTCTAATAGTAAGTCATCGTCTTCTGTTATATTGACAGCACCTCTAGGAAATATTTGTGAAGTTGGTTCAGCTAAAAATAATATTTAGATACAATACGTATTTTTAGCTTCTCGTTCAGTAAAGGTTTTTTTTTCTTTTCTTAAAAAAAAAGAGTCCCAAAAGTGTAGCCTAAATCAGACGTGTCAGTATGAATCGTTAAACAGCCTATGTAGCTTTGAAATAATAAAAAGATGGAAAACAGTTTTCAACATCTATCAGTTTATGCAGTATTAAAAAATACTGCAAAAAAATAAACATACATATTGTTACACTGAATCTACTGAATTCTAACAGTATCTAATGCAGCAACCATTGAACTGCAAAGGGGGAGGGGATTGTCATCTGCATTACTGGAATATTTTTTCAACAAATTTGAGTTCTGAATATTTTTTAGGGGGAAAAACATAACCCCTTTCCCCCTTGACATTAAATGGTCGTTCCATAAAAGTTGATTTTAAAGTTAAAAAGGGATGTTAAAATCGTCCTTTTAGATATAAAAAGAATACTCACAGTACAAATACAATTTCACTGTCTTTGTAAGTAGTGTGTTTGTTAGATTCGTGAAAGCTATACACATAAAAGATTTCGAATGTTGTGTGGAATTCGGTATAAAAGTATATGATAGCGATTCAGGTCCGCCATGCGCAATGACGTTATGGTCATACTCCCAATGCATTGTCTCGGGTGGCTGTCCAGATTCGACATCACATGTCAAATTCAGTTCTTGGTTAATAACACCAAACACAACGCTTTTAATATCGCTGCCGACCACTGTAATGTTTCTTGGAGGTCCTGGGAAACAATAAATAGATAAAAATACGTTAGCATCCTTATTTTTGTGCATTTCTCAGTTTGGATCGGACACTTATTTGATCTTTATAAATGGTTTGTTAATATTTTTGTGGTTGTATCTATTACCAATGATGAATTCTTTCTTTTAGCCTTCTCTCAATTTTAACAGACCTCCGACCATTTACATGTATATATATGGTATAGATACCTTTTGTTGAATACTGTATGGTGTTCACTATATATATTAAGTTTCTTTTTAGTTAGGTTCAACTTTTCATTTAACATTAGTAACATATCCTTGTCACAGAATATTTTATTAATACATATGATCAATTTATATATATATTGACATTATGTTGCGCTAATGCATGTGCACACCAAAGTACCTCATAAGCAGTTTGGTCTTTACACAGCAAGGTGCGAGCAGAGAGTATTTTTAATGAATCTGAATATTCATGACGAATGCTGTATTTATAGCTGCGGACCATCATCCTGTCCTCCATCTGGTTTCGCACTTTTTTAAGTTCACAAATGTTCTGCAGTTTACGTCAGTTTTTTTTCCCTTTTTTTTTTAAACATGTATGTTAACTCGAAAATACTGAAAAAGGTTATTCTAGAGCAAGCAGTTTAAAATTTATGACGCTACTATTCCTTATGATCTTCATAATATTCGTAAATGTGTTCCCGAACAATGAATACAATAATACAAAGGGTAGTTATATAATAATAATCAAGTCGAAGAAAGACAAACAACATCGTGACAAAGAATATACATTAAAAAAACAATTGATAATTATTGAAACGATATTCTTAAATTGTTTAAATAAAATATGCATTCTGTTTCAAAACTAATTTTAAAAAATTCTGAATAGCACGTTTTTTTTGCATTAGGTGAAGATTCGTTTTCGAATATGCTTTTAGTCAATTCGAGTACTGTATTAGATCGGTACTTTGTTTCTCTTGTTACTCTTTTTAGTTTATCTGAGCCGGCTAGTCTTATCACAACGGGGGATATGGGCTATCTATCCATCACAAAAAATCAGTACATGCAGAGCAGATAACACACGAACAGAAAAGGAACAAAGCTGTTTTTGTCATGTTCAACTGTTGTTTGTCTGGTTTGTTTTCTTGTTGTTTACTTGTTGATGAAAAGCTGCTTACTGTTTTTTAATTTTTATCAGTCACTGGTAAATGAATTTTAGTAATTTTGATCATTCGAAAAGTCTGAACAATAAAAGACTTTTTTTTATCTTTCATTATATTTCCGACTTATGTTCGCAGTATATTTCGCGTTTGAAAATTGCAATTGCAGTCAATTCGGTAATAATATACTGAACTAGCAGAACTAAATTAAATTTACCGCTACGGGTAAGTCTCAAAATTAACTGCGAGACTGAAAATTACTTAACAATCTATTGTTCATTTAAGGTGTTTTGAATGCATGAACTTTTCTTGCTTTTTTATGTGGCATATATACAATGTATCAAAATATAATTCTGGTACCTTTGATAACTATATAAAAAAAGAAGATGTAATATGAGTGCAAAATAGACAACTGTTCACAAGAGACCAACTGACACAGAAACTGACAACCGCGTTACACTCATACAAGTACGTTGGAAAGAATTTATGTTCAAAGCTGAGAGCGTTTTTGTAAACCATTTTTCTTAGATATACGTACTTTGAATCAAAAGTTTATGGCATTCGTCCTTGCCTCCACCGGTACACTTGTACACACCTTCATAGGTATATTGCATTTTGATAACCTGTAAGATGTGCTGATTTATTTGGTTATTGCCAGTTATTCTTATATTGAATTGTTTCGTTTGTTCCACCTGGTTTCCCGTAGCATACGAAATTAGATTTGGTGGACCAAGCCATGTCACATACATTCTATCTACATTCAGATTACAGGTAAGATTTACAGTTGATCCAATTGCTGAATACACCTTTGGAGGGTCCGTACACGAAGTACATGCAGCTGAAAATAGTGGTCCAAAATGCCTGATAAACTTTTCAAGGTTAGAAAAGGTAATACTAGACTACTAGTATTTAATAACATGTGTGTGTGTTGTATTTAAATCGTCGATGCAAGTAGTATTTAAAAAATCTGTTAGTTTTTGGGTATAAATATAACTAGATTGATCATCAAAAACTAATGTTTTGAACTTCAATGTATGTTCGAAGTATTATTCTAAACATAATTTCCCCTAATATCTGATAATTTGTCTGTTTTTTGTGTTGTTTTTGTTATTTGTAGTCAATTGTAACGATTTTCACATGCCAACAAAACTCGATCGTTTATTACAGAATCATCAGTTGAATTACTCTTTAATTATAAATTGTTATATCAGTATGTTAGTGATTGCATATGAATACAAAATATATACAAGCTTTCCTTTTTACATTTTATTTTTATTGCTGCTATATTATTCTTGCATTGAACGTATGATACTGCTTTCATCTCACTAGAACATGTTTGCTGATTTTTTTGTGTACATTTAATTTTACTTCTAGATTAAAAATGAGTGTTAACATATAATTTTTTCACAAATAAATCCTTTGATTTCAATTCATATATATTTATAAAACAAAACACGATTAATTGTATTGTAATTGTTAACGAAACATTGTTCATGTTATCGTTGAATAATTTTTTTATGGAAATGTTTAATTGAATGAATTTATCATGTTTTAGACTGACTATCATATTTACCTTTACATAACAGTATTGAAAATATGACTGCAACGTAACTGCAATAAGCCATCTTACCTGTTAGAAAGAAAAGACAAATATTCGTAAGTAAAACATTGTCAAAGAATATTTTGAAACAAACCAGAATGAAGAAGCCAAACTGAGAAACCAATTGTGATAGATAGATGCAGGACGATCACACGGACAGATATAGGATCAATTATGAAGATATACATGTGAGACTCAGAACGACGTCCGTTTCTTATATCGACGTCCAAATATGAAATCACGTTCTCAAATCAGTATGCCATATTTTATTCTTCTAAATGACGTCCAATGAATTTCAGCAACTACATAGCTTAATTATCATATTGTAATCAAAATGAAAGGACACACATACGAAACTCACAATAAGACAATAATTACTTGTATTATAACATGAACATGCATATAAATATTTTGGCGATGTCGTTTTCCTTATTTTTTTGTATCTATAATGACATGAGGGTATACATTGTACAACCATGAGAAAATCAAAAGACATCTAGAGGGCAGTCTGCAGATTCAAACAATAGAAACAAGAGAGAGAGAGAGAGAGAGAGAGAGAGAGAGAGAGATACTTACAAATACAGGGATGTTTTTGCTGAATGACGATTGTCAGTGTGATTGTGAATGAATCAATTGAACTTTATAAAACAGTATTTCAATTTCCTTATTTTACAGCCAATGAAATTTAATTAAGTTCATAAGCGTAACATTTACACACCATACATTATAAAACGCTTTACTAACAGAAATGTTTCTCAGCGATTATAACTAGAATAACACGATAAATTCAAAAGTTACATTTTTAAATTAAAGTTAAAACTGATCAACCATTTAACAATTCATTTCAATTAAATATACTATTTCCGTTTCACTTTCTGTATAAAATTACACAATACATTTATGAAAGATACATTGCGTATACATAAGTCAATATGTACAGATGTATTAAAGAATATAATTCATGATCATAGGATATAGTACTGCTGAGATTTTAAGTTGACAATTGGGAAGTTTAATTCATTGTTTTGTCAAATATTCTGTTTTTAAGTCGTCACTCTTTGTCAATATCAAGTGGTTTCAGATTCTTATTATCATAATTAATTGCCTTGGCCTAGTTTGTACTCAGACCAGAAATATACAAGTATTCTTAAGAACATCCTACTATTTTTTGTAATGTATATGTTTATTATTTTCATATCATTCTCAAGTCTCATCCACAAGTAAAGACGTACAAACAATATTTTTTTGATAACTCATAAATATATGGTTAAACCATAATTGTTACAAATTATAAAATACTAAGTCAATAATACAGTACAGAATACATCTTCATTGAGCTCTATTTCTTAATAATATTATCAATATTTGACCATTTTTCTTTTATTTTTTTTGCTTTATTGGCAGAGCACAAACTCATAGAGACCATGTTAATTATATAGTAATATCTTAGCCATTCTATTGCTTCAACAACAGATGGGACTGTGAATCTTATTCTACATAAGTAAACATATCTCTTCAATATGAGAATACATGTATTAGGAATATATTTAAATACATGATATTTTACACCCATATCTACATTCCAAAAAGAGATGTATATATGTTTCTTGAGTTTCTGTACAAAAAGTACACAATTCTGTTTCACTATATTTACATTTCATAAGTAAAGTATTTGTTCCTAGAATTCTATGGAGTAATCTGTATTAAAATGCCCTTAATGTGGGATCTTCGGTTATCAACAAAGAAAGAATAAAAAGAAACTCCATTCTTCGTTCACGATATCTATTCCCAATTCTATTTTCCATTCCTCTTGTATACGAGATGGGGTTTTCTTTATTTTATCTAGAAAAATTTATAAACATGTTTTGATACTTTATCCACTATTTTAATGGCGGTTACAATTTTGTGACCGACAATATTTACTTTGAAAAAATACTTGTGAATGAATAACATTTTTCCATTCCTTTGGAAGTGCAAAGATTAGTCCATAGAACTCTAGGAAAGTTGTTTTTATATTATAATTTCTAATAAATTCATCATAATTGTAAAATTCTCCATTTTACTTAATGAGATCATTTATGAAAAATATATTATTCTTTATCCAACTATTATAAAAAGCTGTTCTTCCATCAATCATAATATTTTTACAAGAAACACATTTTTCGAACAATTTAATAGATAAAGAATTTACGGGCGATTTATATCATAGTTTTGGAAGCACACAATCAAGAGGTGTTTCGATTTATATCAACCAAAAAATTAAGTATGAAATCATAGATAAATATGTAGATCAACACGGAAGAATTGTTTTAATCAACATAGAAATCGACAAAAATATATTTACTTTTGTAAACCTTTATGCCCCAAACACAAGTAAAGATAGAAATATATTCTTTAAAAAAGCTTTAAGTGTCATTGAAAAATATAGTCTTGGTATAATTATCATAGGCGGTGATATGAATGAAACGCTTAATATAAAAGATAGAAAAAGTAATAGAAAAGAGCAACAAAAAATAAAAAATAAGACAAATGGGCTAAAAACTCTGATAAAAAAACTAAAAGTTATAGATATATGGAGAGCTATAAATCCAAATAAAACGCAATATACCTGGAAAAGAAAAAATAATGAAGTAGCTAGTAGAATTGATTATTTTCTAGTAAGTGAAGATGTGAGACCAAGAGTACTCAGCACTGATATACGACCTGCAACAATTCAATATACAGATCACTTAGCGATTTCACTTAAAATTAATCATTGTCAAGGGAACAAAGGAAAGGGATACTTCAAATTAAACAATAATATCCTTAACGACGAATCATACAAACTAAAAATAAATACTTTGATAGATAAATATGAAAAATTAAGAAATAAAAAAAGTCTAGCAATCGTGTGGGATCTTTTTAAAATAGAAGTTAGAGAGAAAACTATAGAACATTGTAAAATAAAAGCTAAACATAAAAGAGATGAAATTACAAAACTAGAACAAGAACTTAAACTTTTGAATGAAATTCACGATAACTACATAGATGAAAAAAATAATAATTTGCCAAATATAATAGATTCAATAAATAAAACAGAAGAAACACTACAAACTTTATATTCAGATAAAATAAAAGGGGCACAAATAAGATCACGAGTTAAATGGATAGAAGAGGGCGAAAAAAATACAAAATATTTTTTGGGATTAGAAAAATCAAGACAAACAAGGAAAAACATTACTGCTATAAGAGACAGTAAAGGAGAATTAACAGAAGATCAAGGCAAAATATTAGAAACGGGGAGAAATTATTATGTCAATTTATATAAGTCAACTAATCCTGATCTAACAGAAATTGAAAATTATATTGAAAAAACTAAAATAAATTACAAATTAAGTACAAAAGAAGGTAATGAAATTGACGGCAACCTGACAATAGAGGAATGTACACAATCTGTTTTTAAAATGAAACTTAATAAAACACCAGGTATCGATGGTCTCTCAATTGAATTTTATAGAGCTTTCTGGTCAAATTTACAAACCTTTGCTGTAGATGTTTTTAATAATTGCTATGAAAAAAAAGAATTAACAAATTCTCAGAAACTTGGATTGATTACCCTTATATACAAGAAAAATGACCCATTAAATTTAGATAATTATAGACCAATTACCTTACTAAATGTAGATACCAAAATTATAGCATACTCTCTTGCACAAAGACTGAAACCAATATTGCATAAAATCATTCATAGTGATCAAAACGGTTATGTAAAAAACAGATATATAGGATTTAATATTAGACAAATCCAGGATATTATAGATTATTCGGAAAAATTCAATGTAGATGGAGCTATCTTATTTTTAGACTTCACAAAGGCATTTGACTCGCTAGAATGGGAATTTATGTATTGTTCTTTAAAGAAATTTGGCTTCCAGGAATCTCTTTTGAGGTGGATAACTACTTTATACACAGATATAAAGGGTTGCATATTAAATAATGGCTGGATTTCAAGACCCTTCAACATTGAGCGCGGTATCCGTCAAGGGTGTCCCGCGAGTTCTATAATTTTCGTAATTGCTGTTGAAATTTTAGCTAGTAGATTAAGACAGAATAAAAATTTTAAAGGCTTTCAAATTAAACTAGATAATAAAACCCATACATTAAAATTAAGCCAGCTTGCAGACGACACCACTTTATTTTTAAATTCAAAACAAGAAGTGTCATTAACTCTGAATATTATAGAAATTTTTGGATCACTTTCAGGCCTAAAGCTTAACCGAAATAAAACAGAAGGAATATGGCTCGGCAATTTAAAAGCCTGCAAAGATAAAGTTGAAAACATTAATTTTACTCAAAAACCTATAAAAGTTTTAGGAATATACTTTGGACTTAATAAAAATGAGTGTAAAAAATTAAACTTGCAACGACAATACGAAAAATCTGAAAAAATAATTAAAGATTGGAATAAAAGAAATTTAACTATGTTAGGTAAGATAACTCTTGTTAAATCATTAATCTTACCGAATATTACTTATGTTGCATCTGTAACCGAAATTGATAACGAATACCTAGCAAAATTTAAAAAAATAATATACAGTTTTATATGGAATAATAAATCTGAAAAGGTTAAAAGGGATATAATAAGTAAAAATTACCATGCTGGCGGGCTTAAAATGATAAACATAGATAAATATCTAGAAGCGATAAATATTAGTTGGGTAAAAAAACTCATCGAAAACGAAGATCTATCACCCAATTGGAAAGTATTACCAAGATTTTATTTTGATAAATTTGGACAAGAATTCCTTATATTTAAAATGAATTTCAACAATATTAATTTGGTCTATAAACTGAAAGAACTAATTCCACAATTTTACTTAAGAATAATCAAATCATGGATAAATACAAAATCTGAAAAGGAATTGGATCATCTATCATATAAACAAATAAGACAGCAGCTTATATGGGGCAATAAAAATATCAAATTAAACGGTAAATGTCTCATCTTCAAAAACTGGATAAACAGCAAAATTCTTTTTTTAAATGACATTATTGATAATAAAGGAAAATTTAATCAAAACATGATCTTAGATAAACTTTCCTGTCATGCTAACTGGTTTTCAGAATATTCTAAATTAATGAAAGCAATACCAAAACAGTGGTTACAAGAGCTAACTAAAGAAGAATCATTAAAAACAAAAGTTGCCACTGACTCCGAATATAAATTTAAAGATAAAAAAGGAAAAATGGTATCACTTAAAAACATTTCCTCCAAAGACATTTACATCTCCCTCTTAAATAGATATTATGAAAAACCAATAGGATTTCAAAAATGGGACAACATATTTACCTTGGAAAACAACACAAACAAAAGACAACAAATGCTAAATTATATCTTTTATTATATACAAGATAATAAATTCAAAATGTTAAGATGGAAATTTCTGCACTACATTTTACCAACCAAACAATTACTTTTCTCTTGGAAAATAACTAAAACTCCGCTATGTAATATTTGTGATGTCATCGAAGATTATGAGCACTACTTTTTAACATGCAAATTTCTGAAATCATTTTGGGATAAAATAAAACTTTTACTTGATAAACTTAAAATAGGACATCACATCATATCAATTAAATCACTTTTGTACGGATACAAAATAAACGATACAAGTTACTACAGTATAAATGATTTAATTACAATTATTATTTTTACTGTATACAAAGGATACTATACATCCGAACAAAAAACAAAACAAATTAATATGTTTGAAATTTTCAAAAAAGAATTTCTTCAATATCACGAAATATTGATAAATAAAGAAGGCAAATATGAAAAATTCCATAATCTGGTTGCAGAAAAAATTAAATTAATTTCATAAATTAGAATTTATTATACATCTTGTTATCATATTTCTATTCAGTTACATACATGTCATTATTACTATATATACATATTGTGCACTAACAAGTACTAACTTATCAATAAAATGCTATATACTAACGTTAACGAGGCCGGGATAAGGTACCGGTACTTCATGTATCTCTAACAAATGTAAAATTCAAATAAAATATTTTAACATTAAAAAAAAAAAAAAAAAAAAAAAAAAAAAAAAATATTTTCATTTAAAAACAATGGTTCAGACAAGATGTCACTTGGGGCTGTGGTCAAAGGTTCACACAGTGAGGCCCATGACGAAATTACACTTTGCCGCCATTCATTTCAAGATGATCTGCCAACAACACCTTCCATAAGGAATAATTTGTGGGGTTTAAAACTTTTTTAATTCAGGATAGCTTAAGTGATTTAATAAAGGATTCAATATGTGGCATTTTTACACCACGATCCTCAGAATTTGAGATAAGTATATTTCTTTTAAATTCTTCTTATTTTGTCCTCTTTACCATCCCAAACAAATTTGTATAGCATAGCTTGTATCTGCTTTGATATATATTGGGATGGAGCTGGTTAAACAGTAAAACATTGAATTAGAATTGGTAGGACAAGAGTTTACAACTACAATTTTTCCATATATAGTAACATTTCTAAATGACCAATCATTGTAGAGATTTTTAACTATTTGATTTTTTGATTTTTTTCTAAATAAGTGAATCAATATAGATATAATCAACACATATATAATATTTTGACAAACAATATTGAATGCCTAGGAGTTTGAAATTTCCTGAAGTATTCCATATATTTTTTTTATTTGTGTTAAGCTCCTCACCACAGCTCTTTTTGCCCCATTCATATAACTTGTTTTTTTTCAAAATCAGCCTTCAAACCAGAGCATGAGTAAAATATGTCTATCTTTTTCATAGCAGTATTAAGAGATTCTTCGCTATCTTCTAGGATCAAAGTCGAATCATCAGCATACTAGCTGAGTACAAATTCAGAATTTTTAATCTTTATACCATTGATGTTGTTTTTATATTTTATTGAGGCACTAAGCAGTTCCAAACATAAAATAAAAGATAGAGATACAATGGATCCCCTTGTCGTACCCCCTCTCTATTACAAAAAAATCAGATAGATAGCCACAATTTTGAACACAACTTTCTGAATTATAGTACAGGGTTGTGAACATTTCACTATTGTATCACCAAAACCTAGAAATTTCGAAGTTTCTAATATAAAGTTCCACTCCAGAGAATCGAAAGCTTTTTCAAAATCTATCAAGACAAGCAAGCCATGAATATCTTCCTCATCTAGTTTTTGTAAAAGGTCATATATAAGTCTTGTACACTCACCAATATATCTGCCTTTCATAAAGCCAGTGTGAGTTTCACTAATCAGGTGATCAAGGACTTTTTTTAATTATTTTTGCAATACATGTTGATATTATTTTATAATCTACATTAAGTAGTGAGATAGGTCGCCAATTTTCAGAAGATGGTTGGGTTTTCCATCTTTGGGTAGACAGGTGATAACTTCTTGTGTTTGTGAAATTGATAATTAACCTTCTAGAAATGCTTCTTTGAAAGAACGCAGCAGTAAAGGATTAATGATGTGCCAATTTTTTTCATAAAATTCAGTGGTAAAACCATTCAAACCAGGAGATTTTCCATTTTTCATATTTTTTAAAGCATTATGAATTTCTGAGCTTTTTAATTCCCCCCTCTTAATTAATATTTTGTTCATCAGAGAGAATTCTGATAAATGGGTTTTCCAGAGAAAAGAAATTAGCTCTGTGTGTATTATTTATAAGTGTTTTCTTTGATGAATATAGATTCTCATAATATATTTTTTGTTCTGCACGAATTTTTGCTTGATCAGTGATAGTTTCATCAAGAACATCATACTAGTTTGTGAAATTATTTTATAAATATATTGTGTTTGGATTACGCAACAGTATGGAGAAAAATTTCAGATAAAAAAATAGTTTTCACATGTGCAGATATATATATTCATTAAATAAAATATTAAATAAGTAAAACGTTAACAGTTCCATTCTATCGATTTCATCCTTCCATTGGGACTCTTCGGGATAATAAAATTCAGTTATCCTGAAGAGTCCCAATGGAAAGATGAAATCGATAGAATGGAACTGTTAACTTTTTACTTATTTTATTATTTTTCTTAATGAATATATATATATATATATATGTAAAGCTACTGGATATTAAAGCTCACGGTAGATATGTACATTTATTCCATCTATAGGTAAAGCCACCACAACCACACAGACCAGTTATTCTAATATTTCATGGATTGTCTCAGCATTTAATTTTACGTAAAGGATTGATAGTAGATTAAGCGCGGAACACCCACCCTGACCTAGTTGTTCTGTCTAAAAACCTTTATAATGACTTTAGATTAAAGATAAATGTTGTTTCAGTTGTTTCATTTTACGGAGTTAAAGAAAGCAATTGAATGTTTAGCACGAAACAGCTATAGTGACCTAATGAAGATTCAAAAATTTAGATTTTCTCAGCATTTACTTCTGTGTAGAAGATTGATGTTATGTTTAGCGCGGAAAACTCACTGACCTAGTTTTTTTAAATATTTTATGAAATTGAAGACATTTGTTTTTAAGGTATAGCGCGGTACAACCATTCTGACCTTATGACAACTAGACATTAAGAGAAGATATTCCGCTAAGGTACTCAGCAGATAGATAACCATACAGTTAACTAAAACACCATTGCTCATATTAAAGTTTATTCCCAATTCTGGCATGAATGTATATAGACAACTGTGTGTGCAGGTAAAAAGCTGCAACAAGAATGAAAATACCATATAATATTTGGAAAGGCTATTATATTGAACCAAAAATACAACAATAAAAGTGTAATTTTCTTGCTTAAAATTGACATAGTTGAGCAAGTTTAGTAGATACAAAAAACAGTATTTAACAACTTCAATATCAAATCAAATAAATGAATGTGCTATGAAATATTCAAACCTGACAAATGCTTTAGCAAAAACACTAGAAATATAGCTCAGACGGGGTTCCTTACTCAAAATATCATAGGAAAAATGAATGTAAATACTGTGCTCTAGAACTTCAGAACTAACTTATTTGCATCAAAAATAAATATGCACATACAAAATATAAACCTTAGTAATAAATATTTAACTTACATAGTGGTTAGCCATAAACGGATGCTAAAGCTACAGCTCGATCAAGTTTAACATTGGTCCAATGTCATTGTGGTTCACAATTCAAAACAGGAAACAGGATATCAACAAAAGTAAAAATGAAAGTGAAAGTACAATCACATCAAGGTTAAATGAAAGTAAACAATTAAAGTTCTCAAAAATGAAATTAATTACTGATAATAAATATGATATACAAACAGAACACTCCCCGTCTGATATGAAAAATATCACCACATTCATAAAAAGAAAAATATGACCTTTAATGCATATAAACCCTCAAAAATTAGTTTAACTAACTAATGACAAAAATACAGACAAAAACTCAATAATATCAGTCTTTTACAATGCATTGCGACACAAAAGAACAGTCTGTGTGATTGGTCGCACATATACACGAACTTGTCCATCTCTGATTGTTTTTACTAGCACTTTCCTAATTTAATTGTCTTTACTAGGAAATATATGTATTGGCCAAATGTTTCTGTGTTGATCACCATCTTTGAGAATAACGGTATCACCTTTTTTTATGTTCTCTTGAGTTTGTTGCCATTTTCGTCGAGATTGCAAGGTTTGTAAGTACTCGCGACGCCACTGAGTCCAAAACTGTTCAGCTAGTACTTGAACGAATTTCCATTGACTAGTGTATACATCTCGAATGTTCAAATGACTAAAGTCTTCATCACAGTCAACGGTTTTGGTAGTTAGAAGAGTATTTGGCGACAAAACACACGGTGAATCAGGGTCTGATGAAATTGGAATCAAAGGACGAGATTTCATGATGGCCGTTGTTTCCGCCATAAAGGTGCACAGAACCTCATGCGATAATTTGTTGTGTCTTGCATCATAAAGAATAGAGTCAATTATGCGGCGAGCAATGCCTATCAGTCGTACCCACGAGCCTCCCATATGTGAACTTCCATACAGTACCTTTTTCGTTAAGAAAGGTTTTCAAAGTTTTGTCTTCCACACATATTGCAGGAATTCCAAGTTCATTCGCTCCTCCAACGAAATTCGTCCCTCGGTCGGAAAAGAATTTCTTAACTTTGCCTGTTAATGACACGAATCGTCGTAGCGCATTGATAAAAGATGAGGTGCTCATCTCTTCAATTACTTCAATGTGTACAGCTCTAGATGACATACATGAAAATAGTACAGCCCATCGTTTTGAGTTGACGCTCCTCCACGAGTTCGCCTAGTCACAATGTTCCAAGGACCAAAACAATCCACTCCAACATAAGTAAAAGGTGGACATGATTTCAGTCGTTTCTCCTGTAAATCAGACATTTTCTGAGTCATCAGGTTGCCACGAAATCTACGACACAATACACATTCGGATATAACAGTGTTAACTAAGCGTTTTAGACCAATTATCCAAAAGCATGTACTTCTGATACTGCCTTCCGTTGAATGACGTCCTTGGTGTCTTATTTGTTTGTGATGATGTAAAACAATAAGTTTGGCGAAGTGATGACTTCCAGGAATAAGTGTCGGATGTTTCTCACCAAGTGTTAAATCTGAATGTTTGAGTCTACCTCCTACTCTAACTACTCCGTGCTCATCAACAAACGAATCTAATTTCAACATTGGGCGTTCTTTTAAATTGGTTTGTGTTCGTTCATATTGTAAATTTCCTTTTCAAACATTTCATTCTGAATTTGACGAATTATAAAATATTCAGTCTCCTTTTTAAATTTTAGATTATCTTTGTCTTCAGACACTTTTTGACTAGAACGTTTTGATTTCCAAGTACGGACAAAATGTCTCAAAAACGAAACTGCCCTAATAAGAGCTTTCAAACTTGAAAAATTCGTAAAACGGTGACAACCGATCTCTGGATTTCGAATTACTGTTTTCTTAGATAAAACTAAAGGACGAACTTGCTTGTCCTCAGTTGGTGTTACTAACGGATAAGAATTGTCTTCAATCACATCATGTGATAATAAACATGTCGGACCTGTTATCCAACGATTAACAAGAATCATATCTGGTGAGCTTGAAAATCTAGTTCCGGCATCAGCTGGATTATGATCAGTTGATATGTAGGACCACTGAGACGGATTTGACGTTTTGTGAATTTTTTCAACACGATTTGTTACGTAAGTGAAAAATCGTCTTTTGGTATTGCTAATGTATCCTAGGACTACTTGAATGTCCGTGTAGTAATGACAAGTCTCCGGTAAAAGATTCATGTTGTCGCATATGACTTCACCTAATTCGGCGCCTAGAACAGCAGCACAAAGTTCCAATCTATTAATTGTGTGACCTTTTAGAGGTGCTAGTTTTGTTTTTCCCATCAGAAAACCTAAAGATGCATTTCCAGTTTCATTAACGGATTTCAAATAGGCTACTGAAGAAATTGCTTGTTCGGAAGCATCACAAAATATATGAATCTCAAGATGGTGCGCTGTTGACACTGATTCAGGAGTAATCATTCGTGGAATTTCAAAATTACCAAGAGATTTCAAAGACTCGAGCCAAAGGTTCCATCTATCAGCATGTTCAGAGCTTAACGGTTCATCCCAGTCAGTTCCAGGTGGAACTACTTCACGGAGAAGAATTTTACCGCTAATCACAATAGGTGATACGAAACCCAAAGGGTCAAACAAACTGTTTATTGAAGAAAGAAGTCCTCTTCGTGTTATAGGTTTGACATCATTATTTACATGAAACACAAAATTATCGGAATGAAGATCCCATGTTATACGTAGTCTTTGTTGTGTAGGTAATATGTCTGAACACAAGTCCAAATGTTTCAAGTCTTTACCAAAGTCATCACTGGGGAAAGCTTTCATGACGTCAATATCAATCGACACAATCTTGTGAAATCTTATATGTCCATTCGTTTTCAGATCGTTTTGACTTTTCTTTACAACATCGATTGCTTGTTCTTTGTTAGTGAATGAAGTGAGACCATCGTCCACATAAAAATCATTACATACAAATGCACGCACGTCTTCATCGGAAGTTGCAAGAGCTTGTCGAAGGCCGTAAGAAGCAACGGCAGGTGAAGGAGTGTTACCAAACACGTGAGATGTCATACGATATTCGATGAAAGATTTCGAAAAGTCATTATCTTGGTACCAAAAGAATCTAAGGTAGTCTCTGTGATGATTTGACACTCTGTACTGGTAGAACATTCGCTCATTGTCTCCAGTTATAGCAATAGCATTTTTACGAAAACGCATAAGAATTCCAACGAGGTTATTTGTAAGATCTGATCCTGACATTAATTAATTATTTAACGATACGTCTCCGTACACTGCAGACGAGTCAAATACTCCCCTTATTTGGTCTGGTTTTTATGATGATAAACTCTGAAAAGCGGAAGGTACCAATATTCTCCTGAAATAACTTTAGGTGCAATTTCTGCTGCACCGCTGTTCAACACTTTCTCCATAAATGTCATGAAATGTTCACGTTTCGTTTGATTCTTACGCAAACTAGTGTCAAGTATCTGTGCTCGTTTCCAGGAATCGTGAGCGGTTGTTTGGAATAGGTGGTTTTGGTTGTTTAAACGGTAATGGCGCTGACCAAAGACCATTGTCATCCTTTCTAAAATCCGTGTCCATCAAGCTAAGAAATTGTCTATCTTCAACAGAAAGTCCTACTTTGTTGTCATTTATTGTCCTGATGAAAATGTCATCTTTGAGATCACTTATCTCTATGTTGTTCTCGCAAAGAGGGAACGTGGTACATCGTCCATCGTTAAGAACATGAGTTTTACGCACACTGATTTTGTTTGGAGCAGGTACTTTGCCCAAGCACACTTCTCCTATTACCACCCATCCTAGTGTTAATCTTTGAGCGAAAGGTTCACCTTTATCTCCAGTAATTTGTTCTTGCACATGATGAATCTCAGGTATATCTCGACCAATCAAAAGTTCAACTTTGATGCTCGGATCAAGAGGAGGTAAGTATGACGAAATACAAACGACCAACCCGGATGTCACCACAAAGAGTGGTACATTTGACAGTTACATTGCCCTCACTATGCTCGCTGCCATCAGCTGTGAGAGGCTTTTCATTATCAGCTTGTGTGCGATTTTGAGTATATCGGTCTATATGCATTGCTGTGGCATAGCGTTTGTTTTCACATACGGCACAATTTACATTCACTGTACAGTTAGAGGCGAAATGTTCATTTGTTTCACAGCATGTAAAACAAATTCTCTTTTCGCGTAGAAACTTCTGACGATCTTGTATTGGATATTTCCTGAATCAACGACAGTCGTTGAGGGTATGTCCTGCCTTGTGTAGTGGGCATCTAACTGAACTTTCGGAAGAAACGTCTAGTCTCCTGGATATCACTGACGGACGTTGTTTAGAATTAGCAGTTGAGTTGACACTATTGTACGAAAAGGCAGGATCATTTCGAATTTGACAAATTTCTCAAATATAACTTACAAAAAGACTGAATGGTGGAAAAGCTATGCAATGAGATTTCTTGTAAGAAGACGCATGAGTAGTCCATTTCTTTTGTAGAAAATGAGGTAACTTGGCAACAATCGGATTTATACCAGAGGAGGAATTGTAGAAGCTAAGCAGTGTTGTGTACTTTGGATTTAACATAGAAGATTCAATTTCAGTAAGTATGTCCAAAAGATCATATAGTTTTACACAGTCTTTGTTTGTAATTGTTTGAAATGCGTTTAACTTACGTTTCAGTGCGCTTTCAACCATTTCAGGCCTACCGTATCTTTCTTGTAGACGATCATATATTCTTTGTAGACCTCTAGGCGGATCATGAGCATTAGCAGCACGGATGATTTTTGCAAATTTGGAAGATTCTGTACCCAACCATTTGACCAATAAATCCATTTCTTCAAAGGGTGTTATGCCAAGCTCTCGTGTTACACTTTGGAATGATGCTCTCCATGATTCGTATGATTCCGGTTTATCATTAAAGTTTGTGAATCTCGACCGCAGAAAGTCTTTTCTGTACATAAAACGAGTTATGTCTGTCATAGCATCATGTAGTAGAGAATTTGTAGAATTAGCATTTGGTTGTACAGGATCCGGATATTGTGATAAAGATGGTTGAATGATTGGTTGACTAGAAAGTGATGTGAAAACTGTATTTACAACACTCGGAATTTGAGGAACACTTGTCAAAACTCTATTTACAACACTTGGAATTTGAGGAACACTTACAGCTGCACTAAAGGCATGAGAAGAAGATGAAGCAACCACAGGAATGTCTGGTTGTTGATTTAACCATGATGCAACTGGTTCTTGAAAATGCACATTATGGACATATTTACTAATGTCATCCTTCTTTTCGCACACTTCAGAAATTATATCCTGTTCTTGGTCACCTTGTTCAAGTATACGCACCTCAGTTTCAGCAGCTGCGACTTTACTCTCCTGTTTCACAATGTTTATGTCAGCTTCAATGGCTGATTTTTGTTTCATAAGTTCGACTTCCTTTCTAACATATTCCAGTCTCACTTTCTCGGCTTCTGCCTTTGCCCGCTTACTACTTGCTTTTGAACTTCCATTTGAACTACTTACTTGTGATAATTGTTCAACTAAGTCAGCTTTCTTTTTCTTAATTTCAGAGTTCACTTTTCTGTATGTTGCAACGCACGTTACAAAATATTCATTATAATCGCTTATCAACTGTTGTGATTCACTTGCTTCAGCTCTTGTTATGAAACATTTGTATTCTTCGGACCGACGACAAAAGTTTTTATAGTGACTGTCAATATATGTATTTAAATGTCTTAATGTTTCTAATGTGTTGCTAGAAGGAACAGTTATCATAAGATCTTCAATTTTAGACCAAATCTTCCCGCATTTTTCGCGCAGTTTGTTACTCTGGTCGTCAAACATGGTTTGTCCTTTAGGTGTAAACTTTCGGTCACGCTTCTCACGCGTTTCAGACATAAGTTTGCACTATCTTTTTACTATTCCGCTAAGGTACTCAGCAGATAAATAACCATACAGGTAACTAAAACACCATTGCTCATATTAAAGTTTATTCCTAATTCTGGCATGAATGTATATCACTGGTGTCAACGTGATGATCGTAACTGCAATTACGATCATCCCAATATGGCGGGCACAAATTTAGGGAAATTTTAGAGGGCCGATTTCTCCATTTTAACAGCTTATTTTAAGATTTATTTTATATCAAGAAAAATCTTAATAACCATTGCCACTGAATATGTATTTCCTTAATGATAGACAAACGACCAGAAGAACGAAAATCGAGGTCCACATAAACACGATGATGATCGTAACTTCGTCTATGGATGATCGTAACTTGGACTTGTTTTTATAAAAAGATGATCGTAACTGAAAATTGACAATGTGTTTTTTTTCTTTGAACGAACGTCATATTTAGCAGTCACAATATATTGATATTACTGAAAATAGTATGATAAAATGAGCTTTAATGATCACCGCTATTTGTCAATAAATAATGACATAAGGGGGAATTCGCAGGCTTATATGCACATGTTTTCTTATGAGTAATTTAGTTAACACTCAAAATGGAATACGTTTATATGAAGTAAATATAATAATCATCCTCATGATACAGTTTAAGAATACAGGCCAAAATGTTCACAAGTAATGGTAGGCATTAAGTTACACTATTTTGATGTGTTTCGATCGATTTTAACTTTTTGTGTGGTCTTGTATTTTCTTATTCAAACTATGACTATTAAACATTGGTAGAGTAGACTACAAAGGCAGATTTAGAGGGAGCGCCAGGGTGTCTGCATCTGCTTTTTGTGGGGAAAATTTGGTTGATTATATAGGGAATAAATGAAGCATGACTGTAGCGAGCCTACTCTAGATCTTAAGCAGCCAGTCCCCTTCCCCTTTATGAAAATCTCGGCATCCGTCACTGGACTACTTTGCCTATATTAACTATACATTGTAGGTCGGCTATGTATGTAAAGAAGGAAAAGCTGAAATAGATGGTATACACGTTCATATTAGATTCCATGTTTTTTCAAGCTATTAATCCTTACACTTACGGTATATGCCATGTGTTATTGAAGTTAGTCGAAGCTGTTTAAGCCAAACATATCAATAAGGGAGCTACCATTTGATTTTAATAGGGATGGTGAAATTTGGAAAAAATACAGGACAGGAGTTTTGAGTAAAAATAGGCCAGATTAACAACTTGGCCAAACAAAAAGGCAAGACGTTAATTTAGGTATAAAAAATGAACTGATGAAAAAATGGCAGGACCGAAGAGAGTGAAAAATAACAACACAGGATGACATTTCAACTTTAATTACACCATATGTAAGAATCCTGGGTTTTGATTGGTTGATAGCCAGTGTATTTTTCACCAATTTACTGTTATCAAATAAATATCGTTCATTTTTTTACGCCTCCGGGTAAATGCAAAAAGGAAATGCCTTTTTTACCCTCTCTGCCGTGGTATTTGCCAAAAAATACTCTATCCGACTGGACCATATGGCTTGTAACGTCACGATCATCAATGCGTTTTTGAACGTTAACATTCGGTGTAATTAAACAGATATATCATGTTCTTGAGGTGTATTTGCGAAAAATACCAGTCCTGAGAATGAATTTCTCTCGCCTAACGGCTCGCGAAATTGAACATTCTCTCGACTGGTATTTTTCGCAAATACCCCTCCTTAACATGATATATCTGTTAAAAAAAATGCAGGACAACATTTTCATCCTAGCCCCTCCCCCAATAAAAATCAAATAGTAGCTCCCTTAATTGATAGTTTCATTATTATTTTTTCATTCAACAGATATGGTGACACTTATTAATGCTATATTTTTTCAAACTCTTCTTTAAAAATCCTAAATCTGTTTAAAAAAAACTATAAAGTTTGAATTCTCCAAAAATACCAGGTTCTCGAAAGGTACTATTGTTCCTACAAAGTGTAGGGGGAAAAAAGAAGAAAACAAATCTCTAATTTTACCAAACTGGCCATTAATATGAAATGTCCAATACCTTTTTTATATAAAATATATGTAATCAATATAAAGTTGTTAACCCCAAATGTATTTTATTAAAATATATTATAGTTATATATTAAGATAAAAATAAACAATGAAATCTCGCGAAATCATAACCTTTTGTGCACTTACCAATAGGACGTTACTAACCCCTCCAGTGATCGTCCTTCACTTTTTTTCACAATATTAGCTGATAATGTACACTTTTGTACATACCAGACAGCTTTATTTATCAAAAAATGCTTCGTTGAAACAGACAGTTACGACCATCTTAAATGAAAGTTACGATCATCGTTGATAAAAATAAATAAAAGTTACGATCATCATCGGGATTTTTTGTATCTTGATTTTCATTCTTCTTGTTGCTTTTTCATCATAAAAGAAAAAATATTTCAATAGTAATGCTTATAAAGATATTTCCTGACATAACACAAATCTGAAAATAAGCAGTCAAAGTGGAGAAATCAGCCTTCTAAAATTTCCCTAAATTTGTGTCCGCCATATTGGGATGATCGTAATTGCAGTTACGATCATCACGTTGACACCAGTGGTATATAGACAACTGTGTGTGCAGGTAAAAAGCTGCAACAAGAATGAAAATACCATATAATATTTGGAAAGGCTATTATATTGAACCAAAAATACAACAATAAAAGTGTAATTTTCTTGCTTAAAATTGACATAGTTGAGCAAGTTTAGTAGATACAAAAAAACAGTATTTAACAACTTCAATATCAAATCAAATAAATGAATGTGCTATGAAATATTCAAACTTGACAAATGCTTTAGCATGAACACTAGAAATATAGCTCAGACTGGGTTCCTTACTAAAAATATCATAGGAAAAATGAATGTAAATACTTTGCTCTAGAACTTCATAATTTACTTATTTGCATCAAAAATAAATATGCACATACAAAATATAAACCTTAGTAATAAATATTTAACTTACATAGTGGTTAGCCATAAACGGATGATAAAGCTACAGCTTGATCAAGTTTAACATTGGTCCAATGTCATTGTGGTTCACAATTCAAAACAGGAAACAGGATTTTTACAAAAGTAAAAGTGAAAGTGAAAGTAACTTTAAAGTGAAAGTGAAAGTACAATCACATCAAGGTTAAATGAAAGTAAACAATTAAAGTTCTCAAAAATGAAATTAATTACTGATTATAAATATGATATACAAACAGAACAAGAAGACACTCTTTTTAGATGGAGTCTATAACATAAGTTTTGGTTTAGTTCTTCTATTGGATTCAGAAAAAAAGGTCATCATGAGGGAACACAATTGTTTAGAGCCAGTTGCTGACCATCCAAAATTAGTTTCGCAATATACATGTTATCTCGTAAAAGTTGGAATTCCAGTTTCCTAACCCAATTTAACTGATGGTATTCTTTTGGTAACACTTAGAGATTCTATGCGTATGCCTTCCAAAACGGGACAGCGGGTAAGAAAATGGATGATATCTTCTTCTTCCAGTTGACAAATTGGGCAAGTTGCATCAAGGTTAATATTTGAGAAACAAGCTTTCTGTGATTGAAATATATATGTCCCTGTGCATATCCTTGCTTTTAGTGTTGTTTTCCTGAGTTCTCCAATATTTGGTGGTAGATTATTCCAGATAATATGACGTTTTCCAATGTCTAAATTAGGGATACCGAGAAATGTTAGTGTTGTTTTGCTATTGGCGTCTCTTTGAAGATTAACTTTCCAGTAGTTGTGTATTGCTTCTCTTGTCTTGCATTTCCCTGATAACTTTGATGGCAATTGATCTTTCAGATATGGCCATGGAGGAATATTATACATGTATAAAAGATCTTCTACTCTGTTAAGGAAAGTTAGTGCATGTGTTTGCAGGATATATTGCCTCTTTAGAGCCTTATTTAGATTCTCGTTGTTAGATGAAAAGATGGAGTGGAACAGGCTAAGAACTCTTTAGTGAAATTCTGCATCTTTCGGGAGCGCACCCAAAAATGATTATACTGCTGAAATTGCTGTCCGTGAGGGAAGCGCTTGTACTTGTCTCAAAAAATTCACGTGGAAATCTCTTAGCGACTTGATGTCCCCATTATATAGTGGCAGAACGAACTTCCAGGCTGTAAAGTAGCCTTGGTAGAACGCATACTCTGTATAAATCATATAAGAAGTTTTAGGGTTTAATCCGTTTGTACCATGTACTCCAACGTTCATAAGAGAATAGGCTTTCATTCTGGCTAAGCTGGTTATGTCCTGGATGTTGATTGTTGCTACTTTTAGGGAATTTGTGTTATAGTTTTTATTATACACTCATTCAGAGACTTTATATAACTCGTCTAAACATCAGCCCAACAATATTAGATCTGTAAATTTGCTTTCGCAAATGTTTGTTCTTCCCTCGCTGGGATTCGAACTCTTGCTACTGAGATATCGTGACACCAAATCGCCTGCACTGTATCCAACGCGCAAGACCACTCGACCACCTTGGCTTCACAATGATAAAGCTTTCGGTGGCCGGGTGTTATTCCATGACTTACGATTTAGGCGGGGGCTTGGCGGGCGTGAGCCCCCCTCCCCCTAAAATTTGCAAAGCATGGGTTGTTTTCAACTTATTTAAGTATCAGAAGAGACCATTACATCTTTTTAACATTCAAATATATATAAAAAAGTCAGTTTGACGGAATAAACTTGATTATACTTATCAATGACCTACGATTTATCAAAGTTCTATAAATTATTTCGAAGGAAGGTGTCAAACGCGGAGCTGCATTTGATGACAAATATAATAGGTATTTTAGCAGTTAAAGTAAAAACAAATATTACATTGTATTTGCGGTTTTTATAATCAATTTCTTTGATAATCTAAGTTCCAAAACATCCCTTACTCACTTTCTGAACTTCATCATGGCACGGTCAAGAAAACAGTAGGCAGCCAAGTGAGATTCTTTCATAATATCCGTAATGAAAGATAGAAATACTGTTTCAAGTGAAAGGTTAGTTTATAAATTTGTATCTCTGTGCCTATATTTATTTCTCACTTGCCACCTACAAATTTAGTCGAATTATGTACCGTATTACATGCTTGGGATCCCAAGTAAATAAACATAACTTCGTAAATGCATCTCATTCTGATTTTAGTTGTTTGTGGCGAACACAGTTAAGTCTGGCACGACCTCCGAAAATAAAAAAAGGTTAAAACAGATATTATGAAAGGACAATTAAAAATCGCTGGTAAAATTAAAAATTTTCGTTAGCAAAACAAAATACCGGTATCATTATTGGTCAGGTGAGCAATTTTGATCTGTCTCGTCTCACTTTGCGTCCGTCGGTCCGCCCGTCTAACTGTCTAACTTTTCACATTTCCATCGTCTTAACCAAGTTTGAAAGGGCTGGTGTTATGGAGTGTTAAAGTAATTCTTAAGTAAGGCAGTTAAATTTCACATTATTGAAACCATGTACAATTGGCTTAGACATATTGGCGATGTGCAAAACAATTATTTATTTGTGGTGCTCCTGTATTTCTTTATGTCACAACTACCAGCACCATGTCTTTCAATGTTTTTAGTTAAGATATTACCTGATATTTCTTTATAAATAATTTTACAACAGGTGCTGGTGTCTTGATTGTAGATTGGTTTGCACAGAAACACAGAATCAAAATAAAATGTTCGCATGACTACGGCTGCAGCTTTATAACTGTAGCTTTATAAACTCATTCATATATGCAATATAAAGCCCTTAGTGCGTAAGTTAGGAGATTGTTGTAGATTGGTGGGAGATCTTGCCATCATAGCTCGGTGGTTCTCCGAAGAATAGGGACATATTGTTTACCTCTGTCCGTTCATCTATCGGTCAGTCACTTGATATTTGGTCCGGAGGATCCACTAGGAAGCATACAAATCTATTACTATTATGTCATTATTGTAGTTCCCCCCTGAAGATATTCGATTGACTAGTATGAATGTAACACCAGTTTTCTAAGCAACCATTGACATAACATTCGCTAGATTTTTTTATATGGAGGTTCAGCTTGTGTACTCCTGATTGAGGTCTGCCTCTATCCTTATTGTCTTCAGTCCCGTTTTCTGGAAAATATATGGGGATAGTCTCAATGAATAGAAGCTCTCATATTTCTTGTTAATTGCAGTGATTGTAGATTCTTGTCAGGTGTGGATTAAGGCGGTTTCATCTTGAAACTTTAATTTCTCGCTAATTTTACCACACAATAGTTCGAGATATCTACATATCACCCTATAAAAGAATATTTCAATAATTTTACCTCAAAAAAAAATTTCGCCTCGCTCCGCTCGGCAAAAATAAAACTTTGCGCCCCCCTTACCGGAAGTCCTGGATCCGCCCCTGGTCCTCGTCAGTTTGTCTAGCGTCGTAACACAGTACATGAGATATAAGGCATGAATATGGAATTGATACAGACCAGCTAAAATATATATTGTAAAGTATCTTACAAATTAATGCAAGATACAGTCACAGAAAGATATATATATATAACATATATACAAGGGTAAAACATGATCATTTAAGAAACAATTAATATTGCTTTTTTGGTATCAAGGGTAAACGTTTAATTAATACCTCTTGGTTGGCGCACACTAATTATAAAGAGACACCTTTCCAAAGAGCAGTAAATTTTTACCCCTGCCCACTCATCCCGGCCACTGTTAAAAAGTATTGAAATGCCGTTGAAAAAAGAGTAAAATAACAAGCATATCGAACTCAAAAGGAAAATTCAGAACTGAATATCCTTTCTCAAAATGGAAAAATCCAAAGCTAAAACACTTCAAACGAATGGAAAACAACTGCCATATTCCTGATTTTGTACAGCCATTTCCTTATGACGGGAAAGGTGAACGAAACCTGGTTTTATAGCTAGCTTCTGTAGCACCTGAGATCACCCCTAATTTTTGGTGGGGTTAATTTGATTAGTCTTTAGTTTACTATGTTGTGTCTTGTGTACTATTATTTGTCTATTAGTCTTTTTTTCTGTGAAGCCATGACGTTGTAACTTAATTTTCGATCTATGAGTTTGACTGTCCCTTGGTATCTTTCGCCCCTCTTTTAATATCTAACTTGTGTGACAGCCTTGTGGGCCTTAACGCGGACGCCATAGTTGACCCTGAATTCGGGATGCGTACCTAAGGGTATGACTCGGACGCTGGTGCCATTTTTGGACCTTGGCGCGGACGCAAACGTCATATGTAGACCTTGGCACGGACGCCGATGCTCTATTTGGACATACGTGCGGACGCGAGCACCAGATTTGGACATGCGCACGGACGCCAACACCATATTTGGACCTGCGCACGTACGCCGCCCTATATTTGGGCCTTAACGCGGACGCCATAGTTTACTCTGAAATCGGGATGCGAACTAAGGGAATGACTAGCACACCGACGCAATATTTGGGCCTAGGCGCGGACGCTGACGCTATATTTGAGCTTAAACCCTGGACGCCATACTTTAATGTTGGACCAGGCTATCATCCAAAGTGAATACTTTTAAATATTAGTGACCCTAGAAAGTGGTTTTCGAATAAATCTCTCTCACACTTCCAGATGCAAGATCTGGTTTAGGACTTGAAACTCGCTACACATTCCTCTACTAGGTGGTTGAAGATATTTTTTTTTCTTCTCTTTTTTTAAACCGAAAACGGGGGACATATCCTACATAGCTAATCGTTTTTTTCATTTTTTTTATTTTTATTTAACACCTTTACAACAACAACCTTTTTCCCCCTGAACCATTAGCAAATAAAAGGTCTGTTTTGTGAAATTCCCAACTATGATCAGTTTCGTTAAATTCTTGTCTATCTATTCATGTTTTAATCATCTTTACAGATATAAATATATTCAAACATATAATTTTTATATATTATATTTTTTCTTTCATTTTTTCATTCCATTTCTATTGCCTACCATCTGCTCTGCACCTCTGGTGTAGGAAATGTGCTTCTTAATGAAATAACTCCGGGAAGGTGCAAATTATACCTTAAGACTTTACGGTTCAAGCATCGAGGCTATATTTATCATCTTTTTTGGCACATTTTCAAAAGTTTCAGGCGGATTTAGGGATATTCTTTCGGACACAAAACCACTTTAACATTACATTTTAACACAGACAAACTGTATTTGAATTGATTTGGCTACCGCAAGAACTATAATTTCAGCCATTGGAGATAGGTCCACTCCACGTTCAGTTTATAGATTAAATATAGATTTCGGAAATTTGGCTGGCGAAGATTGCGTCGGACTAACAAGATAACCTCTATTTTCCGAAAATAAAGTTTATATGTATGTGGACCTTCGAAAACATCGGAATTATTTAATTGTTTCACTACTTTTGTTCACGAATTTGTCCACGTTTTGGAGAGTTTTGATTGCGAGGAATCACATGGTAATACTTGTTTTACATTAGGATTTTCTCTTCAGGCTAGTATTCAAAATATTTTAAATTTGGACTCTTTTGGTCTTCCTCGTTCAGAAATTGAAAACTGCCCCATCACTCAACTTTAATAAAACAAAAAGAGTAATTATTGTTTAACTCATTGTCCCGTCTTTGATAAATGTATTGACTTTGTCATTCAAAATTTTTCGCCTTGACGGTGGCAGCTTTGCTTGTAGGAAATGATAAAACATTATCTATGTCCGACTCGAAATTAAAGATATCACAATCGTAAACTATAGGATTTTTTTTCGTTTGTGATATCTTAAATGTGCGTGACTAAAAAAACATCCATTAAGCTCATAACAAGACGAGTACTTTATCATAAAAGGTTTGCACTTTGTTTTAAGACTAAAAACTGTCGTTTTCTAAATTATTTTTTTCATTCTCTATCTGTTAAGCCTTTAAGTTATCTCACTTGCTAATATGAAACTGCAAATCGTTTACTTATAATTATCATGTACTGATTACCCCTTGGTAATGATTCTATACAGAACATTAATGAATAAAAACATACGGTTGTAACATTTGCCATACCAAGGGGTATAATTCTAGTTTTATTTTTCAGTGTCAAATGACGTGATAAACAGCTAGAAAGCTAGGACCTCTGACCACATGTTTGTAATCAAGACAATTATTGATAAATATTGTAATAACCCTGGTGGTAGACTATATGCCTGCTTTGTTGACTTCAAAAAGGCCTTTGATACTGTTATTCACACTGGAATCAAATTGAAACTACTAGATATTGGGGTGGGATCTTCTTTTTACAACATCATCAAAAGCATGTATGAAGTAAGTAAATCATGTGTAAAGGTAAATGAAAACTTAACAAATTCCTTTTCAACGCACCTGGGGTGAAACAAGGAGACAATCTGAGTCCAAACCTCTTCAAGATCTTTATTAATAATTTGACAAACTATTTAAAACACTCTGAAGACCCAGTTTCAATAAATGATCAAGATTTACACTGCCTTATGTATGCTGACGATATTGTTTTATTGTCAACATCTCCGAATGGTTTGCAAAAAAAATTGGACATTTTGCAAAATTACTGCAATGATTGGTGCTTAAGTGTGAATACAAACAAAACAAAGGTTCTTATATTCAACAAGGCAGGTAGATTGATTAACAAATATGATTTTATGCTAAATGGTGTAAAACTAGAGTGTGTTAAAACATATAAATATTTGGGTATACATTTTTGTGCATCTGGCTCCTTTGCAGTAGCCCAGGATGAATTGTATAAAAAGGCTCTAAAAGCCTATTTTAAGTTATCTAAAGATTTTTTATCCTTGCATCCTTCAGTCAAAACAAGCATGCATGTTTTTGATCATACCATCAAACCCATCTTGCTATACAGCTGTGAGATATGGGGTGCCTTTAATCCTATGTCGTCTAAATATAGAAATGGAATTTTTTCATTTGACCATATTTATTCTAAACTACCTGCTGAAAAACTTCATACTAAATTCTGTAAATTTATTCTTGGAGCTCCAAAAAAAAGCACCAATTTTGCAGTATTAACTGAGTTGGGAAGACTACCAATATATTTTAACATGATTAAAGCAATGACTAAATACTATTACAGATTAGAAAAGTCAGACACTAACTTTCCATTGTTATATAATGCATTTATAGAATCAAAGAAATTGTATGAGTCAAAGAAACCATCATGGTATATGTCATCTGAAAAACTTCTTTCACTGATTAATAATTATCAAATATCCTCAGACACGGCTAAACCAATTGACAACAGAAAACTAAGAATTGCCATGTTAAAAGATTGGGAAAAGAATCTCAAAACTCACTCAGAAGGAAAACTTTGCACTTATGTTACGTTTAAAGCAAATTTTGGTTGTGAAAAATATCTTGATATTGTTAAAAAATTTGAAGATAGACGGAGTCTAACAAGATTTCGCATATCTGCTCACCATTTACTTATAGAGAGAGGTAGATATAGTAATACTCCCCGACACAATAGAATATGTAAGAGATGTTGTAGTAATGAGGTCGAAGATGAAACACATTTTCTTTTTAACTGTGATAGTTTATCAGATCAAAGGAAAGACATGATAACAATGATAAATAATTGCTGCAAGAATTTTCAATATCTTGACCCTAAACAAAAACTGATATGGTTAATGAATAATGAAGATGAGAATTTATTATCAGAATTATGCATGTTCATTAAGAAATATGAAAAGTTTTAATGGGATTTATTTCCCTCTACTACTTGTAATTTGAACTTTATATTTTCTCCATAGTGAGTTCTAGAGCACCGTCCCTTGATGAATATTGTCCAGTAGCAATGTTAACCCTTGCTATTGTGCATTAGTCATGAGGATAATCACTATTGGAGTAATCTCATGTATCTGTAGCTAGTTCTGAAGGATCCCCCCTTGATGACCTTTGCATTGTTCTGATGAAGTCCCTCACTACTGTGCACTGGTCATGAGGAGAACTACTGCAGATTGAGATACTATATTCCCGGTTCTATTTTTGCTATTTTTTAGTTTCCGTATTTTAAAATAAACTTAATATCATATCCTTCTAATATTAAATCGGCCTCATTGCACTCAATGTCTCTTACTATAATTATATCCTACATTGCTCATATTATCAATTTATTATTTGTTTATTACTTATTGTGTATTTCACTAATGTTTATATAATCATTGTATTATGATGTTTTTGTATCTTGCCTGACAAGGGCCCATGATTGGAAAAATAAAATAATGTCTAATCTCTAATGTCTAATGGCTAGAGTTATTTCCCATTGTACGAAGTTTTTGGAAAACTTGCAGTTTAACCTCGTATGTTTTTTTATATGTGTGTTTTGTACAATATAGCCTTCTGTTTACTATTTGGTTTATTTGGTTCTTTTCATGTTTTTTTGCTTTGTTTTGTTTTAATGTTTTATATTATTACATGGGGTCCATTGGAGAAATTATCCTTTGGAAACAAAAGGTATGGGGTTTATCAAAGAACTCAGTCTGTCTAAACTTGTTTAAACCAGCTATATATGAACTATCAATTACTCTGACTGTCATTCAAACCACAAAATAATAAAGAAGAAAGCTTTAAATCAATACTTGACATATATGAGGAAGGCGCTACCTTGAATACCAGCTTTATACCAAGACCATGCCCTACATATTAATTTGTTGGTTGCTTAACGTCCAGTTGCAAATATTTCATGCATGTTCAGAACGAATGTCCTAGGCTACATTAACATATAGTTACAATGGAAAATGTTAAGGGAACGACCATTGAACTAAGGCAGGAGGGGGTATGGGATTTTTCTTTTTTATAAAAACATATTCAATTCCCAAATTGATGAAAAAAATCTGTTCAAGCAGTGGACAACAAATATATTAAAAAATCCAGATCTTCACCAAAAATGATTTTATCTTTCAGATATGCAAAATAAATTTAACTTTTATATACATATATACATCTTAAAACATTAAAAACTTCCCCAACCGCACAGGTAAGTCTGTACACATTAGTTTTTTTAGGTGAAAATACAGCCGTATTTGCCAATTTGTTATGATGAACCTTAATACTAGTGTTAAATTTTGACTAAATAATATTAATTGATAGTGCTGAAGGGCTTCGGTGAATAAAAATCTGACTCGAACTATAAAACCATTTGTATTCCTAATCATCTTCAGTTTGTGGGTTCTACATCAATTTAATGTACTAATTCAGAGTCAGTTTTATGTCATTTCTTGCATATATTCTTTTGGTTAGCTTACTTTTCAAGTTTTTATATGACAGCAAAATAAAATTGAGAATGAAAATGGGAAATACAAGCATGTCATGTTGCTTTCGAGTAATACTTAAACATGTCGTAGTTGTTTTCAAGAAGACCATTTTGTTTCCAGACAATAACGTTAGTATAAGTGAATGGATCTCTATGAAATTCTACTAGGAGGTTCAATACATTAGATAAGAATTGATTTTATGGTACATTTTTTCTTGATCATTACCTTGATAATGTCGACGTCAGTATCATGATTAAGAAAATATATATTTGGTAGGTATATTCACAATTGACATGCGCCAGTGCGTCGCAAAAGATCTTCTTTCCCTTTAATTCCAAAAATTGCACATGATTTTTTTCTCTCACAGAAACACATGAGTTATTTTGGTAAATAAAACACTTGTCATTGTTTGAAACTTTCAGTAATAAAAATTTAGTTAAGCCTTTTTGAATGTTTCACTGATTGTGTGAACATTTTAACAGAAAATGTTCAAAACACATTATCTGCAGAATTATTGAAAACTTTCCTCACTATATATTCACAAGGACATATAACTAACATATTGTCCATGCTATTCTGATCTGAGTTTTTATTCATACATATACTGGTATGGCTGGTGCTGTTCCAAGTTGTCATCTTTTTTTGTTTCTTGAGAAGTATTCGTTTAACCTGTTCATTCACTATAAAGTGTTACAATTCTTATTTAGACGCAACACATAAATAGTGACCAAAAAGGTACTGCTTTCACATGAGAGAAGCTAGAAAAAAAATGTACACATTTTCAATATTTTTGTAGGACTATCATATAAAATAAAGGAGATATGTAGTTAGAGACTTCTGGCCTGCTGAATAGAAATATTTGGGTTCACCTGACAACTGTTTTCAAATTAGTCCATATTGAATTTTGAAGGGTCCAAAATTAAAATATGTTTGATTTTAACTGACATAAAAAAACTGGTGTTTTTTATATGCTAAATATACATCTGTGGTCATATCAGGCTGTGCAAGGTGAAGCATTTTATTGCCTTTAGGTTTGTTTTTTTTTTTTTTTATTTTGGTCATGAAAATAAATTTGTAGTTGTGAAGTTGCTAACAGGAGAGTACCCAAATTGCACCTATATTGTCAGTTTTTTCACCAACTTTGCTTCATGAACCAGATATAAGTCTATTCTGTGCTTAATTTGTAGACTAGTATCCTGTTAACAATATAGTTACACCAATTTAATTTTCAGTTCATGTAGAGTCAAAGAAAAATGGGTTTAAACTGACCTCCAAACAATCCATGATTCTGTAATGAGTTCAGTACCCAAATTCCATACATCATTACATGTTTAATTTCAAATCCTTAAAACTGGCATATATAAAACAGATGTTTTGTTTTATTTCTTCAAATATTTCGAACAATTTGACATTATTCCGTGCTTCTACTGTTTTGAAGAAAAAGATGCTGGTAACAAATTTAATTTGCTCATTTTAAAAAGATGATAATTAGATAACTTCACATGGTGAAAGAAAACTTGTAAGTTTCTGCAGCTTTTTTTTGTTGAATAGGTGCAATTTGGTTACTGAGTGCAATTTTGGTACTGTGATGTTATATAACCATAAGTGTGTATTGCTAAATAGGTTGAAATGTGAACCTGATAAAGTGATAAAGTACTCGGTAGATCAGGTTTAAACTGACACATAAACTATCCAGGCGACTGCTGTAGCTTGAATTTTAAAAGATGTAGCCCAAATTCTTCAAGGTAAAATGCCCTGTATATTCCTATCAAAGTCATGGTATTATCATATGGAAAGAGCCAACGGGGTCAAAATTCTGAATTCGTAACTTGTCAATTCGTAACTTGTAACTGTAATTTCTAAATTCTTAATGCGTAAATTGTCAGTTTGTAACTTGTATATTTGTAATTTCAAAATTGTTAATACGCTAATTGTCAATTTGTAACTTGTTACTGTGTGATTTCAAAATTCTTTATCGGTAAATTGTCAATTTGTATATATTTGTATAATTACAAATGTGGACGCAGATCAATGTGGATAATATGTTTGAATGTCTGACGGTGTTTTCTGATAATAAAAAAAAATCTGTTTCCCCCTCCACCCCCATAGTGTTCCACAGTGACAGCCATCCTAAATATCAGACCAGTACCAAACACTAAAAATGTGTATTTTTTATTTGGCTATCTGGATGCAAAGTGTTTGTTTCAAATGCATCTAAAATAATTTAATCTATCTTAAACTATTCATGCTCTGTGGATGCTGCTTCAATAATTCCTGGTGGTGACAATTTCAACAATCTTATCTCAGAAAGAATGCATTGGCATAACAATGAACTGAGCTTAATGCAAAGCACTTTAATAATACACTTAGACAGAGAGCTCAATCCAGTGATATACTTCTTGAACACCAAAATCAAACATGCCGATCTGCATGAAACGGAGGTCCTGAAAATAGACATGTGAATTAATTATATAATATGTAAATAAAATGTTTATATACATGTATATAAAACTCAAATACAAATATATAAAAATACAAATTTCTGATAAAAATAGTTGGTAAAAAGCAAGTGATGTCACTACATGCACAAATAAATACATCCTGAGTGCCTCTCAATTGGAATAAGAACAAACTTCCCCCTTATCTTGGTAAACAGGTGAAGAAAAAAAAAACATTCAAAACTAAAAAGTTTTCAGTGTCTACTGAATATAGGACCTTTATCAGGACTCCGGGATCGGGTGTTTTTAAGCTCGGGATTTCGGGATTGACCCTTTCGGGATCCGGGAATTATTTTTTCGGATTTCGGGACCTCAGGATTTCGTAGTTTTAAGCCTGGGAATTCGGGATTTCGTGTTTTTAAGCCCGGGATTTCGGGATTAGGACCCCTCCTATCTCCCCTCAATCAATACATTTGTATAGTACATGTACATGTATTTGCATAAGTGTAAAAATGTGCTAAAAAGTTATAATTTTTTTACTAAAATAAATATATAATTTACGCTGGTGTATTATGGCTGTATGTAATTGTTTCGCGCCTACATCAATATTCATATTGCTCAGTGAGAAAGTTTTTCTGTGGATAAATATTATATATATATTTGTACATGTACATGATATACCGAAGGCTGGTGTGGACGAATGGACTACATCTAGACATAAGGCAATATGATAATTATATACATGTATGGATGCACAAAAAATCTAGATACAATGTACATGAAGATAGAGAGAGAGGTATTGATGATTTTATACAGAGTTTTATGTATTTTACTTTCGAAAAAAAGACATTCCAATGAAATGGATGTATCAGACATGTCAGATACAGAAGCTTATCTATTTAACTCTCCCAGTCATCCATTATGGAGTCAAAGTCTCGTGACAGTACTCAAGGAAAATTAAACTATGCCTAGTAAATCTGTTTCAACAAATGCACGTACTGTGAAATGTTTCAAAACAGCCTATTAATTGTGAAGTAATTGCAGGTCTCCCCATTTATGCAAGGTATAACAAATTGACAAATAATTAGATGACCATTATTCCATGTAGTCCAAAGCAAGGTGTAACAGAAAAAAAAAAAATAGCTAACAAATTGACAAATAATTAGATAACCGTTAGTCCAAAGGAATGTGTCACAGGAAAAAAAAATATCCTTTCAACATGGTCAAGACGTCATAATTATTTGGCTTAGATGACCATTTGATAATTTGATAATTTAGGGGGCCAGAAGTAATTTTTCCAAATTAAATATTCATTTTCATTTGTTATGCTTATTTTATTCAGTGGATATGATATTCATTTTCAAAATCATCCTCCCCAAAAAATCAAAGAATAATCCCCTTTCCTTTCAACTTTATACCTACACACCTTGCACAGTTTTTGTTGCTCTCGAGAACAGAACTATATTAAGTTTAGCTTCTACAGACCCCTTATCTGGGATCTGGGAAATGTGCTACTATAGTGAGAATTTCTTCTTACAATCGATAGGGATTTTTGTTTGGGGGTCAAAGTTTTGAAGCTATGTGGTAAGGGGAGGGTGGTCATTATGTGGTTCATAAAGTTTTTTTTTTTTTTTTTTTTTTTTTTGGGGGGGGGGGTCAATAAATTTGAACATACACCTCAGCTGATAAACAATGACCGTTCCCTAAGTTTAGCTTCTATAGACCCCTCTACTATAGTGAGAATTTCTCCTCGCGTAAGGTTCCAGTTCTCATTATTTTAATCCGACTGAAAACATGAAAAAGCATTCCGACCTGGGAGTCCTTCCTTCACCTGTCCACCTGTGATAAATCTTAGTCAGTTAGTGTCAAGAGATAGGTTATTTCACTGGTCAACTGAGAACAAATTTCACTGACGACTATAAATTTTTGCATATATACTAATGCTTACCTTTTCTTTGATGCAAAATATCCAAACGAAATGATAAATGTCCAGCTGGCGATATATGATGACCTAATTTTGGGAGAAAATATAAAATAGAGACCTCTATCACAATTTCACGGAGCTGAATTTCCGGATTATATATCGAACGTTTTGAAAAATCTCTCAGGTTTCCCACACACAACGAAGGTGTCAAGTTAAGAATTTTAAAACAAAAAGATCATTTCAGCGATATTGTTGTAAATGGGCGAATGGTGAATGTACGAATATGTGTGAATGTGTGAATATATGAGTTACCTTTTAGTCGGGAGTATCCAACCAACTAGGTTATCAATCAAGTCTCTAGTTCTAAGTATACGTCTAGACACAGAGGTTGTTTGCAAGAAACTGATTCAAATCGTCAAGTTCCCGCTGTCAGCTGATCTATATTTCCGGTTTCCGGTATGACCAAATACCAACTTTATCAATACAACATTCCTCCCCGTTTTCAGCAAGAGTGATCATCTCCATATAATTCCACCATAAGACTATATACTTATGTCCACATATTAAAAATATCGCAACACAAAATAATCAAATAATCAATGGTAAAACTTGTCCTTCTGTACACTAAAACCTATCCTATACATAAAGTAATATGTTATCTATAGTTCTTTTATTTGGTATAACTTCTTGGCATTATCTGTTGTTATCCTAGCCACCTCCTCTGTGGAGACATTGTTGAGGTTGGTTATCTTTTCAGCCAAATCTTTCACCAACAATGTAGAACCAGTACTTCCATCCGCTCCTGGTAGGTATGGTGCGTCTGTTTCCAATAGCAGGTCCCCTAGTCCCATATTGCATACTAATTCCCTAAATTGGGGGTATTTTATCTCATTGAGTAGGAAAGGGGATATTCCGAATTTTACCTCTGGAAATGCAATTTTCCATTTGATATATTCCGCATACGATCCATTAATGAAGCAGTGTCTGTGGATATGATGGTCTGCAGGCAAGTTTGCTGTGAGACATCTGAGGCATTCGTTGGATATGTCATAGTTTCCCCGACAATGTATGACCACAGGTAAACTTTTCTGTTTTGCAATTCTTGCCTGCTTTCTCAGGATATCTTTTTGTTTTTCAAAATCTTTTGACGATGGTCTGTCAGTTATATCTAACCCACATTCTCCTACCGCAACTACTTTCTTGGAGCCCAACAAACCCTCTAAGTCCTCTAGCCATATCTGCAGATTTCTTGGGCTTTCATGGTTGACTGTTCTAGGATGTAAGCCGAATGTCAATCTTACCCTTTTATCTTCTCTAATTTTTTCGCGTTCAGAACTGCTTGGCCATTTCTTAGGGAAACAGTAGTTTGAAATTCCAAATTGAAGAAAGTTTTTTATCTGGTCTTTATCAGTGTTAAATTGCGGAAAGTCAGAAGATCCGACTCTCCTCCTTAATTTTTCCAAATGGAAATGTGAATCCACATAGTTGATTTTAACTGGAGGTATGTAAAGTTGGAGACGTTGTTCTGTAGATATATCAAGGTAACCCGAGTCCAAAGTAAGTAATGAAAGTACTTTCCAATGGAGAAGAGAAGATAGAGAGACGGCTGGGTATGGTTTCATGTAGGCTGTATCCGGTTCTAAATGGTTTATACGGTTGAATGAGAGAATGGGAGATACGTCTTCATCAAGGAAGGTGGATTGGTGGCATGATTCTCTAAATTTTATGTTTTGGTTTACATAATCACAGGTTTGTGAAACTTCTTTGAATCCAAATGCATTTGACATTTGCTTTAAGTAGCCATTAACTAACTCAACCCACTTCTGTTCAAACTGTTCCTCTGTGTACCTACAGCCAACATCATCTGAGGAGTGAACTTCGATCATATGTATTTGTACAAACCTTGCTTGTCCGAATTGAAGTTTGCAACTCCAGTATGCTGTACTTGGGTATAAATACCATGGCAAATGTGCACGAAGAGTGTGCCTTCTAGGGTGTGTGAATTTACCTTTAAACAAAGGACAGCTACGGCCTCTTTTCTTTACTAAAGTTGCCCCATTAATATGTTTTGCTCTAGTCTCCTGTGCTTCTGTTTCATCTTTGTCTGAGATGTAGTCTTCATAGTCCAAGTCTTCATCTATACTGCAAAAATTTAGTGAATACTAACATTCAGTGAATACAAATAATATTAAAAACCATGAACCAATTACTATACATATATACATTACCAATACACTTCAGCGAATGGTCTATTCTAACTCCCAATCTTGCACGTAATCTGCAAGATATGCTGGTAATTGACGTCTCCGTCTCCCCCTACTAGCAGTAGATGTTTCTGTGTTATTTTCTTTAACATCATATACAAATGTATGATCCAGGTCCGTAGAGTGGTCTAACAATTCGTCTATATTCTGGATAACGGGTCTATGTCCCTGATCTGGGGTCAGAGTATCCGACTCCAGAGTGATATCCTGTAAATCATGTGTCAAATTAATGTCAGGTTCCGATGTCAGAGAATCCGACACCGGATCTGTGTTAGTAAATAGTCCAGAAATATCATAGATATCATCCAAATCTTCTAAATCTTCATTCTCTATTGGTACGTTGATGTTAGTGTCATGTAAAAGATTGTTCCTCAATCTTTTTAACCAAATGGGAAGTGCTGTGAAGTAACACATCTTAAGTCGGTCATGGTGAACCACAGACTCTGTTTTCTTATCTTGTATCTTATATAGTACTGGAGATTTTACTTCTGTGACAATATAAGGTCCTTTCCAGGGTTGTTTAAACTTTGGGGTCTGACCCACTTTGGTAGCAGAGTTTATTTTAAGTACTATATCACCAATATCATACTTCTGTTGGTTAGTTTTTAAATCATAGTCTTTCTTCTGTCTTTTCTGGGCTCTCTGTAAATTAACTCTTGCCAGCTCATGAACTTCATATAATGTTTTCTTTTAACTGTTTAATATACTCAGGTGGATCTTTAGCAGTATCTCTTGATGTTCCTAACATTAAATCTATCGGACGTCCCAGCATCATAACGTTTGGTGTGAATCCTGTTTGTCTGTTCTCTGTAGCACGGATGGCTCCTACTAATTGTTGCAGGTGCACATTCCATTCACATTGTTTCTTATTTAAAAAACATCTAATTATTTGGAGAACTGTACGATTATACCTTTCTACTTGTCCATTAGAAGCTGGGTGGTAGGCTGTGGTTCTTGTCTTAGTAATTTCTAATAGCTCACAAAGGTTCCACATTAAATTACCATCCACATTATTGCCTTGGTCGGTATGGACTTCCAACGGACACCCGAATCTAGAGATAAAACCATCAACTTCTGCCTTGGCCACTATTTCTGCAGTTTGACCAGGAATTGGAAAACATTCTAACCACTTGGTGAATTGATCAACAATGATGAGTACATACTTGTTTTTCTGTTTGGTTACAGGAAGTGGTCCAAGTAAATCCATGTGAACTCTACCCATAGGTACTCCTGATAAATATTGCCCAAGTTCAGCTTTTGGTCTGATATTTGGTTTTTTATTCATACTGCAAATCTTGCACGTCTTGATGAACAACAAACGATCCTCTCTCATATGATGCTAAACTACTTGTTTTTTAAGTCTTGCCAGAGTCTTATCCTGTCCAAGATGTCCTGAAAACTTATGACTATGACAATTCTCTAAAAATTCTCTATGTAGTGCTTTTGGAGCCACTAATAACAATTTTGGTAATATTGGATCTTCCCACCAGTAGTATAAAATACCATCTTGTATTCTTAGTTGGGACTGACATTGCCAAAAATGTTTAACAGCTGGACTACACAACTGTAATTCATTTCTTGAGGGCGAGTAATTTTCTTGTAACCATGTCAGCAGTAATGACGTGTCTGGATCCTGTAACTGGCATTGTTTTATTTCTTCTCTAGGTATTTGTCCTACAGGTAAGTCTGGTATTGCATTAACTCTACGTACAGCCAATGGTGTCACATAATCTATATCCTCCTCAAAAGTTTTCCATTGTTCTTGAGCACGACGACAAAATTTGCATCCACCACAAGGTAAGGAATCAATATCTATACCAGCTTTGTAGTTAAAGCAGTTCTCTGTTTCATCAGGTATTCTTGATAGGGCGTCTGCGTTTATATGTTTTTTCCCTGGTCTATGTTGTAAAATGATGTTATATTGACATAACTCTTCGATCCATTGAGCCGACTGTCCCTCAATATTTTTGAAATTAAGCAACCACGTGAGACTACTGTGATATGTTCTTAGTATGAATGATCGACCAAGAAGATAATGTCTAAATTGTCTTGTAAATGTCACTATTGCTAACAATTCCTTTCTTGTGGTACAGTATTTTCTCTGAGCAGGAGTCAAAACTTTGCTAGCGTAACTAATGATCTTTTCTTGTCCATCTTGTATTTGTGTTAATTCTGCGCCAATACAAACATTAGAAGCGTCTGTATCTAACATAAATAAATCATCTGGATTTGGATAGCTCAATGTAGCTGCTTGAATTAATTCTAGCTTAAGGTCATCAAATGCTGTCTGTTGTTCTGAATTCCAATGAAATTCTGCTTTCGATCCAGTAAGCGTGTGTAAAGGAACTGCCATCTCTGCAAATTGTTTTATGTGGTCTCTATGGTAATTTGCAAATCCAATAAATGATTCAACCTCTTTTTTGTTCTTTGGGATAGGCCAACTTGAAACAGCTTGAATATTTTCTGGATTCACAGAGACACCATCTGCATCTGATTTGTAATTGCACTTTTCATATACTGCGTGGCTTCATCTAAAGAACTTGGATTTTTATCCATAGCTACTAATGCTGCTTGTTTTTCAGCGCATTCTTTAAGAAATGCATCTACAGCTTCAATCTGAATGAAATAATCTGGAGATTCAGGGTATCCATCTGTGGCTAATTCCTGAACTCTATCTGCAAACTATTCCAGTGACTCGTCTGATCCATGTTTAGCTTCTGGCAATTGACGCCTCAAGATGTGCGGTAAGTCCTTCCTTCCAAATCTGTCATTCATCTTTTTACATAGTACTTGAAAGTTATCCTTTATCTCTACTGGTCTTGAACTGTAGAATTTAAGTGCTTTATCACGATGGCAGACAATTAGATTATCTACCTTCTGTTGTTCTGACCATTTACAGCGTTTGGCAATATGACAAAACTGTGCGAAATATGGGCGCCAATCTGCTTTGCCATCAAAAGTGGACATTTTTGGTGTTAACGGTCCTTCTATCGAACTTTTAACATATCTATCTCCAGTTGTCTGATTCTTAGTGCTTGTTGGTAGTTTATTCTATTTACTCTCTTCTTTTATAGGAATTGTTTGATGCTTAAGCAATGCTGTCTTACTAGGTACTGAAATTTCAGATAATGTTGGGTCTTTGCCATATATCCCTGAAGGTGCCATCTGATTAATTTTTAATTTTTAATCATGCTTTTGAACCAGTTCCTTTTCTCTTTTATTCCATTTAACAATTTTGAAATTACAAATATACAAGTTACAAACTGACAATTTACGCATTAAAAATTTAGAAATTACACAGTTACAAATTACGAATTGACAAGTTACGAATTAAGAATTTTGACCCCGTTGGCTTTCCATATTATCATGGGTTATGATATTAACTCCATCTTCCCACAAAATCCATTTTTTGACAATATGGAAGCATACAATATATACAGTCTACTTAAATGTACTACTCAGACTCAAGTCTCCTATCATGATTAAACTTAGAGAGATAGATAAGATAAGATAAGATAAGATATTTTATTGGTTTGAAATCACAAATTACAGGATTGATACCAAGACAGTACACATGGATTATACTCATACATACAAACTTATATATCAGACCAGATAGAGAGAGAAAACAAAAGTTTCCATCTCCTGGGACTGTATAAGGTAGATGTCTGATATGTGACATAATCAGTTACAAGATTTGCTGAGAGTTTGCCAAAGGAAGTTCAGAATTAGAAGAATGTGAATTATTTTAATATGTTTGTTTTTGCTTTAAACTTTGTAGTAGGTTTTTGGGTTCATGAATATCAATAACCGGGATCACATTCAACAGTATAACTAACGTCATTATCATTGTTCCTTGATATGGGGAATTATGTGCAGATGAACATACGTAGTCATGGTCAACCAAAGCACCAGAGTTTACCCCGCATGCCCAATATTAGTTCAAATAATAATGAGGTCTTGGAAGGCTATTTCAAATTTTTGCTTTGACGCCTTCCTGTCGATGTAAGGCGTTAAAGAAAAAAATATGATAGCCTTTCAAGATGTCATAATTATTTGGACTAGCCCATTATAAAAAAAAATCCCGAAATGTAATGCTTGCAGAGGTTTTTTTTCTGTGTTCCCATGGCTGGACGGAACTTTTACGCTAAATATGTAATCATTAATTATGCTTTTGTGACTTGTAAATGAAGTACCTGTGATTATTTAGGAAATTTGAATGAAGCAGACGAAACATGGCGTCAGATGTTGTTGTCCAAACTTCGGTAATTTCCGTGGTATAATAGAATTTAAAAAACTACATAATTATAAAGTTACCAAAATTTCTGAATTCTTGTTTTTGTAAACAAATAAAAATTCATGTCGTATTCAACATCGAAATTATTCCGATCGGTCTCCTTTTTTCAAGTTCGCGTTGAAACGTTAAATTCGGCTGCCATTAAAAATATAATCGTACGAGATTTAACGAGAGTGACGAAACTAATGTTTGATATAAGAATATGCATTTCTAACTGGTAAACCATAAGTGATAGAGACCTAGGATCTTTTGATTTGAGATCCTTGGTCCCAAAAAAAGGAAAAAAAAGGTCAAGGTCAAAGGTCATGGTCATATTACAAATTTTGATTTTGTTTTATTTTCACTTATTTTCGAAAGCCGTATAACTTATCGACAAATTATTTTTACTAAACTGTTAGTAGCGACATGTCGTAACACGTAAATTTTAGTCGAAAGAGTACGTAGACATTTGAGCAAGTTTTGCCCCCTTTTATATCTAATATTAGTTGTAAGGTAATACAACTCATAAACAATATATAGTAGAGGCCTAGAGTCTTTAGATTTGAGGTCCCTGGTTGATGACCTCGAAATTGAGCTCAAGGTCATAGGTAAATGTAACGTTCTAGATTTTGACCTTTGCTTTTACCTCATATGTATACATGATCAAGACATGGGACTTTTTAAATTAGGTTGCAATCAATGTGATCTAGAAAAGACAACCGGAAGTGACCTTTTGTAAACCGGAAGTAGCTATATTTTGTACTTAATTAATGAAAAAGTATATAGAACCATATATTTTTGGAATCAGTGTCAAGTAAACAATAAAAAATTACCGGAAGTAGCATATTTTATACCGGAAGTAAACAATGATCTCCCTTATTTATATCTTTTTGTATAGAAACCATATATTTTTGGAATAAGCGTTCAATAAGCTGTCATTTGACGCTAAAATTGACATTTAAAACCAAATTTTAATATTTTCATATAAAAAAAGGTCTTAACTGGTGGAAAGACCAATGGTTCTCTGAACAATTGGTTTTTAATTGACCATGAAATGCACGCATTTAATTTTATTAAGTATCAACATTCAATTTAAACACTTTGATCTATTGAAGATTAGTATACTAGATAAGTTGACATTATATAAATATAATAAATAAGGGAATATACAACATCACTCTTAAGATACACTACAATGGACAATTACAGTCATATTTTTTAAGAAATGAAAACAACAAACACAACACACTATGCTCAGATATTTAACAATAGAAACATTTGCTACAGGCTTTGTTTTTTATGAAAGTGCCACTAATTATTTAATGTCATATGTTAAAAGATTAAAGGAAAATACAATGTGTTTTCTCAGATTTTCATAAACTGACAACTATAGTCATATTCATATTGATAGAAAATAAGAAAAATAAACATACACAATCACTACGCTCATACATTATTAGAATAGAAACAAGAGTTAAATCCTTTTCTATGACAATAAAATGATAAAATCTACAGGTTACAATACACCATTAGATTTTATGGGCGCAGCCATTTTATGAGCATAACATGGTATTCAGAATTAAGAGTATGGCTAATCCTGATTGGTCGATATGTGCGCCCGTTATTTTTTTATTATTAGAGACTTCGTGCACTCTGCTTTATACAAAAGGCAAAATAAAAATTATTCCGTAGCCCTGAAGGCACTGAGATGACTTTTCAACACTAGGTAAAGACACGTATTTTTATGGGCAAAATTGATAGGCATGGGAGATAAGTACAAAATACGCTAAGAAAAGCAACGCGAACCTATATTTTTTGGACCAAAAAATACTGTCCTTATAAATTTTCTTTGATTCTAGCAAGGTTTCGTTAAAAAAAATCAACTTTCTAAAGTCGTTATCTCGAAAAAGGCTACCATTGTCGCCTATGGGGAAATTAATTGTTTATTTCAATCTACAATTTGTACTAGAGGATGTCAGTTAGAAACACACATACAGATTATTGTATAATTATATATATGCACATCCCAGCACTTCTGTTTCGCTGACATTCTCTGTACTTACAACAAATTCAAACAATGTCATTTGGAAAAAATTGACGCAACTTGTCGTTATGGAAAAGGAAAAACTACAACCAATCCTTACTTAAGGATTCTTTATTTGCTACATCAATCGACATATATATATATAGTAATTCAGTCAACCATATAAAAAAAATATTTTTAGTGTTTCGTTTCAGTGAGTAATTTGTAACCGGGAGACTGGCTACTGATTTGAAGTTGAGAATGAGCTGCAACCACGACCGGTTGCAGACGTTGGCGATGCCAACGGTAGACAATGACTAGGATCTAGTCACTTGACTGAGAATACTCGCTTTAGCTCCACTTGTAGAATTAGACACAAGTCCTAAGCAGTAGTTAACAATTTAATGATTCAGGATGGAATGCATGTAGTTTTACAAAATGATGTACTTTAACACATTGAACAGATTGATACAAATTGACAAATTGAACGGATGTTGACAGTACGAATGCCCGACTCTCACTGAAGTTACAAACTTCAGAAAACATATTTAAATCAATAATTTACATGGTGACAATTACATAATAGAAACGAGATTACAGAATGACAATGAAATAATACGATAAGGATAAACAAAAGAGTATAACAAAAATCTGTCGTTTGAGGTTTAGGCTAAATAGCGCCGTAATTGAAATGACTACAAGATTAATTATTCTTTACGTAAGAAAATGTAAGAACTATGTAAAGCTGTGACTTTCATAGGCGGATCCAAGGGGGCGGGGGGGGGGGGGGTGGGGCCCCCCCCCCTTTTTGTGGGAAAAATTTGGTTGATTATATAGGGAATCACTGAAGCATGACTGGAGAGGCCCCCCCCCCCCCTTAGGAATCGTTCTGGATCCGCCACTGGACTTTATCTATTATTTACAGAAAGAATTATCTTGAAACAAATGTCTGACTTTGTGAAAATATACTTGACACTTACTTATTACTAATAATACAAAAAGCTATATAAAGAAAAATCGTTACATCATAATGAAATTACTTTGACGGACAAACATTGCAAATAAAATGATACGATAAAATAATGAATAGTTTGACAATATAATGACAATTTATGACCGAACAGTTTTTCAGTGAAAGCTCAAAAGTATCAGATTTATGAAGAATACTTTTTAAATAGTTCCAAATGAAGATGCATAATTTACACAAATTATCCCTATCACAAATTATATGAAACTTTGACGAACATAAGATGCATGTCTATAAAAGGACAAACAACACATACAGTACATGTATGTCTATATTTTTAACATCTGCTGACTGCATTGTACTAACATTTATTCACTTAGGAATATAAAAGCAAAAATGTAGCATAATATTTACCCGGACCTTCTGCACAGACACCAAAAACACTGACATTTCCCTGGAGTTTTGAAAAACAATGGACCCACTTGTTGTGCATAGTGTGGATAGTGTATTTGCTTTGCATAGTCAAAGCTGTAACGCATGCTTCCTTCAAATGAAAGTGGCGGTTGACCTGAAACATAATGTGTAACACTCAAAATAATGAAAAAATAATGTACAATAAACCATAAATAATATATACAGCTTTCAATTATTAAAAAATGTATACGCTTTTTGTGTGTTTAAAAAACTTTTTGTTTATGAATACAATTCAACAGGGAATGCAAATGTGGTATTTGCCATAGTTTATAATGCATCAACTGGCTGATACATGTATGCATCACCAAATCAGTCTCAAATTATCAATACTTTGAAAAATTTTCACAGATACAACTCAAAACTTTAATGTGCCTTAAATAATAACATGCATTTGACATCCACCAATGTACATGTAAGGTACAAATTATAAACATGTTAAGCATGCATGTATGTGAATGAAATTGAACATTTTACACAAAATGATTTATTGACATGAAAATACAGAACATGTTTATTCAATGTACATTTTCCTACAGAACAGATTCAACAAATACAAACACAAGTGACAAACGGAGATACAAGTGTATTTCGTGGTGTTGTAAGGAAACGTACCAGAAGAATCGTACTTTACAATGTAACTGCTGATAAACCTTTCGAACTAGTTGATACTGCAATTAGACATTTTGCGTCAAGTAAAGGGGTTAATACAACTTTTGTAAAACTACTAACAAAGCGACAATACAAAGACATTGCGACATATACTCTTCGTGTTAACATCAATGAGAGGGACTTTGCTGCAGTAGAAAACGATGACTTCTTCTGGCCAGAAGGCGTGTACTGGCGAGACTATATCCCACAAAACAAACATCAATAACATTCATGTTCAAACTGTTATATATTATATATTATATATGTTACTCATGTTGTTACGAATAACAACATGGAATATGAGAGGCGCTATGTATGGCACCTCATATTTTGAAAACTTGCTCAATGATTCTGATATATGTATTGTAACTGAACACTGGTTAAATAGAAATAATATTACATTTTTATATGAGTTAGCAAATGATTTTCGAGTATTTTCATGTTTTAGCTCTTGTTCAGTAAATTCAAACAGAGGCTCTGGTGGAGTAGCCATTCTTGTAAGGAAAAAACTTGGTTTTAAGACACATAATTTATTTGTTGATAATGACAGAATTTGTGCTGTCAAATTATCCAAGCATGGTTATGAAAGTTTATGTATCATAGGTACTTTACTACCATCAACAAATCATTCAACTGAAGAGTATTTACAATATTTTCAAACTGTATGTAGTATTTATGATAGAATGTCAGTTGATTGTGTAACAGTAATTGGTGGTGACTTTAATACTGATATAACAGTAACAAGTTTAAGTAGTAAATCAAAAAATGTCATAGACTTCATTACAAAAAATAATTTATCTCCTGTTCCATTGATGTCCGGTCGTAAAGGCCCTGATTTTACATTTAGGTCTAAAGACATGACACGTAAAACTATGATTGATTATATTTTCATTCCAGAATTCTTTTGTAATGGCTTTAAAAATTTAGAAGTTAGAAATGATTGTCCATTTAATGTTTCAGATCATTATCCTGTTTTGATTATCTTAGATATGAATTTGCTATGTAATACATCAAATAAATTTCATCTTTATCGTAAAGTTCTAATGTGGTCGAAATGTGATGAATGGGAGAAGAAATATTATCAAACAGAATTAGACAAATTACTAAACTTTGAAGTTTTACCATTGAACTCATGTGAAATAAACGAAAATTACATAGAACATATAAACTCAAATATTATAAATGTTGTACATATCGCCGCAAATTCGTGTATTCCTACTGGAAAATTTAGACACTATCTAAAACCGTACTGGAAGAGTAACAGCTTAGACTATTATCATAATGAGCAACGACAAGCTCGAAAAACGTGGCTGTCAACGGGAAAAGTACGTAACAATGACAATATTTTTTATAATCAGTATAAAGATAAGAAAAGAGAATTTCGAAAACACAAACGTAATGCAGAGAGATTATGGGAATCTGAAAAATTTGCTGATGTGCAAAAAGCAGCCGAAATGGACATAGGACAATTTTATCGTGTTGTGCGAAAGCATAGACAACAAAAATCGCCTGCAACTTGTTTGAATTATGATGGAAATTCAGCTACTAACAACGGTGATATTTGCAAGTTGTGGAGTATCTATTTTAGTGATTTATATACTTCTAATGAAAATGAAAATGACAATTTTGATCAATCTTTTTATATGGATGTCACAGAAAAAATTCGTGAATATAGCAGTCAAAGTAGAAAACCGTTTAATGCTTTTTTCGATGTGCCCTACACTGATGATGAAATATATGAGCAAATTAAAACTTTAAAATGTGGTAAGGCGCCAGGCCCGGACTATGTATGCAATGAACATATAGTATACGGTGGTAATACCTTGTTGAAATGGATTTGTTATATTTTTAATATTATACTTAAATGCGAATATGTACCATTATTATATCGACATGGCATAATTATTCCGTTATATAAAGGAAATAACAAACACAAGAGTTATCCGAACAGTTACAGAGCTATTGTCCTAACATCCGTATTTGGAAAATTACATGACAAAACAGTCCTTCATCGAATAAATAAAATGCTTACCGCACTAGACAAGACTTTTCCTGATCCTTTACAGTTTGGATTTGTTCCTGAACATGGTTCTATCCCCGCTTTATACACACTCAAAGAATGTATTAACGTGTTTTTGAAAAGTAAATCTAAACTTTATGTTGGTTTTCTAGATAATGAGAAAGCATTTGATAAGATCTGGCACGACGGACTTTTTCTGAAATTGAAAGAAATCGGTGTAACTGGTAAACTATGGAACATTCTTTTTATGTCTTACAAATCTGCTAGTGCACATGTGCAATATAATGGACTCACTAGTGACAATTTCTCCATTTCGCAGGGTGTAGGGCAAGGGAGAGTACTCTCATCTTGGCTATTTTCTTTGTACATTAATGACTTAATATTGCAGCTGATTTCGACAAATTGTGGAATACGAATTGGTTATTTGAACATTCCTACCATTCTTCTTGCGGACGACACAACCCTTCTAAGTGCTTCGCCAAAAGGTCTACAAGGTCTTCTCGACTGTGTTCAAACTTATGCGTGTAAATGGAGACTTAAATATAACGGAACAAAAAGTTGTGTCTTGACTTTTAATAATAATAATACAGATGTTGACATTAAGCTTGGAAATACAACAATAGCGTGTAAAACTGATCCAATTTATGCTGGTACATTGATAACTAACAATAATAAAACGTTTGAAAGGACAAAAAAGGCGGCGAAGAAATTAAAGAAAAATCTACACTCATTGTATAGTGCTGGAGTAAACCCAAAAGGCCTTACACCGATTACAAACACGTTGATATGGAAACGATTTGTTCTTCCTACAGCATTGTACTCTTGCGAAGTATGGGGACAACTCTCAAATTCTGAAACAGAACTTTTAGAAAGAACACAACGATATGCTGCGCGGTATATACAATGCATGGACAAATATTCACCAACGGACTCAACTATAAGTAACCTTGGTCTATGGTCATTAGAAGCTGTAATCGACAAATTCAAACTTTTATTCTTTGGGCGATTATGTAGGAGTAAATCTGGCACAACTCATAAAAACTGTTCAACATGTGCATCAGTCAATTTATACTGGATGAAAATGCCGAAAACTCTATAACATATAATCTTATAACAACTCTTGTTAAATACGATCTATTTTCCTTCCTTGAAACTTATGTAAATGAGGATTACATACCAGAAAAAGTGCTTTGGTCGAAAATTGTCCGTCAGTCTATTGAAATTTATGAAGAGAACAAATGGAAAAGTAATTTAGAAAATAAAAATGAACTCAAACGGTATTCCAAAATTCATCCTACCCTCTGTGAACATAGACTAATTCGGTTGACAGTTTTATATCCCGATACAAAACTCGAACTGTTAGTACTTGTAGCTTTAGGATCGGCAGCCATTAAGAAAGCTACATGTACTCTATGTAACAAACAATCTTTTGATATCGTTAAACATCTAATAATGGAGTGTCATGTTCTACTAACTGAAAGAAATGTCATGTTCTATAAAATTGTGGATGAACTTCCCATTCAAAAGTCCGTGGATATTTTCAATTTAGACGATGATGACCTTCTTGAAGTACTATTGGGAGCTGTTGATAATACTGTATACGATCTCGATCCTATAGTTTGGTCTAGAATGATGTATTACGTAGCAAAACATATTTACCCCATGTTTAAAAAATTCAGACATGTTTTATTTGAAAATAGGTTTAATTTTGAATTTTGAATAGACATTGATTGAAAAACATTGTGTTTCTGCTGTTTATACTAGAATCTGTGCATTGTGTGTTTAACTTATATGTTGTTTTTTGTGTGTGTTTTTTTTCTTTTTTTTTTTTTTTTTCATATGTATTTATCTCATAATGTATGATATTTTGTTGATTGTGTAAATAATTGCTTGTTTTCTTTTTGTATGCAAAATCTTCATATACATGGAGGAAATAAAGATTCATTCATTCATTCATTCATTCATTCATTCATTCATGTAAATATGTTCATTGGCAATCATACCACATTTTCCTATTTTCAAATAAATAGTAACTGTATAAACAACATGAACAAATGTAATATGTTTTTATGCAAATATGTATGTGTATATATACATTTGTACATGCTCATATCATATTACACTTTAATTAAAAATAAGCATGACTACTATAACATGTTGTTCACAATTAGGATTTGTTCATTCATGACATTACAATCTTCACAATGTAAATTTACATGCATGTACATTTGTACATGTAAAAATGTAAATGTATGCTTTTTAAATCAGAGGACCGTCAGGGCCTCGGGTGTATTGCCATCGCCTAATTTTCCGCCTAATTTGAATATATATATGCATATATAAATAGTTTTGGAATGATAACTGATCTATAAAAATTATAGATCCGCGCACATTATATAGGGCAAAATAAAATTCCTTATCGCTTCTTTTAAATTCATGTTTTCAATGGATACTTAGAAAATTATTTTTTTTATTAAATACAAATTAATAACATGGAAATGTTTTGTCTTAAGAAATATTAGATTCTTAGTCAAACAATCTTTAATATCAATGACGTACCTAAAAATTGTTCTTGCGGAGTAATACCACCAATGCGCATTCATCAAGAGCGAGCTTGTAGGAACACGAGAGGCGATCAATACAGGAATTTACACAGAAAGGTAATTTATTTATTCAATTATTTGATTTTAAGTTTGTTTTTTTTTTTAAACTGTTTGTAGGATATTTGTCTATCGTATTATCGTAGCAAAACCTGGAACATTTAATCTGGCACAATATGAAAATAATTTCTCTGTTTACGTTCCCTGTCGCCATTTTGAAAATACCAGCTGATTGAGTTGGAGAAACGAGAACATGCAAGGCCTTTAAAGATAAGTTTACTTTTTGTGTATTCTTTATTGCAACAATTTTTTTTTATATTAGATCCCAACAATTTTACGAGTTAAATTTATTTTCTTCGTATTAAAGTAACAAGTAGATCACTTATAGGGTTATAAGAGCGCAATTATTTGTTTACATTTTACCGCCCCAGAATCCTATACGGCTTCTGATTGGATGATACAGAATTGGAATTACATTTAATCGAAAGCGTATCCAATTAGGTTTAAAAATTGCCGCAAATCATATTCACATATTACGAAGTATAGAAAATATCTTCCATTTCTGCACTTCGGAGCCATTAAAAATATGCCTTTTTCATTAAGCGAAAATAATAGACGATCTTGTTCAACTGCATTTTAAGTCAATTTGAGCCTCATGACCCTAAATATTTTTTTTTTGGTTGAATTGAAACACTGGCATTTCCTGTAACAGGAACCGCTACCTGTTTTCCCCTGGTTTCAGAGGCTGATTTAGGGGGGGGGGGGGGGAAATTGGTTGTTGCTTATATAGGGAATCACTGAAGCGTGAATGGAGCTGCCCCCCCCCTTTTAGGCAGTCAGTGGGCCCCCACTTATGAAAATTCCTAGATCTGTCACTGAGTTTGTGTAGTCTTCGAGAAAACAATACGGAACACCAGTGGTACCCTATGGAAAATGCATTACGAATAATTGCGCTCTTGTAACCTTCACAGGGGCACATGCAGCCATTTAAATAAAAGCGCTGTGAGCACTGTAGGCAGTTAACCAAAAACCAAGGCAAACATAATTATGAAAACTGTGGCAATGTTGCTTCAATTTTTGTTTAAAGATTTAAAAGAACAAACATTAAACACGGTGGGTATGGTTGTCCTGCGAGAGAACGTACTGTGCTGGTGATTCGGTCCTGACGGGTGCTGGTGATCAATGAAAAAATGTAAACAAAGACGAAAATGATGATTTTTGACGTTTTCACTAATAAAAAATGAAAGAAAACAGTTTAGATTTTTCAATTTTGTTTCTTATGGGTTCATACATAAACCATTGAAAAGTTGACCCTCTAAACTGTTTCAGTAAGCGTTACACAAAAATGCTCATTTTCAGAAAATCTCGAACTGAAAAAATAAAACAAAAATGCTCATAGAGTCTGCTTTCTATACCGCAATCCACACGACAAAACTATTTTGTAAAAAAACATTGCAATTTATAAAAATTTAGCATTTTCTCAATTTACTCATGTCCTGATACTGTGCTGGTGGGTCCTGTCATTGTGCTGGTGGGTCCTGATACGGTGCTGGTGATTTTGGATAAGAAGTTGGTCATATTTGAAACAAATGTTACAAAATCAATAAAATTGGGCAGCTAATTATTGTCAATAGGATCTATTACTCCTATTTAGCTCTTGTGCATCCATTTGGCTGTTTAATATGTGTTTTCAAATGATCGTAACTTGTATAACATAATTACATAAAAGGGCAACATCTTTCGTCCAATATCAGAGAACAATATATAGTATCTAAAATAAGAATAGTTTTATTAAGATATTAAATTTCCCTTACATTGATGCCTCAACAATGATCAAAGCCCATGCCGCATAGACATGTTTGTCAGCGCTCCGCATACCCCTCCCCACTTCCACCAAACCAACCCTCCTCATTTCCTCCTTCATTGTTACAGTGGTGTACCAACACAACAATTTATCACATTAAATAATTACACAAAGACACACATTATTGAACAACGCCGATGCTCGAAGGTATTGAAAGATAGTTCAAAGCCGCATTTTCAACTAATAGATAAACCATGTTCTCATATACAAAAATCTCAATCGTGTCGATTAAAATTCTCAAAACTTAAGTTCACATTTTAATGTTTGAAGAAGCAGAACTTTAAAAGTGTGCAGTGAATCTTGTGCTCACAACAGTTATTGTCATAATTATGTTTACATAAGACTTATAAAGGAATTAAGAAGGTACAAAGAAATGTTTTACAGTTCAATTTAATGATCATGAATGGAAGGTGAATGGAAACTGGGGGTCAAAATCTTAAATTGCTTATAAATGTTGCTGGACCCAGTTTCGTTATCTGATCTGAATGTTCTGAAATGTGCAAGGTGGAAAGACATTTTGATTTTTTTTACTCGGAAAGTTTTGCCCTAATTGCTTGAACTTTTGCAATATTAAAGCCGATTTCATTGAGTGTGAAGACAAAGGGAATATCTTTGGTTATATTGCTCGATGAAAAGAAAAGTCATTGTTAGGTTATGTAAACTACCCTACTTTAAGAGTATACTAGTCCGACAAATGACAAATCTTTCTGTCTGTAGGACCAGGCTACTTCGAAAGGAGGGTACGGTTTAGCTTACAAGCAAGCTAACCAAAGATATTATGTTTGCCTATATACTCGATGGAATCGGCTGTAACTAAAAACTCGAATACATTTTAACAGACAGTGGTCATGTTTGTTGATGAATATATTGTTTTTCCTAGATTCACTCTTGAAAAATCATTTGGTAACATTTGGTCAAGTAATTTCAAAAAAGATCTTTTTGTAATTGCGGACGCCAAGACAATACATGAACCTCACAATTCTCTTTTTCTGCTTAAAACAGTAATCAACTATAAATAATAATGCTTTGCAAGAAGTTTCCCCTTGATATATGTACAAAATTATGTCTCTATTATTCATTGTCTGTGCTGTTTTGATACTTTTGCAGTTTGCACATTTCGTAATTGACAAACCACAGAAGGGGTCATAAACCATACACGAAAAGATAAAATATTGATCTGAGTACTTAATTCGCATCTCTGAACCCCCACCCCGGTTTGTTTTTTAGGAGGGTGTCTAAAAATGATCGATTACAGACAGCCGAGTACGCATTTTACTTTCCAGGCGTGTTTACGTTGATTGTTACTGTCCTGAAAACGGATAGATGGAAACAAAAATGTTTGATATATCTGGCTTTAGATTCGGGTTTTTTTAAAATAAATTAAGGCTACATTTAAATATAATAATACTAAGAATTCACAATATAAAAAAATGCATAAAAAATGGATGAAGTGAAAAAAACTAGTATGGAGTCATTACTTCAGAGATGGTGTGTTTGACACACAAAACTTAAAAGCTTAGTGATATTACCAATATTAAAATAAAAGTGTATTTTAGTTAGGTATTTTTTCCATTTACTCATTTTCAATTATAATTAAGGCACATTTGATTTTTATTCATAAAATAATTCAAATATAGTAAAGTAGGACACATTGTTCACTTCCTCCCCCGTAATTCTTTATCAAAAATATATTGGAATTTTGGAATTTTGAAATGAAAAAGCTAAGAAATCTTAGTTTTGTTTATAGTGGTCTCTAGGTTATCTCGTCTTCATTCTCTGATATATTCTAGTCTGCCCTTTCATAAAATAGTGATTTGTTTAAGTGTTCTATCGAACTTTCGAAAAAAAACTGATAACCGTTCAGACAAAAAAGTTATGTTTAAAAATTTTACAGATACAGCAAGTGATTCTAAATGGCTATAAGATACATTTTTCTTTTAAAATACAACTTTTAATCTTAAGGGAAACTATTCCAAGCTTAAAACTTTTACTGCAACCTCGCTCTTACTTATCCCCCCCCCCCCCCAAAAAAAAACCAAACAAACAAACAAACCCGCAATACTATCGTCATTCTTATAGTCAGCACTCAATTGTTCACATAAAAATGTGATTTAAGCTGCTAAAGACATATGATTCAAACGCTCAGAAAGTTCTTTGTTCTATATTTTTTCTCTCCAATTTTATGCAAAACGGTAACCTTTAACATTTTTATTTAATGGGTTATTGTTGAAGGTATTACGATGACGTATGGTTATTAACACTACTTCCTTTGGTTTCTTAAGGAAACTTGTCCATTGACAACAAACATACCACATCATCTACTTTATATAAGTATTGTATAAATTACAACGTATTTTGGTGATCTTGCAAAATGATCGTAATCCCGAAAATCGTAAACATATTTTCTTATCTTAAAAGGGGTCAAGAAGGGTTCCATTAACAGGCCAATAAATAAGATTACAGTTAATTTAAAAAAAAATAAAAAAAAAATGGGGGTATTTTTTCTTGCATAATAACAGTAAACGGATTCAAAACAATGTCAATTTCAAGAAAGCAGGCAACAGTTAATTAGTCAATAACAGTACAGCATCAATGATCTTGAATATCTGCCACTTTTAACTAAAATATAAAGGCACAGAACCAGGACATCGGAGCACAGAACCAGGACCGTTTTTCTTATCACCAGCACTGCGTCAGGACAATTCCGTTAAACGAACTTGCACGACTTTTGCAATATTATATTGTTGTAATATACTTGGCATGGTACTTGTGACGCATCAGAGAAAAATTAAGCAACAAAACAGCCGTTTTATTGCCGTTCTGATACCATGTAAACAAACCCACCAGCACAGAATCAGGACCCACCAGCACCCGTCAGGACCGAATCACCAGCACAGTACGTTCTCTCGCAGGACAACCATACCCACCGTGATTAAACATTCATATATAATTGTACATTCGGAGGCAAAATACAGCTAAATACCAAAAGTGTAAATACGTTTATAGAAATCAATGAAATTTAAACACAATGTTTATGAACACAAAAGGAAGGTTGGGATTGATTTTGGGAGTTGAGGTCCCAACAATTTAGAAATTAGGGGCCAAAAAGGGGCCCAAATAAGCATTTTTCTTGGTTTTCGCACCATCATAACTTAGGTATACAGTATAAGTAAATAGAAATCTGTCAAATTTAAACACAAGGTTTATGACCATAAAAGGAAGGTTGGGATTGATTTTGGGAGTTTTGGTCCCAACAGTTTAGGAATAAGGGGCCCAAAGGGTCCAAAATTAAACTTTGTTTGAATTCATCAAAAATTGAATAATTGGGGTTCTTTGATATACCGAATCTAACTGTGTATGTAGATTCTTAATTTTTGGTCCCATTTTCAAATTGGTCTACACTAAGGTCCAAAGGGTCCAAAATTAAACTAAGTTTGATTTTAACAAAAATTGAATTCTTGGGGTTCTTTGATATGCTGATCTAATTAAAACATGTGCTTAGATTTTTTTATTATGAGCCCAGTTTTCAAGTTGGTCCAAATCGTGGTCTAAAATTAAACTTTGTTTGATTTCAACAAATATTAAATCCTTTGGGTTCTTCGATATGCTGAATCTAAACATGTACTTATAATTTTATTTTGGGCCCAGTTTTCAAGGTGGTCCAAATCGTGGTCAAAAATTAAACTTTGTTTGATTTCAACAAAAATTAAATCCTTGGGGTTCTTTGATATGCTGAATTTAAACATGTACTTATAATTTTTATTATGGTCCCAGTTTTCAAGTTGGTCCAAATCATGGTCCAAAACTAAACTTTGTTTGATATCAACAAAAATTGAATCCTTGGGGTTCTTTGATATGCTGAATCTAAACCTGTATTTAGATTTTTGATTATAGGCCCAGTTTTCAAGTTGGTCCAAATTGCGGTCCAAAATTAAAATTTGTTTGATTTCAACAAAAATTGTATATATGGGGTTCTTTGATATATGCTTAATCTAACCATGAATTTAGATTTTTGATGTTTTGGCCCGGTTATCAGATTGGTCCAAATTGAGGTCTAAAGGGTCCAAAATTGAACTTTATTTGATTTTATCAATAATTGAATTCTTGGGGTTCTTTGATATGCTGAATCTAACCATGTATTTAGATTTTGGATATTGGACCATAATAGGTAATGTCCAATATAAAATTTAAAGTTTTTAAGTTTAAGTTCTTAGACCACATTCATTATGTGTCAGAAACTTATGTTGTGTCAACTATTTAATCACAATCCAAATTCAGAGCTGTATCAAGCTTGACTGTTGTGTCCATACTTGCCCCAATGTTCAGGGTTCCAACTCGGCGGTCGTATAAAGCTGCGCCCTGCGGAGCATCTGGTTTTATAAGTTTTCCTAAAAGTATTGTATAATTTTGACAATACATGACATGTACGTGTATTGTCAAAATTATATGATAATTTGATGACATGTGCTTATCATACACTACAGCAGTATTTAATTGTATAACCTTATCCATATAAAATTTTAGTAATTAGACATTTGTTTACACATATACATGAGTACTTTAAACTGTATGCTATGAACTACTAATGCATGACTAAATGCTGTTCTCAGTCCCAATGCATCTATACTAGTCATTACAATTTTAATGCCCCTTTTGCTAAGCCATTGGTGGCATTCAATGTAACAGTTACCCTTGTCTGTCTGTATGTCAGTTTCTGTTCATCACGAAATTAATTTCAGTTCTATAACATAAATATGGCTCGACTGAATGTTATTATATACACATGATATATATAATGTTTATATATATATACAATGTATATGTACATGTACAGTGCTTATTATCACCAAAAAAAAAACCCAGATAATTTTAAAATTTGGATTGTGTCACTCTTATCATTATAGTGAAAAATGTATGTCCATTTAAATGTGCAAATGTTTTAATCTTTTTAATAATGTTTCTCTTTTTAATAATTTTTTTTTTTTATTTGCCACGGACAAATGTAATACTTAAAGCTCTTCAACAGTGCTCATTGCCACAAATAAAAACAAGCTCAAAATTTGGTGGTTAGACAAGATTTTTCCACAGCGAAGGGTGCGCATATATATACATTGATGAAGGGTTGTAACATTAGAGAGAATAGAAATTGGATGTTCTGCTGCAGTGCATATGACAGCAACAGATATTTTTAAAGTTTCTGGAACCCTAGATTAAAAGTTGAACTGCAAGATTGCAAAGGGTAAGTGTATTATTTTATTTTATCAAAATGTTAAATGTTCCAAATGTTTAAATTTGTATTGTTTATTTATAATTCTATGGAAATTGAAATCTCAAGAATCTTTCTGTGAGTTTGGATGAATAATTCCATGTTTGAATTTGTACCAGAAGCGCAAGTCACACATTAGTGATTTAAAATGTCCACGATTAAAATCACATGTACATGTATATTCTAGATAATTTAAACAAAATGTTCAGCTACATTTAAAGGAACCTATCTATTTTTAATTCCCAAACATAATTGTTATTAATTAAGTAACCTTGTTAACAGTTTAGATTTATATCAATTCGGATGAGAATCCAGGAGTTTTAAAAGGGGAGGGTCTAGCAAGTCAACATTTTGGGTAAAACTATATAAAAAGGGACTACGCATTTACCATACATGAAGCTCCTTGAAAAGGGCGTGCCTTCAGCTCTCTCCTCCCCAAAAAATCTGCCTCAGCAATTTTAAACCCTTTTACGCTGTATATTCATGTAGTTGTATGTACAGTAAGCCTATGGAACTACAATCTAAGTAGACATCTGAATCACCGAAACTCAACCTATATTTTCATGTATAACTTGATAATTAAATGTTAACACATTTATACATTTTTTTTTAATTTGTTCTTGACAATTTTTTGTTCATTTAAAAATATGGGGACAACAGAGTTGGTGTATGTGGGTTCGATTCCCACCCTAGGCATTCATTTATATTGACTGGTGCAAAGCGGGCAGTTTAGCTTAGTGGCCCCACACTGACTCTGTTGTTCATATGTCACTTAAAAAAATCAGGCGGCCTCGTTCAGGTCTTGCCATCTTTATTTTTCTTTTCGAAAATCATACACAACAAAACCATTGAATAATTGTGAAAACTATACCACAGATAACTATGGTAAAACTTTAATTGTTTTTGGCATAAATAACCATGGCTGCCATCCAAGTTCCAAAAAATTGTTATATTGATGAATTATATATATCAGATTTGGATTCTTTTGGTCACAAAACATTTTGGATGGTAGGTGGCAGCCAAATCTTTATTCATAAAGGCTTAAAGCATTCAGGTCTGAAAATTGCCCAAAATCATCACATTTTGACAAATTTGGAACATAAAATGTACTTTTATGAAAAGAACTGATTTATTGAGCTTTAAGACTTTTGAAATAGACCCATTTACGAATTAAATTGTGAACGTTTTGGAGTTTTATGGTATAGTTTATCTTTTAGGCCATTTTGGGCAATAAGTGAAACTTGTCCCTTGAATCAGTGGTTTCACAATAACCATAATACTAAGTATCTGTTAGAAGATAGCTCTTTCACAGTACATTGTTAAACTTAAAGATAAATATATACCAACAATGACCAATATTAATGATGGAATGAGATTATACATGTGTATACATTAGTCATGTATACTGTTTTATATTGGTACATGTACATACATAAATGAAAATTAAAACCAAACTGTTGTCATTATTCATAAAAAAAGAAACGAAAAGGGAGGTATGAATATGTTTAAACTAATCAGACACCAGCTCTAGACACAATGATGAAAAAGAAATAAAGCTTACCATACAACATTTTTACAATCAGAAAAAAAATATACATATATCAGTTAGAAATAGCCATGAAATGACAAATGTTAAACAATATATACAAGAAAACTAATGGCCACATCAATGTACAAACGGAAAAATCAAGATATACACCAAACATTACAAGCCCTGTTTTACAGGCTTCTTACTAAGGACCGACACATTCATATGGTAGTTGTGTTCTATATGTATGGTGCAAAATTTTCTCATTGCTAAAGCCAGTGGTATCCAAAGTATTTAATCCAGAACAAAGTAAACTAGAGGCTCTCAAGAGCCTGTGTCGCTCACCTTGGTCTATGTGCATATTAAACAATGGCCACAGATAAATTCATGACAAAATTGTGTTTTGGTGATCATGATGTGTTTGTAGATTTTACTTTACTGGACATTCTTCTTGCTACAATTATCTTTATCTATAATGAACTTGGCCCAGTAATTACAGTGGAAAATATATTCTAAACATTTACAAAAATTTACAAAAATTTATGAAAATTGTTAAAAAATGACTATAAAGGTCAATTACTCTTTAAGGGGTAAACTGACAATTTTGGTCACGTTGACTTATTTGTAGATCTTACTTTGCTGAACATTATTGCTGTTTACAGTTAATCTCTATCTATTATAATTATTCAAGATAAATAACCAAAAACGGCAAAATTTCCTTAAAATTACTAATTCTGGGGCAGCAACCCAACAATAAGTTGTCTGTTTTGTCTGAAAATTTCAGGGCAGATAGATCTTGACCTGATTAACAATTTATTCGCGTCAGATTTGCTCTAAATGCTTTGGTTTCAGAGATATAAGCCAAAATCTACATTTCGCCCCTATGTACTATTTTTAGCCATGGCGGCCATCTTGGTTGGTTGGCAGGGTCACGCCACCCATTTCTAAAAACTAAATACCCATATGATGATTGTGGCCAAGTTTGGTTAAATTTTGCCCAGTAGTTTCAGAGGAGAAGATTTTTTTAAAAGAATACTAAAATTTTAGAAAAATGGTTAAAAATTTACTATAAAGGGCAATAACTCCTTAATGGGTTAACTAACAATTTTGGTCATGTTGACTTATTTGTAGATCTTACTTTGATGAACATTATTGCTGTTTACAGTTTATCTCTATCTATAATAATATTCAAGATAATAAGCAAAAACTGCAAAATTTCCTTAAAATTACTAATTCAGGGGCAGCAACCCAACAACAGGTTGTCCGATTTGTCTGAAAATTTCAGGGCAGATTGATCCTGACCTAATAGATTATTTTACCCCTCGTCAGATTTGCTCTAAAGGCTTTGGTTATAGAGTTATAAGCCAAAATCTACATTTTACCCCTATGTTCTATTTTTAGCCATGGCGGCCATCTTGGTTGGTTGGCAGGATTACGCCACACATTTTTTTAAACAAGATACCCCAATGATGATTGTGGTTAAGTTTGGAATAATTTGGCCCAGTAGTTTCAGAGGAGAAGATTTTTGTAAAAGATTACTAAGATTTACAAAAATGGTTAAACATTGACTATAAAGGGCAATAACTCCTAAAGGGGTCGACTGACCATTTCAGTCATGTTGACTTATTTGTAAATCTTACTTTGCTGAACATTATGACAGTTTACAGTTTATCTCTATCTATAATAATATTCAAGATAATAACCAAAAACAGTAAAATTTCCATAAAATTACCAATTTAGGGGCAGCAACCCAACAACGGGTTATCCGATTCATCTGAAAATTTCAGGGCAGATGGATCTTGACCTGATAAACAATTTAACACTGTCAGATTTGCTCTAAATGCTTTGGTTTTTGAGTTATAAACCAAAAACTGCATTTTACCCCTATGTTCTATCTTTAGCCATGGTGGCCATCTTGGTTGGTTGACCGGGTCACCGGACACAATTTATAAACAAGATACCCAATGATGATTGTGGCCAAGGTTGGTTAAATTTGCCCCAGTAGTTTCAGAGGAGAAGATTTTTGTAAAAGTTAATGATGACGGACGACAACGACGGACGACGCCGGACGCCGGACGCCAAGTGATGAGAAAAGCTCACTTGGCCCTGTGGGCCAGGTGAGCTAAAAAAGACTAACAGTTGAAAAACTATCCAGATGTTGTGAAATTCAATTAACAAAAATACCATTATTAGCGAAAGGCTATCTACATATAATACATTGTAATATTTGCAATGAACCATTTAATAATTAGAAAACAGAACCTTCAATGTACATGTACAGCTGCTGATTTTTTTCTTAAAAATATAATGGATAAATGTATATATGATTGACTATGTTACAATAAAACCAAGATAACTCAGTGAAGCTATTTATGAACATTTAAAAAGTTTGTGTTGACTGCAACAAAAATCTAGAATAAGGGATAGTAATCTTGCTGTGTTAACATTCATTTAATTAGCAATTGATCCAAAAGCTAAATGTTTCAGAAAATAGAAGACCTGGATACTACATGTACAAGCATTGTTAATAAATGCCATTTGTAGAGCAGGAAGTGAAAATGCAGCTTCTAGATATATTTGATGTACAGCTTTAGTTTTATCTGAAGGCAGTAAAGTTACCTTTAAGTCTTTGTGATTTGGCAAACAACCAGGCAAGGGGACTCCAAATATTACACCATATTCCTGAATAAAATGCTTCACTCTCTGAATATCATTTATGGACAAAGCATACTTACCAGTGGTTTTACCAGTGTTTCCATGAGTCCTGGGTTTTAAACCTTCTTTTTCCAATGATTTGGATATAGAATCTAGCTGAGATTTTCCAACTGCATGTGCAAATAAAAAATTCTTCCTGCATATTTGGTGGCCATTAAAACCAGATGCTCCACAGGACGCAGCTTTATACGACCGCAGAGTTCGAACCCTGAACATTGGGGCAAGTATGGACACAACATTCCAGCTTGATACAGCTCTGAATTTGGATTGTGATTCATAGTTGTCACAACACAGGTTTCTGACACATACTGAATGTGGTCTAAGAACTTAAACTTAAAAGCTTTAAATTTTAAATTGAATTACCTTTTATGGTTCAATATCCAAAATCAAAATACATGGTTAGGTTCAGCATATCAAAGAACCACAAGAATTCAATTTTTGATGAAATCAAATAAAGTTCAATTTTGGACCCTTTAGACCTCAATGTGGACCAATTTGATTATCGGGCCCAAACATAAAAAATCTAAATACATGGTTAGATTAAGCATATATCAAAGAACCCCATATATACAATTTTTGTTGAAATCAAACAAAGTTTAATTTTGGACCCCAATTTGGACCAACTTGAAAACTGGGCCTATAAGGAAAAATTAAATACAGGTTTAGATTCAGCATATAAAAGAACCCCAAGGATTCTATTTTTGTTGATATCAAACAAAGTTTAATTTTGGACCATGATTTGGACCAACTTAAAAACTGGGCCCATAGTAAAAAATCTAAGTACATGTTTAGATTCAGCATATCAAAGAACCCCAAGAATTAAATTTTTGTTGAAATCAAACAAAGTTTAATTTTGGACCCCGATTTGGACCAACTTAGTAGTTATATAGTTATCAAAGGTACCAGGATTATAATTTAGTACGCCAGACGCGCGTTTCGTCTTCATAAGACTTATCAGTGACGCTCATATCAAAATATTTATAAAGCCAAACAAGTACAAAGTTGAAGAGCATTGAGGATCCAAAATTCCAAAACTGGGCCAAAAATCAAACATCTAAGTACATGTTTAGATTCAGCATATCAAAGAACCCCAAGGATTCAATTTTTGTTAAAATCAAACTTAATTTTGGACCCTTTGGACCTTAATGTAAACCAAGAATTATGCTTATTTGGGCCCTTTTTTTCTTTTTCTTTGCTTTTATGTTTTTTTAAACCAACATTTGTGTCATTGTTTCTGTGTGCAAACAGTTGAACATTTATTACCATGTCAAGCTCATTTTTGTCCATTTCTTAACAACTATATCTATATTCAGACAATACTTCATGGTTTACAATAGTGCTGCATGGTACTTTGTTGTATAGTGTTTCACTTTTGCAAGTGTTTTCGAGAAATTGTTTTTCTCTGACAGATTCGTTTATGTCTAAATCACTGAAAGCTATCTGACATGTCTCTGTATTTTCTTTATCAGACTCGTCATTATAAATGTCATCATCAACGTTTGTGTTAAAGTCATGTTCATTGATTTCATTTATGTCTACATTCCCCAAAAAAAATTCTATCGACTTCTTCAATTTCGTTGACGAAATCGTCATCTTGTTCATCAATCAAATCCAGCGTACAGTACTTGCGTTAGAGAAAACACTACTTTGTCAATATTAATTTGCCTTACTTGTTAATTCCTTTTCATCTTCAAACTATGTACAAAAATATTTTGTCTTCGGTGTTTACATTTTCGTTTGTTGTCTAAAATAGTTTAACGTGAGTAGTCCCCCTTGATAAAATTCTAGAGCTCAAAACCAATACGGGACAGGGAATTAATTTACGAATTTTATAGTCCTTCGCTACTATTTCATTTTTACGATTTATTTGCAATGCTACTATAATTCATAGATTACAACCAAAGGCTCTTTCAATGATGCAGAACAAAGTTGTAAACAACAAAGATTTAAGTTATAAGTTGCGTAAATCAATTATGTCGCAAATCTATTTATAAATTCTATTTTATCCCGCATGATTAAATATTGTTCGTAAAAAATCTTCCATTTACATATTCTAAATTATATTTAAGTTCCTAAAGATAAAAAACGCAATTTAAGTTAAGTTTAAGAGTTAAACAAATCGGACATTCAATAACACAGTGCAATAATAGGTGTCCCGATTACGTTACGTAACTTTACATCGACGTTTTCGTATTATGACGTTTACCTCCATAAGCCTGGAAATGTGATGGCGGGTCACATAAACATAATATTTATGTAATATGAATTTAAGGCGTACTTACTACGTAAGTAAGCCGCCAACAAAAACCAATAACAACAACATTTAGGGTGTTGAAAGTCAATGTCATTAGTTCATAGTGACTCTTTCCAAGAAACTATTCAATGATACCCTTGACGTGTTCTATATAAAGATAAGAAACGAGGTTGTTTCACTCATTCTGGTTTAGAATATCTTCACGAACACATCGAAAAAGTAAACAAGAGACCATTTAACATGCAACTAACTAACGTGGTGGTTCAAAGCGAGTTGAATTGTTCTATCAATCTGCGGGATCTGACTCTTAAACTAGTAAACGCTCGTTACAATCACCGATCTTTTTCGCGCTTATATGGCAGCATAAGAAAATTGGAGGTAACTGGTTGGTATTCAGTAACGGAAAAATAAACTGTTATGGTAAAGGTTCGTCTTTATTACAAGGAGGCCGAAGACTCCGCCAATATGCGCGAGTGTTACAGAAACTAGGTACGAGATAAAATTGAAGAACGTTCGAATGATCACTGCATCGGCTGTTCATAAAATAGATGGACCCAATAATCCACTACATTTGCCTCGGGAGTTTAGCTATGAACCCGAACTTTTTCCTGCAATCATGCTTCGTCGTCAAGGTTTGCACTATCTATGCCGTTTATCGAGGATATTGATGATTACGGGTTTTCACAATGAACGGGACTTTGAGAAAGTATATTCAGTGATTATGGAAATTGAACGTATAAGAGAGGCTCATTTATGTTAACGGTAAGCGATGGATATGGATAGAACATATTGTCGTTTGTTGTTTGCACAAAAACGATGCAAGTTTTTTTCCTAAAAACTAAGGATTTGCTTTTCCCATGCATAGATTATCTTAACCGTATTTGGCACAACTTTTTGGAATTTTGGATCCTCAATGCTCTTCAACTTTGTTTGGCTTTATGAATATTTTGATATGAGCGTCATTGATGAGTCTTATGTAGACGAAAAGCGAGTCTGGCGTACTAAATTATAATCCTGGTACCTGTGATAACCATTGTACTAGAGATTGATGTCTTCTCCCGATTTATATGGACACAGGTTATAAGATCCACCAATGGAGTGGAATCAATTTTTAGAGAGGATAGAAAGCCAACTAAATTTCGCTCTGATGAAGGTGTTGAATATAAAAACCGGGAGGATGCAAAACTACTCCAGGAAAGTAGTATAGACCAATTTTTCACTGAAAATGAATTAAAAGCATTCTACGCTGAACGAGGTATCAAAACGGTAAAGTCTAGAATCGATCACTAAAGATGGCTCCCAAAAGTGAGACTCAAAATGATGAAATTAGGTAATGGGAAATGCAACATGTGCAATCTAGAACTTAAAAGAAAAAAGTCTCCAAAACAACACCTCGGTATGCCTTTCGTCTGGGTGAAACAGTAAGAATTTCAAAATTACGTTACGTGTTTGACCGTGAGTATGACGAGCGTTGGACGACGGAGTATTTTATAGTTGCTGCCAGAGGAAAAAGACAGAGCCCCCAATTTCGTTATGAAGGATACGATGGGTTCTGTTATTCAGGGGATATTCCAAAGTGGAGAACCCAGTAAAGTTACCATAACAGATTATACTGTTTATCGTATAGAAAAATGTATTGCGTAAGAGAAGAGGAAAGGTGTATGTGAAATGGATGGGCTGGCCAGACAAGTTCTAATTCATACCTCAAACTATGCTGAAAAACTATAAGAGCCCTTGAAAAAAAGAAGTCGCGAACACATGTATAATTTTTACGTTCATCTATACTGCTGGGATTCGATAACAACGCATGTAAATAATCATGCAGGAGTTTGTGATTGATTTACCAAAAACCTTTTTGTTTGATGGTAATTGGGAATGTGCTTTAACGGAATTCAACTTCAAGTCAGATTTTGAACGCCCTACGGGACGTATTTCTGTTTGCTGCGATCTCATAGAGCAGTCCTACGTGCGAAATACGACACTAGGTGTTTGACGTTCTGTACCTATTCGAGACGATGAGCAAACGGATTTAGTGTTTATAGTGTTTTAATTTACGTTTTTTAATTGAGTTAAGCCTTCCAATTGATATTTTATCGTGTGTTTTTTCTATTTTGTGATGTTATACTATTGTGTCAGAAAAAGGGAGAAGGTTTGGTACCATTTAAACTCTTAATCCCGCTGCAAATGTTTGCACCTATCCTAAGTCAGAAATCTGATGTACAGTAGTTTGTTTATGTAATTTATACGTGTTTCTCGTTTCTCGTTTTTTATATAGATTAGACCGTTGGTTTTCCCGTTTGAATGGTTTTACACTAGTAATTTGGGGGCCCTTTATAGCTTATTGTTCGATGTGAGCCATTGCTCCGTGTTGAAAGCCGTACATTGACCTATAATTGTTTACTTTTATAAATTGTTATTTGGATGGAGAGTTGTCTCATTTGCACTCATACAACATCTTCCTATATCTATTTAATCCATTATTCTATATGAAAATCCATCGACAGGACATGAATCGTATTCAGATTATTATAAGAGACAAAGAGCTCAATCCATGTCGGTTTAAATCGGGAGGTTTATACTGCACACTTCATTACCGAAAGGGTTCGATAGAAGTCTATGACTATAACAAACGACGATGGATCCCATACCTGCCTGATGATAAAAAATTGGAACACCATTTTGCAGATGTGACCGAGGGCAGAGTTCACCCGGATTATAAAGAGCGATACATAGTGGGTTGAGGCTCTAGCTTGCTTTCATTATCAGACAATATAGACGTTAACATGGTGTGTCCTGTAGCACAGTCCTTGGAGATGGCTAAATCTGAATTGTTAAGAGAGAGACAAAAAGTTATAAGAGAGAGGATGAAAAAAACTAAAACGGGGTATAATCAGCTAGTGCGATATAGAACTCTCTGTAAAAAATGATGAATCAACTTGAGGAGAACCATTGTGATGAGCTTTCTATTTTTACACCGCAACCTAGCAATACCGCCATACAGAGGAGGGAGTTAATTGAGTATAGAGCAATCAGTCAAATGTCAACTGTCAAATTATGCAGATTTGGAATTTCTCATTCCACCACAGTCTGCCGGATATATGGATTAAAAAAGAAGTACTCTGAAAGTTAAAATTCGACTATATAGCTAACAGATTCCAATGCTATTCCCATCCGTAAAGACGGGTTGGTGAATCTAGGCTTACACTCTTTATTTTCTCAAGTGGAATGCTATCTGTAGCAGACAGCTGTTGGTCAGACGGGAACCAACTATCCATATAAGGCGTATATAGATACGTTACTGTCAACCAGTGCCAATGATAAAGTAGAGTTGGAATCACAACTGTTTATAAAAGATACCGCTGGTCCCGATGATCCTAATGTTCATGGGGGTAGGAATACCGGGCTCTATATCAGAGGTGTATACTCAAAAAGAAGGCCGAATCTTGGAACTAGAGGGACCTATACATTCAGACATTTTTTAACAAAACCGATTAGTTATAAATGGCGTAAGCTTTTCTTTGAGGTTGCATCAAAGCAAGAACGCATTCCGTTTGATGTCAGATAAAAGTGATGTATGTTATAAAGTACACATAATGGATGCTAGTATCAAGTTGTGCGTAAAAAAACATAACGCAGGAGTGTTGATGGCTCATAGAAAACTGTTAAAAGACTCTTCCGCTATTTATCCATACGTGAGCAGTAGTTTCAAGGTCGCATTAGTATCCAAGGGAGAATACAGTCATAGTCAAAACAATCTGTTTATGTGAGAAGTTGCGTCGCAATTAATTGTGGTCCTCGTCAACAGCACAGCCTATGAAGGAGATTATAAGAGGTCACCGTTTCATTTTCCAGCGTTTGATTGCAATTTCATAGCTCTATACGTAGACGGACAGTCGTATCCGGCAAAGCCCCTTTAATCTAGTTTCCTTGGACGTAACGTGGTGGAAGCATATAGGACCTTGACGGCGATACGAAAGAATGTAGATATTTCTTTAAGTGATTATTCAGGTGGATGTGCTATCTCTGTAATAAACGTCGACGAAAACGTTCATTTTAATACTAAGAGAAGGGGAGATGGTAGGCCCGAGGTCAGATTTGGGACTGCCTTATCAGAAAGTGTTACTTTACTGTTGTATGGAAAGTGTCTGAGGATTTTACAAATTGACAAATCCAGGAAGACATCTTGCGGGAACGTGTTGATTGCTCATGGACCACCTGTATACCCCAGATAAATAACAGCTATTAGACAGCACTGCCTATTTATATTGCATTCATTTTATCCGTTCGCGTTAAAGATATGAGTCCTATGACTGTCCCTCTGGTATTTTTTGTCCCTCTTTTTGATGATGTTATGAAAAAACAGTTCCGTGAATTTAATTGCAAATGATAGAAAAGTGATGAAATTGACAAGAGAGGGACATTAATTTGAATACAGACAAATTAGAATGGAAAGAGTTGATAGTCAACAAAATGAAAAATGGCATTTTCTTGGAAGTCGATGTCCGAAATCAGAGATTGTATATTTCTGCCAGATGTGTGTCGTATTTGTTATCATCATTACGTCAATTGCTAACCTCACGATGCATAATTATAAGAGTGAACTTTTGATCTCGTTACTGAGTAGTTCGATTGGTTATGCCTTACCCAGTCCAACTTTAAAAGGTTCAAAAATATAAGAGAGGAGTAAAAAAAATAATGGAAACAGATGTATGTAACGAAGAAGACGATTATAACCACTTTTTTTTATTTCTTGTCGATTTTTAGATTTTTTTTGGAAAAGTAATGATGAGTAAATGATAAAATCAAATTTAAATTTTTTTAGAGTATCGTTAAAGCAATTAGTCTTTGGATATAATTTTTTTTTCAAACATTATTTTGGTCTGAATTATTTCCCAACAAGTTTTTCTATATACAACATGTACAAATCATATTATGTATCTAATCAGAAATTGACAACGGTAAATGTTTATCAAATTTTTGTTAAAGAACAGAACAGAACAATGAAACTTAATCCATTACTGAAGTCCATAAAAAGAAGTTTAGACGATTGATAGAATAACACATAATGTATTAAAATGAAGTACATTATTGTATTTCAAGAAATTTATACATAATACTAGTATCTCAATTGTTTGTTTTACAAACAATTGAAAGGTCTTTCCTGTAAAAGTGATGTTTTCGTAATGTACCTTGTACGACCTTTCGTTTGATATACGACAAGCATACCTTCTGAAACTTTCCTCTTTTAACACTTAATGACCTCATCCGCCTACATTTTTGAGATCGGAATTATGATATTAATAACATAGAGAAGATGAGCTTTCATTTGATATGCAACAACTCTATGTTCTAGAAAGTTTGATTTTTGCACTTAATAATAGTTATCAAAGGTACCAGGATTATAATTTAGTACGCCAGACGCGCGTTTCGTCTACATAAGACTCATCAGTGACGCTCATATCAAAATATTTATAAAGCCAAACAAGTACAAAGTTGATAACCCTATCCAACTAATTTTTGGAGGTCGGGATTTGATATTTCCAATGTACACATCATGATCTTTCATTTAATATACAACAACCCTATCTTAAAAGAAAATTCATTTTTTGCACTCAATGACCCCATCCAACCCATTTTTGGGAGATGTCAATTATAAATTTGAAATGTACGCTTTATGTTCTTTCATTTGATATGCGACAACCTAACCATCTGAGAAATTTGAATGTTTGCACTAAATGACTCCACCCGTCCTCCTGGGATAAAAAGGGGGTTTAAAATTTTCATTTTTAAGTAGAGTTTATTAAGACCTTCAATTTGATATATCAGATGACCCTATTTGATAAAGTGCAAAAAATGATGCAATATCAACTATATACAATATAAATAGAAGTTATGAAACTTACAAAGTCAATGCAAAACTTGAAAATTTCAAATTAAATTTTTGGCGTTTTTTTCCATGGAATGTTTTTGGTATTTGGTTAAACATATAACTATGTTAACCTCTTCAATTTCTAAAACATTTTAAGAGGTACGCTCTTGTTGATTCAGAAATACATGCCTCCGCTCGCAAAACTTCAAACTGCATTATCTCTATAACGACAATAGATATCTCAAATTTGTTAAATGATAAATGATCTACAGTTGAAGGACAACATTATAGAAAAAGAATTTGGACAATTTCAAAGTTCACCAAGGTCATAATTAATCATCAAATATATGATGCAATACCAAACTTAAGAACCGGAAGTCGTAGAGACATGGGACTAGCACCATTCAACTCAGGACCACTTGACCTTTCAAATATCACAAGGTCAAGGTCAAAGTATACTGTGAAGGTCAAGGTGAAATTTCATCATGACCTGACATTGACCCCAAATTGAAGGTCTTGAATTACTGATCATCTTTGCAGTTTATAGTAGGTTAATATCTGTTACCTTTAAAAAGGTATACACACAATACTATACTTTTAAGAATCATCCCGTCGTAACTTTTAAACAGACGGTTAGACATTTTTGGGCTTATTGTATAAAATGTAGAGCTCGTCGAGAGGAACAATTTACAAACTGTATGTATGCAGCAAAGTCTTATCGTTTTTCTAATATGTAAGCTTGAATTTGCAGCGTAAATTGTTTTTGCACTCGGTGACCTTTGACCTTGGGTGCATATTAAAGGTCACATGAATTAAAGATTATTGGTGAAGGTTCAAGGTCTCTATGACTTCCGGTTCTGAAAATAGAATTTTTCAAAAATTATTTATAATTTTTAAAGGGAAATAACTCCTTACAAGGGTAAGTAACACATTAATTGTTTATGTTTATAAACATTGCCATCAGTTCTTGTACATGCTGTCATTTTTAATTACATTCTATCTCTAATACTTTTTGAGAAAAATGCAAATATAAAAAATTGCTATAAAAGATATAACTCTCAAAGGGAATGATGAAATCCTATGCAGCCTCATATGGTAATACATCATGATGATATCTACCTATTATCCATATAAGGTCATGATATCTTTTAAAACATTAAAGGGGGGCCATGTTGAAAACCAGATGCTCCGCAGGGTGCAGCTTTATACGACCGCAGAGGTTGAACCCTGAACGGTTTGGGCAAGTATGGACACAACATTCAAGCTGGATTCAGCTCTAAATTTGGATTGTGATTAAATAGTTGACACAGCATAGGTTTCTGACACAGAATGAATGTGGTCTAATGACTTAAAATTTTTGTTTTGCCTTTGAGCAATTCACTATGCTGTTGAATATTAATCCTCTCAAAAAAATGTTTGAAAAATTTTCTTTTTATTTATGAAATTTCAAATGAGAAAAATTGACCCCCCCCCTCCCCAATTTTTTTTTTCACATCCCCCTATCCTTTATTCCAAAACGATCTCAATTCAAATTTCTAATGGAGTTTGCAACAATAATCACTCATTTAAATACATCATAAAATATCAAAATGTAAAAAAAGTGCTTGTTATCACTGAATGGTAAAGATTGTTTTAATTTATCAGTTGGTAGTAAAAGTGAATATACATTGTATATTGTATAAAACATTGATTTAAGTTGATTCAACTACTATTCTGGACAAAGAAAGATAACTCTAATTGAAATTTCTTGCTATTGCACAATATTGTGCAATTAGATATTTCTTGCTATTGCGCAATACTGTGCAATTGAAAATACTTGCTATTGCACAATACTGTGCAATTGAAGATTTCTTGCTATTGCGCAATACTGTGCAATTGAAAATTTCTTGCTATTGCACAATACTGTGCAATTGAAGATTTCTTGTTATTGCTGAGTTCTGTGCAATTGCAAATTTCTTGCTATTGCACAATACTTAATATAATAATTTTAGATCCTGATTTGGACCTTTAAAACTGGGCCCAGAATCAAAAATCTAAGTACATGTTTGGATTCAGCATATCAAAGAACCCCATTTATTCAATTTTTGATGAAATCAAACAAAGTTTAATTTTGGACCCAGATTTGGACCAACTTGAAAACTGGGCCAATAATCAAAAATCTAAGTACATTTTTAGATTCAGCATATCAAAGAACCCAACCGATACAATTTTTGTCAAAATCAAACTAAGTTTAATTTTGGACCCTTTGGACCTTAATGTAGACCAATTTAGAAACGGGACCAAAAATTAAGAATCTTCATACACAGTTAGATTCGGCATATCAAAGAACCCCAATTATTCAATTTTTGATGAAATCAAACAAAGTTTAATTTTGGACCCTTTGGGCCCCTTATTCCTAAACTGTTTGGACCAAAACTCCCAAAATCCTTGCGTTTAAATTTCATAGATTTCTATTTACTTATATTAAAGTTATGGTGTGAAAACCAAGAAAATGCTTATTTGGGTCCCTTTTTGGCCCCTAATTCCTAAACTGTTGGGACCTTAACTCCCAAAATCAATCCCAACCTTCCTTTTGTGGTCATAAACATTGTGTTTAAATTTCATTGATTTCTATTTACTTAAACTAACGTTATTGTGCGAAAACCAAGAATAATGCTTATTTGGGCCCTTTTTTGGCCCCTAATACCTAAACTGTTAGAACCAAAACTCCCAAAATCAATCCCAACCTTTCTTTTGTGGTCATAAACCCTGTGTCAAAATTTCATAGATTTCTATTAACTTAAACTAAAGTTATAGTGCGAAAACCAAGAAAATGCTTATTTGGGCCCTTTTTGGCCCCTAATTCCTAAATTGTTGGGACCAAAATTCCCAAAATCAATACCAACCTTCCTTTTATGGTCATAAACCTTGTGTTTAAATTTCATAGATTTCTATTTACTTATACTAAAGTTATGGTGTGAAAACCAAGAAAAATGCTTATTTGGGTCCCTTTTTGGCCCCTAATTCCTAAACTGTTAGGACCTAAAATCCCAAAATCAATCCCAACCTTCCTTTTGTGGTCATAAACCGACGACAACGACGACGACGCTAACGTGATAGCAATATACGACGGAAATTTTTTCAAATTTTGCGGTCGTATAAAAATCAATAAAAGGGAGATAACTTCTAAAGGGGATGATGAAATCCTACAAAAGTTCATCTTGTAAAAGTTCATGATGAGGTCTATCGATGGTCCATATTTGGTCTTGATAACTTCTACAGAAAGGGGAGGAGGCCCTGTCAAAAAAATGTTGGAAGAAAAAAAAGAAAAAGAAAAAAAAAAAAAACATTAGAAAAACAATAAGGTCTTTCCTCACGTAGAGGAAAGACCTTAATTATAATATATACATATATACCAGCAGCTGATTACTAACCTGGGTAATCAGTGGAATATAACAGGATGCTTCAAGAAAAGCTTGGTTTCTTGGTGTAACAATGCAACAAGCATATTTAGTGAATAAATATATAATTTTGTTAAAAAAAAAATCATCATCATGCATGTGATCATATTTCCGTTCCTTTCCTGCTCCAGCATGGTGATAAGTGGACAGGCCAGAAGTGGGCTTACACGCTTCGTATTTAAATTGCTGTATACAATACGACTTTTTTGATGACATGGAGAAGACTATTCCAGGGATAACCTTTTTAAAGGAGACTCATACGCCTGATACAATTGATAATTTTACGCGGGAAAAAGTCATCGTCTCGTGATTATTGACGATTTGCGTCTAGGCCCAAAATAAGGCGTCAGCGTGCAATTCATACCCTTAGGTACGAATCCCGATTTCAGAATCAAATATGGCGTCCGCGTTAAGGCCCAAATATAGCGTCGGCGTACGCGCGCATGTCCAAATATGGTGTTGGCGTCCGCCTGTATATCCAAATATATCGTCGGCGTCCGTGCCAATGTCCAAACATGGCGTCAGCGTCCGAGTCTTACCCGTAGGTACGCATCCCGATTACAGACTTACAGACTAGATCCTTACGGGTAGATAAATCTACCAAACTAATTGACGGTGAAGGTCTTAACACTGATGAAAAAATAGAACGTCAATTAGGACCACCTGGAGAAAAGTAACGTCAGCAGAGGAATGAAACGCAAATTGACTCTAAACGAAAAAAGAGATAAGACATAAAAAGGGAAGACAGGATCGGGAATTTCAGGAGAGTCAGTGGATAGGAATATTCATTGGATTTAAGGGGGCTCCTGGGTGTAAATCAATTTTTTTTTTCTAATATAGGATTTCGCTATATTTTTGTATAAATGAACTTTATCATATACTTAAAAGATAAATGAAATAAAAAAATGGGGTCACCGTTCATTTAACTCACAATCTGCCTCCGGAAGAAGCATACATTTTTGTTAATGTCCTTTTTTTTCTGTTGAGCTAATAGGAGAAATAGAGGTTATATCAAAATAAAAAATAACCTAATTACAGAAATCGCTTAAATTTTACAATTATTTAGTTTATGTACAGCTTATTTGAAAACAATAATAAAAAAAACATAGGTCACCGATGAGTTAAAAAAGATATTTCAAATTTAATGCAAAAAAATGGCATTTTTGCACCAAAGGGAGATAATTTGGAGCTTTTTCAATGATATAAACATTTTAAAAGTCATCTGGGGCCAAACCGAATCGTTTTTATGGGATGATTTTTGTACCATATCATAAAGTAATAACTAATAGTGTAATAAATAAATTTGTAATGAACAAATCAAGGTTTAATTGTTTACTTGCCTAATAACATAGCACTGTTTGATTGGGTAGCATATGCATTCTTTAATGTCTCATGAAACGTCCAGCACATAATTCAATGGTTTGTTTTAACTTGTTCCTTTGCTGTCTCCATAATGTTCCAAACGAATTTGACTGTCTCTAAACGTCGTACTGCGTCGACCCTCATACTTTCTTTTCTTTTTTTTTACATTCGATTTTACTTCGGCGTTTACCGTCTTAATTGATGTCTCTTATATGGTGTAAAATTTGGTGGACAATTGAACTTTCACATATAAACTCAAAATGAATTGAGTTCTGAATTTTCACAAGGCTTAAGTATATGCCAAGCAAAGTCAAAATATGTCAATCTATGACGAGTCGATGAGTGTTAAAAAGGATATCAAATAAATGCCACCTGTGACCTTGACCTTTGTAAATTAATTAAAAATTTGCATAAGGACTAAGTATCAACCAAGTATGGTCAAAATCCTGCAACGATGTTGAATCTAGAGTGTCAATAAGTGGAGAAAAGACAGACAGAGGGTATAGTTATAAGAACTCCTCCCTCGAAATTTGTTGGCGAAATGATAAAACCCATTGGAATCGGAAATGTAGACAAATGTTAATTTACACGATGGCAATGGGGTTCAAAGGGTCGATTGAATTACATAAATAAAATCCCGTTATAGGGTGTAAGTTTGTAACTACGGGAAACAATGTCACCTGAAGCTAAGATGTCAAATTTCAACTGAAGCAAAGTTTGTTTTAATCTTTCTTTCAATGTCGTTTTTTTTCTTAAATTAAAATTATTAGAAAAATTAACACCATCTTCCCCAAGACGTATGGTAATAATATATTTTGATACATAGAATCACAAATAGTGGACACCTTGTTCTAGTCTTATAACAGATGAAGTGGGGTGGGGGTATTTTTTTTTCTGTTTACTTATTTTTATTATTCATTTGCTGTGTTTACTACCAGTGTGTGCATTCAAATTAAAACTAACGTCAATCACTGAATAAGAGGCAGCTGGTGTGTAACAGGTTCACACATAATATTGCGGGGTTAAATATATTCGTAAGCGCTCGACATTTTTCTTAAACTCATACACTGTTGTAAGTTGTAACATGTAGTAAATCATAAGTACATGTACATAAAAATCGGTTAAAATGACATGTCACAAATATATTGACAGGAAGCAATTAAAAATAAATAGCATAAAGACTCAAAGTACCATTATCAGAGTACTTGCAGGAACTGAAAGCTATAAGCAAATAACAACGGCTTCCGAAAGTATCTGATATAACGTATTGTCAATCCGAGATCACATATTTGTCATCTGATATCACAGATAAAAAATCCGAGATCATAGATTAACAATTTGAGATCATGAATTGTCAATTCGATATCACGGATAACCAATCCGAGATCACAGTTTTTTTGTGTGCGTGTCCCTGTATGGCTTTCTTATACATACAACTACACCATTTTACTTTAATTGTACAAAATGTTAAAACAATATAAATTATTCACAAGACTTATATCAATTTATCTAAAAATGTATTTATTGAACCTTTTCTGGTTCTTATAAAAATAATTTGACCTTCTCCTGCGTACTCTAACAATTGTTTTATATTTATCTCAGCGGTATAAAACACGTATCAGGTAACACAAATATTTAGTTTTTGTACTAATTATACATACAATGAGATGGTCCCATATCATATTGTATTTATCTTCCATCCTACACAGGCGTCAGCAGAAGTGTCGACTTTCCTAACACGTCTATTAAAAGAAAAAGAATTTCAACATTGAAAGTGAAACAAAGATATATCTTTTGATTGGCTAATTCGATCCATAATTTTGTTTTCGAAAACTAGCTTATTTGCTGTCCCGTTTGAATTTTTTTTTTTAGGTACAAGCAAACTTCAAAACCAAATGTTTATTTCTATGAAAGAATTTCGTAGAGGTTATAAGTAGCTTGTGGTAAAGAAATCCCTGGCTTAATAATATGCCAGTTAAACGTTTAAATCACAAACATGCGTCACAACAGACACGGGCATGGGCTCTTGGCGAACGAGTTGTGAAATATAAACACCGTAAGATGGTACCAAAAGTACATCACTATCAAAAATCGAAATCCAAACAACAGGGAACGAAAAATCGTCCCTTTTGTCATAAAATTTAATGTATCACCGAAATATCTAAATCTAGGAAAGGACAGTTATAACGGTAAGTGTTACAAATGTATTAGGTGCAATTTAGACGGGTCTTCACATACATGTATTTTTACACATTTCGCTGTGAATCTTATCTCCGGTTTTAAATTTCATAGAAATGGATCAAATTTCTACTCACTTTTGATGCAAATCATATCTCTAGCCTTCATTTCATTGATCTAATATCGACCCATTTTGATGTAAATCACAGATGTGGCCTTATATTGATACTAGTATGCTATATAAGCAAGTTTTTTTGTTTTTTTTCAAGATTGGCAAGTGTTTATTACAGGAAGCCATCATTATGTTTTTTTCTTTGCGTTCATTTATTTTTATTACTGTTTTAGGTTTTTAAATATTTTGTAAGTACAAACGCTACATTTGTTTCTTACTTCAACCTGATTAAACAAAGTATTTGTTTCAGTTGTATTTGTTTCTACTTTTGTAGCGTTGGGAAAACAACAACAAACGCGGGACGTTTACAAAATTTTTATTAGAAAGAAATGCGGCCTTAGTTTGGATTCAACAATAGCCAGACCATTGAAAGTACAACCGGTGTATTTCTTATTTATTCAAACAGCTAGAAATCCCCTGTGTTGTAAAAATACAATACGTCAATGTCTTCAGAAGGAGGAATTTATCTAAAAACTTAATCAGTAATATTGATCTTATCAGACTATTTAAATACCATTTAAAACATCATATAACTTACCTGCATACATAATTTATGTGGTGTAAAGATGTATGAGAAATATTTAATAACAATTTTAAAGTACAAAATTCTTGTATACGAGACCAAATTAACATGCCAAAGGTACAATGTACACACGAAAAGTGTTATTGCATTTGATTTTTGATTACAGTGTTAATGATATATGTCATTATATTTTTAACCCGTGTTTTGTGAATAATTTTGTGTAATACGTAATATATCTATTGTATATGAATGTTGAATAATTGAAAGAATTTGAAAAAAAAGTAGGAGAAATTGGATTTTACCAGATGGGGTGGGAGATAGACACGGATTGGAGGTGAGAAACTTGGGTGTGGGAAGTGGGAAAACGTTCCCCTCTCCACTCCCTTGTGCAATTACTTATCGCAAAAGCGGTTTACGGAAACGGTCACATATATAAACCTATATTAAATCCTTATTATGTTAATGGTTGTATTACACATACTTGTACGTTTTTGTTTCCTTATTCGTACTACATCTGGTGTCATCGGCGGTCGATAAATTTATCATGTTTAATACTTGTTTATTATAATATTGTAAATGATATTAAGATGTCTATGAGATAACATCATTAAATCGATACAGTGAACATGCACCTTTACAGTGAACATGCACCACTGCTTTTTACCACATTGTGAACTGAAATAGATCGGTTTTCAGAAAACACCGATTACGTGCCTTTATTTATAGCCATACTTTGACCCAAATAACTTCAAATATCACATGATACATTTAAAGCGTACAGTAACGTCTTGTTTAAAGGTTTTCTCTAGCACGTTAAATCGTTAGAGTGGACAAAAAAAAAATGATCATACCTTACCCAGTAGCAGATGAATGATAGCAAAACTTCACTGTTTCATGTTGAGAACCATTTTCTTTTTGGCTACTATCAGACTATATTTTCAAATTTGAAATAATAGTTTTTATCTGATGGTCACGCTTAATTAAGTGCGATGATCTACGCTAAAGTCTGATGCTTCCATACGCTAAAGGCCGATGATCTGCGAAATTATAGACGTTAGAAATGCAGTTTGATTATGACGTTAACAGTTGTGTATACTTTAGAGTCGTACATGGGTCATTATCTAAAACAAACATGCAAAACTATGTTATTTGGTCTTTTGAAATCAAAGTCATAAAAATATATCAAAATAACACTTGCATATGTTATTAATATGAATGTCTTGTAATACACTATGTACAGTTTACAGTATGAAATGTTATAAAAACATCCTTTCTGTTTTCTTAAAACCTTGAAGATAGCCGTAATTAACTGTCATTTATTACTATAAATCCTTTCAGACCTGAACTGGGACTACTAATCATATCATTTCTTATTAGGATTTATCACTTTTTATTGCATTTTGATATATACAAACATTTGTTTAATGATTTTGGAGGTGTATGGTGGCTTTATAATAAGAAATATCACCAAAAGGAAAAGTCTCATCTTTTAAGTCAATGGTGTTACCAAAAGACAAATTGGTAGGGTAAGAGTTATCTTTCTCCAGATTTCAGCAGTTTCAATAGTTTCTCCCTTAGCGATGTTACCTGTAGGCAAGTTATGCAAAAGAAAACAAACATCAATGTTGAAAATTTAATGAAAAAATCTGAAAAGTAAGTAAAGGCTATATATCGTAATTGGAAATAGTGTCCATAGTGTACCCTTATAAAAATCTTTTTCTATACAAATTTCGTGAAGTTTGAATTGTGAAATATATTGACTATAGAAACATGCACCAGGAACAACATATAAAATAAGGGAATGGAGGAGCACTTATTTAGTAATAAAATCTTAAAATATACCTGTAAATCATTGGTGTTACTGTCAATGGTGAGACCACTTTGATAAAATAACACCATTGACCAGTTTAGTTACACCACTGAATCAGCATTTTTGTGTTTCTTAGATGTTAAACAAGCGAATCATCATATTATTTATGAAAAACAATATTTATTCAACGATGTTTCAACAATATTATGCATAACATATACAAAATTTTCACAAACTGATGTATGCTGGTAACACCAATGACACTATTTTGTAACACTATTGACATTTTTTGCTATCGATGTTATGTTATATAATTTGTGATTTTTTAGCCTAAGACTTATGTTTTCTTCTTTTTCTTTTGCTCGGTGTTCTTTGTTTTGTGTTCAGCACTTAATAAAAGTAAAATTTGAAAATTTTGTAGACGTAAAAAATAAAAACAAATTAAACCACCCTAAAATATCGATTTACATTTGACATGACTGACCTAACGAATAAAGACGCATCATAGCAACTGATAATACGTTCATGTATACATAATTATCTTGAGTATTAAAATTCTTGTACATTCACACAAGAAATAAAAATAATGCCAACACATAAAATGTTTAAATATTAATAACCTCGATATATATTTAAATGTATGTTTATGTATTTTAAAGGGACATGAAACACAGCCGTGAAACTTTGTGTACAAATAATGGTTCACTAACGGGTCAGATATAGATAGATATTTTTTTGGAACAAAGAATTTATTAAAAAAAACTCAACAACAAAATAAACGTACAACCTCCACTAGCTTATTAGGGATTAAATTTCGATTGTGTATTGTATTATATTTTTGATTATTATGCAAATGAGACAACATTTTTACACAATGTTACTTAAGTTATTTACACCAAAATCCCTTAATATGATAATTGCTTTAATTTTTATTTTTGTCACGTTTTTTATAATCAAAACAACACATGTCTGACAAAAAAATAAAAACACGCAAAATGTTGCAATATTTGTGAAAAAAAAAAGAATGTAGGACTTTTGATCTAAAAACAATGGATACGACTTTGTTTTTCAGTTGCTTAATCGAATAATTGTATAATGAATAATTTGAAACTTGCCTTTGTCTGACTTCTAGTTTGTTACTTTTGGGGTTGCAATTATGAAAGAAATATTTATACATGATAACATTTGATGCGTTAATTAGGTTGTAAACATAAAAATAAAAAAGATGTGGTTTGATAGCCAATTAGACAACTGTCCACCCAACTTAAAATGAAGGGAATGTAAGCAATTAAATAAACTGTTCGGCTGTTAAACATGGAAAAACCCATACTGTATAGTCGGCTATAACAGGCCCCGACAGGAAAAATATGATACAAATCAATTGTGAAGACTAATGTTTAGTATTCTAAGTAAACACACGAATTGTGACGCATTGTGTCTACAATATGCATTTTTGATATAAAAAAATACAACTCTCAATGTAACGTAGACTTAGGCAAACATCTACGAATTTGAAAATAAACTGACTACACCAAAGCAAAAAATGAAAAAGAGGAAAAGACGCTCACAAGCCCAGAAAACACTGTATCGACCACTCGGGACTGAGAAATACGAACCCTACTAAAAACTAAGACGAACACCGGAAGAGTCACAGTAATTTTAAAACAAACAAAAAACAATTATACATGAGAATGTTTGTCACCGAGTGCGTTACTCACCAAAATACCTACATCTCACGGCTGCATGTTTTTTTTTATTATACTGAATGGCTTCTGATTCAAGAGTGTGCACTATATTGGTAGATTGACAATTGTAAAAAAAAAGTATAGTCAAAATAAATCAAGATGGTTTGAAAATAATAATAACAAAACAAAGGAGAAGATGTGGAAATAAGAATAGGCCGCCCTCGGACAGATAAGGTGGTAAATGTTCCGGATCGACAATCTTCGGGCTCAGCGAGTTTTAATTTAGGCATTAACACCCGTCCCTAATATTATCCAATGAGGATTTTTGTGTACAATTAGTGAAAATTTACAAATGCGCGTGTCGAAGGATAAATATAAGAAATTTGCATAAAGTATACTAAATGTTGCTATGGATTTTCTTATCCCAGACATAAATAACCTTAGTCGTATTTTGCACATTTTTTCACACAGTGGAATTTTGGGTCAATAATGCTCCTTAACTTTGTACTTGTTTGGCTTTCAAACGTTTTGATCTGAGTCCACTGATAATTCTGATGTAGACGAAACGCGCTTCTGGTGTATTGAATTATAAGCTTGGTACCTTTGCAAGCTATTGCTATTACTTTTGTATGCAAAATTCTTTTATAATTCAATTAACAATCACTCCGGTCAAAGTTTAACGATACTTATTTCTACTTAACACATGATATCGATAACATCTCTTAGTTCTTACTATGCTATAATCTGGATAATGCACAGCAAAGGTGTGCTTTCACTACCTCAGATATACTGCACAGTTCAAAATTATTATGACCTTCAGGGGCGGGCCCTGAATTTTGAATGGTGTGTAATTCGATAAAGTTTAAAATAATATTTATCACCCAGTGTAGCGAGACTAAAATCATTTTTTGACGATTTATGCTTAAACATTTTATGTTTTCCAATCAAAGGGTGGGACATAAAATATTTTATAATATGATAAGATAAGATAATGATTATTTTATTAAAGTATATTTTATAATATGATAAGATAAGATAATGATTATTTTATTAAAGTGTCATGTTCATAATAATCTTACAAATAAATATATACAAATTCGATACACAGAACAGTTAAAACAAAGATTAATACCCAGCCTACATAGACTAAACGAGACACTGAGTTTACAATAAAACACGTTCAAAATATATGTAATTTATAAATTATTTACAAGCACATCTTTATCAATGACATAAAAAAAATATCCACATTTGACACAAGTAAAAAATTTTTTTAAAATAATTACACAAATAAAATCTCTATATTATGTTGTGTTAAAAAGTGTTATATAGTGTGTATAATTCGGAGTTTAGTTACATGTATGACGTCCATTATCACTGAGCCAGTGTAGATATTTGTTTAGGGCCCAGCTGAAGGACGCCTCCGGGTGAGGCAGTTTCTCGCTGCATTGAAGACCCATTGGTGACCTTCTGCTGTTGTCTGTTCTATGGTCGGGTTGTTGTCTCTTGGACACATTCCCCATTTCCATTCCCAATGTTATTACACAGTCAAACCGGGTAAAAAAAAATTTTTTTTGTAATTTCTGCCATAAAGGATATTTTATGTATATTAGAATATCTAACTAAATAAAATAGGATTTGGATTATTTTTGTACTCCGTCGATATTATTACGATTATTTAGATAAGTATGCCTTTTTAGTGACTATTTTAGGATCAAATTTAATGAGGATCATATTTAAGGGGGTATTAGCTGCAGATCAATCACACTTTGTTTAGATTAGACATTCAAAAATTAATTTAATAGAAAACATATTTTGGAGGGGGGGGGGTAATTCAGGTAGTCCCTCCTCGGTTCCTCTTCCTCAAAGCATATGTTTGAGGGAAAGAAAGATAATTAAAGTCATATGAAACCTCAAATAAAAAAAAAAAAATGTGGATGATAATTATAATAATTATGACTCTAACAAAGGAAAAGATAACCGCTTCCACAGTAAAAAGAAGAAACAACATATTTGCCACAAAATTCGTCAACATTCACAAATCAATTTTACAGAGCGAAAACAACGAACCTATTTTAGCATATATACATACTTAAGTTATGCTAGTGATGACATTTTATTAAAGTGTGCGATCTTATAGTGAAAATATTTTAGATTGTATATAGCTAACAGAATCTTAAGCAATACATGAAGGACCTTTTAGAAGAAATGAATATACCTTTTAGATAATACTTTATTATACAACTTTTAATTCATGAGGAAGAGGCACTCATCATTCTTTTATCTTTTTACCGTTTTTACCGCAATTATAGAATAATGCTGTTGATATTTTTAAAGATTGATACTAACTTTTAAAGAATACATCCATCGGTTAGGGGTACAAATGTGATACCAGTGTATATATAAAGAAAGAGAGGAATTTTAAAGTACGTGACTTGACTTTTAATCAACACAGAAACATTGTAAATACATGATAACGGAATTGTAATTTTATTGTGTGTGGGTAGGACTTCACTGTGTAAATAGTCTCAGTACTTCAACATATTTGGTGGTGGCATCACTGTATATAAGAAAGACCACAAGTTATACATTCTAGCGTATGGTTCCTCTACAAAGGGGGTTAAAGATACAGAGGTAAGGTAAGGATAGCGTCATGTGTTTTAAAATCAGTTATTGTCCAATCAAATCGGTATATATAATCTAATCTGCACGGCTCGGATGACCCTTTAATCCAAAATCCTACGTCGTTCGGGTTATTAAGGGTCACCCCAGCCGTGCAGATTCAATTATATATACCGACTTGCTTGGTCAATAACTATAACATCATTTCCATCGTTTTGTTGATGTCATAGTGCATAATTAGGCATACAGTATAATTGAAAACGTACTGCCCCTGGATGAAGGTTTTAGTGTGATTAATACACTAAGTGAAAACAAATATTAGATTCGACATCGTCTGTGTTGATCATTTTCCCTCGTGTTTTAATCTATTCTAACACCTAACTCCAAGGGCAGTATGTAAATATCATTACCCCCAACCAACGCTATTCAACAATGTTTCATATTTGTATTCGTCAGTTTTAATTTTCGATTTTACGTTTTGGTTATCGGGACGATATCATAACGTAATATTGTAACACACCGTAAATACGACCTTCAGTCAATGCCGTGAATGAATATTGGGTTGTGCATTCGAATCCTGTTCGTGGCAGTTGAGGCCGACGCTAATCAGAAGGAGGGGGTGTCTGAGACAGACTAACGGCTAACGTTTTTATTTAGTTTTTTTCGATGGTACCAATCAAATGATTTTTTTTCTATATTTCAATCTATAATGTATGGGGAAACTTTGGATTCAGAATACTGTTTTATTTTAATCCTGTGTATGACCCGATTTTTTTTTTATTAAATTGTGGAGCAGAATATTATTCAAGGAAAAATGCATCCCCCTTTTTTTGAGTCAAATTTTCTTTCCCTAACTGATAGAAAAGTTGTTTGAAAATTTGAATCCTGTTCTACGTAACGAACATTCAAATAAGTAATAGTTATACACCGAGGGAAAGGTATGACTGGATAAGAAACCCCGTCGGCCGGAGTTATAACCCAAAGTACTTACCTGTATCAGTTTAATAAAGGTAATCATAACTATATTTTCTATCTTACGGTTTTATGGGGAAAAAAGCCCCCCCCCCCCCCCTCTTCTCGAGAAAGAATAAACATTTATATTCAGACCTACAAAGGGATGAGTGTGTCTGCAATAGAAACCCGACTTCCAGGCACGCTCAGCATACAAAGATACAGATTTAATATTTCGTAACTCTCTCTTTTGCGGAAGAGGGGCTGATCCAGCTGGGGTTCCCAACTGAAAAGAAAGGGGCGGGGGTTCAAATAAGTCAAATACATTGATCTTTTAAATCTGGTCCAACCCGCAGAGCCCCTTCCCCGGATCGGCCACTGGATAACAGGGGGGCGAGAGTTAGAATCCCCCCTTTTTATAATAGAAACATATGACTGGGATAAAAAAAAAATACTTTCAGCAAAGGAGTAATTGAAGGATTTTTTTAATTTAAAATAAATGCTTAATTTTTTTTTCGCTATTGGAATTTCCTTAAATGTTTTTTTTATTTCTTGAAACAATTTGTAGTGAACATTGTACGTAATTTTTTTGTGGTCATGCTATTTAAAGAATACTCAATTTCTATTGTTACGAATAACAATGGACTTTGTTTGCGGGATGTAGAAGCAGGGGTTTCCAGAAACCCCGCTTGTCACAGCCTGTGGTCAAAATCCATTGTTATTCGTAACAATAGATCTATTCAATTTACTCGTGTTTCAAAAATAGAAACTTTGAAGTATAACAATAGAGCTGGGGTGTAACATATAGTTTACAAGTGAGAACAAATCTTATGTACAGGAGTTTACATATCATTAAACTAATTGTAAACATGTTTACTGTACACTGCGTTTGGTGTGAACACGGCCTATTCGAATTAACTAAAACGCATTTTTAATGCGAGTTTGATAATGCGAGTTAGCTAATTCGAATTCGATTCGAATTAATAAAAGAAGAGTGTGTGAACGTGATACGCATTGATTCGAATGTAATTTACGTGTGAACGAAGCATTATAAAAAAAAGTTCCGGGCATAATCAATTCCCAGTTTGTAATTGATTATACATGAATTAATAAACGTTACATACAAATGGCGTTTAACGTCCAAAATCATGACGTCTAGAGTTCAAAATTGATCTTCCGTTTAAATTGAAACAATTCCCGCGACAGACCTGTAGCATTCACCTGATATTACTATGTCTGACGACGGTAAGCCATTTTGTTTTTTAAGGTCATTTATACTTAATATTCATGATATATAAAATCCCATCACTTTTAAAATCTGTTATTTTAAAATTGTAATTGTATTTCGCAGTTACAGATTCCATTGTATCATGACATTTTACGCTTCAACTTGTCCTACAGTGTAGTATATTTATAATATCTTGTCTGAAATCCAGTTCAATGAAATTCGTTCAATATCTTGTTTGTTTAATAGTGGCGTCTCATGCCACCGTATCAGCATGTCATGAAAACATGCAAAGACCTTCATGTCGTCTCTAGATTGTCTTGTTTTGGGGTCCTAAATTTTTGTAACATTAACCCCACACTTTGTTATGTAATTTACATGTATATATTGTGTTCAACTTCGTGATGGTGCATTTCAAACAACTTACATAGACAGTTTTGAGTGTATTATCTATATATACATTCATGTTTCTTTCACACTTAGAATGAATTCAAAACGAATGCATATTTACCATGATTACTGATGAACTTGAATACTGCTTTAAAATCATTGATACCGTATTGCTGACACCTCATTGGTTGTTATTTGAATGTAGTCGTATACTATATTGTGTATTTATAAATATATATATTAAATGTGTTTTTACATGTTAAACCTCCTAAGGAATTTAATGAGTATTTTGTTTATTTTCAACTTACTGACCCTTAGCGTATCTGATCAATATTATCTATTAAAATTATATAATAGTTTTGTGTTTATAATATTAAGGAGATGATTATTACGTTGTTGGTTTTTTTTACAATCAATGAATATTATCTATCCTCCACGATCGATTACCTTTTCTTTCATCACGGTTTTTTTTTCTAATTTTCATTGTGCACTGTCACGAGTGTCATTCGGTATATATCAATAAAAATGATAATGAAAGTATCAGCGGAAGACATTTTATCGCATTTATAGGACATTTTAGCGAGAGAAAAAACCATCGGACGTTTTAATGCCAAAATAGAACTAATTTTAGAACAAGATTTTTAACCAATTTCAGCGAAAATTAAAATTGTCAAAGCCCATTTAAGCGAAATAGTTTTAACCCATTATAATAAATAATATATGATAAATAAAAAAAATATACTTTAATAGACTCAAGACTGCACAATATAAAACATATCATGTCCATTAAATACATCACTAAAAGTCTAAAATATTGCTAGTTCATCAAATGTTAAAAGTCCGTTCTAGTCTGGAATTTATATCCGAGATAAAATACAGCGTTAAAAGTCTAAAAAAATTTTTTTTTTTGTGTTAAATGTTGATAAGGCCAAAAATCGTTTCCAGTCCGATCCAGATCCGTATCTTACTACGCCCAAACAATCAAAATGGCTGCTCCCAGCACAAATGTGCTACAATTAAGGTTTAAAAAATGTCGGAACCGGGAGGATTATTCAATTAAAGCTTCTTAAAAGGGATTACATCATTTTGGGGTACAGGACCCTAACCAAACATGACATTTAACCGACTGCAAATCTGACAGGGAGTGCAAAAAAAAAAAAAAAAAAAAAAAAAAAAAAAAAAAAAAAAATCCCGACCTACCGACCCTGATTTATTTGCCTTGGCAGCAGGAAACAGACATATATTTTTTTTTTCTTTAAAAGAAATTTATTTTTAAATATTACTAATAAGTTTTGCTGATCAGGGTTTTCTGTTTTTAGCCATGATTTTGATGTCATTTTCTATTTTATACTTTTATAATATTATGAGGCAGGCATTACCTGTAAATGGGGGCGAAGTCTGTATGAACTATTTTTTCTTGTAACTTAAATATTTGCAAAAAAAAACCCCGGAAATACCGTAACGTTTACGATTTTGGTTCTGTTGTTAGGGATTTTAGTTGTGACGTTATTTAAGTTATGACGTCATATGCAATGTAAACAAATTAACGCTATCATCAGGTAACTTTTTTTCATATCAAGGAATTATTAAAAATGAAATTGGTATTGCGTTCCTTCCTATTTTATACTAGACTGATAAATATATATTTTACTCAAAGTTTCATACAAACGAGACCGGAAAAAGGAAGTACATTGTAGATTTCTGCGCAGATGCGGGAATTCAAAACATGACATCAAAAAAATTGAACGATTTTGAGTTCATTAGTACAATGAAAATTTCGGGAAAATTTTCCCGATTTTTTTTTTTTTTTTTTTCTTATTGATTTTTCTACTGTTATTGGGGACTTCGTCCCCATAATATACTCAAATGGGTTTGGTTTGATAAAGGAATTTATATTTAGATATTACTACTAAATTTTGCTGAACAAGGTTTTTCTAATTTTAGCCATGACTATGATGTCATTTTCTATTTAATACTTTTATGATGTATTTAAATTGGTTTAGTTTGGTTTTTTTTTGCATTAGAGCTACCTCCCTTACAATGATTTTGTTATAATTTTCTAACATTCAGGAATTTTAAGTGCTAAAATAGCAAAAACAAGCATTTTTAAAGTTTCCAGACAATAACTTATGTGAAAGTGTATGGATCTCTCTAAAATTGTACTACAAGGTTCCATACTACAGAGGGATTCAAAAAGTTTGAAAAGGGGGGACTGCAATCTGGACTCGATCGGCCGAAATCCAGCAATGGTAAATCTCTCCAAATCAAGCCTATGCCACAGGTCCCCGCCAAGAAAAACACAGAACATGGTGACAACATTGATCCGATACAGCAGAATCTGTCACGATATAGTGACGAGTGAAGTCCGACACGAAAAAATCGGATGAGTTTTCCCGATTGTTACGGGACGCACCTACCTAGCTGTCGGGAGTGCTTGGCCGACCTCTCCGATTCGAAGGAATCTGTTACGAACGTATACCACAGTGTTCATGCAATAATAGGACTTTCCAAATCATTGACGATAGTAATCCGATTCTTTTTTATTACTTCCCGTGTCTTACATGTAGCGCTGTCTGACCTTAAACGAGAGTCATAATCGGCATTGTGTGAACGCCGCATTAACGAAACATATAACGGAGCTTTAATTACCGGAGGCTTTAATTTGTGAAAACGAAATAAAATTAGCGTCGAAATTAGCGGAAACTTAATTGAGATATTAACGGGTATTTTCAAAACGCGGAATAAATCCGAAATAAAAATAATTATAGCAGTCAAAACCATTAAAAAAAGTTGCACCGCTTCAAACATGAAATAAATGTAACTGCTTATAGTCCATTATAATTCTGATAAAATATGCTTCTATGACAATCCATCAGTGTTTTTTCCCCTTCTTAGGGCCAGAAACGCAAAAAATAACGGAAAAAAAATAATTTAAGATTTTATATATTTATGATTATGATGTAAAAGTTATAAACTCACAACATATCCACATGTAGTCGTTATAGTCGTGGTTTTCTTTTATAGAGCAAGTATACGAATTGTCGACATACGAATTGCAGTAAACAACACTTAATGTAGAGGACAAGGCACAAAGATGAGTTTTTTCACCAGCAAACGGCTATTTCCACATCGGTAATTGAACCCTAACTCTACCATATTACTTTTTTTTTTATTGAAATGTATTAAATCTCCCTGACAAAATAAATAGCGTCATTTGAGTACCACTTGTTTATGTAGTAAATACATGTCCTAGATGTTAAATATTCTAGTCATCTTTATATCTTTATTGATCAACACAACAAATATCATCACATAACAATAAGTGCAGTTGAATGTGTCTATTGACTGGAATTAAGTTGAGCATAGTAATTCTACTTTATTCTCATTTTTTTACTGTATGAACGCTAAACTGAATGTTGCAAAAGACAAGCAAGTAAAAAAATAAGGATCAACACTTAAATAATTTCATTACTAATTGTCCTAATTTCAATATAACTACTTAACGATCTGAGATAACCTTACTTAAATTGATTATTTTCCTTCACTGTGCCCAGTCTATCAGCAGTACATGTACAAGGCATAACACCTTATGATGTTCTTTTTATATTTTTACAAATTAGCTTTTGTCATCAATTTGCGTCGTCGTCTGTTAGCTTTGAAAAAAATCTTCTCTCTGAAACTACTGGGCAAAATTTGACTAAACTTGTCCACAATTATAATTACGCCTCATTGAACTTATTTGCTTCAATATGAGATCTAAATATTGGCTATTGACATTTAAACTTTTGTCATATTTGTCTATTAACTCGCAAAGTATGAAAGAAATAGACAGAAAATATAAAAAGATGTAACCTCCGAAAACGATAAAACTGCACAAAATCAGGTTCATGAATTTATTGTATATTCATATATTCAAATTATGAATATATAAAAAATAATCATATTAATTGGCAACGCTGAATAATTCAATATTTGTGGAAATAGTTATCAAAGGTACCAGGATTATAATTTAGTACGTCAGACGCGCGTTTCGTCTACATAAGACTCATCAGTGACGCTCATATCAAAATCTTTATAAAGCCAAACAAGTAAAAAGTTGAAGAGCATTGAGGATCCAAAATTCCGAAAAGTTGTGCCAAATACGGCTAAGGTAATCTATGCCTGGGATAAGAAAATCCTTAAGTTTTTCAAAAAAATCAAAGTTTTGTAAACAGGAAATTTATAAAAATGACCACATTATTGATATTCATGTCAACACCGAAGTGTTGACTACTGGGCTGGTGATACCCTCGGGGACGAAACGTCCACCAGAAGTGGTATCGACCCAGTGGTGTAAATTGTTATCAAAGGTACCAGGATTATAACTTAGAAAAATAGAAAAACACACAATCTCATAAATCTATTGTTATGCAGATTATAAATTCAACTTACGTTAACTTGAAATAAAGATTGCCTATTCAAATATCAATTAAATGCATTAGAAACATTTATTTATACAAAGCTATATATAAACTAAAAGAACATGATTATCTTACTTTCTGAATATTACAATTCTTAACATGTCTCAAATCAAAGTATGAAACCAGAGAAAGTTTTCAAAGTAATCAACATTTGTTCATGGATAATCAATAATGTTTCAATTAGAAATATCAAAAATTAACTAAACATAATCATAATATCAATCAAGGGCACATAATTACAATTCAATATACATACCCTAAATAAGGAAATGGCAGACAATTTAACTGCAAAATATCATCCTCTAGTAGGAAAAACACATAGATCTACATGTGAACAATATTGACTTTATCAGAACCTTTTATATTTAAAATGTAAAACACATCTTTCATAGTATAAATATTTCTCAACAATGCCTATCAATTAGTTCAATAAAACTATACTTCTAATTCAAATGATTATACAAAATTTCGAAATCATATTTGCATTTGCAAAAATATAGAATGTTATTTACATGTACTTATCATATTTTTGTTCTTTTTGTATTTTATGAAACACTTTTATATAAAACAGTCATATTCAGAATCATTATAAGTATACCAAAATACACCAACTTTAAATCTTCAAATATTCTTGTTCACAAAACTGAGACACAACTACACCTGTCGATCAGTTATTTATCAATAGTAAAAACATACAATGTAATGAACAGTGTTTACCTGTACACTAATTAATAGAATGAAGTAAATAATATTTTGAAATACCTTTAAGTAATATTTGGGCAAAATAATCAAATTATATCATAAATATGATTTGATAAAATTTAAAAATGCTAATATAAAAATTATGTTTTCTTTTTTTCCAATTTTCTTTAATTTCCAAATTTCACTTCATTTGCTGCACTCTATACAAAGAGAGATAACTCAAAAAAATTTAATTTATTTTTTGACATGTTACAAATCTACCTAGTTTTTTTTTCTTGCCCTCAACAAACAATATAAAAATACACAACTACATATTCAATATCATTTTCTGATCGTTTGGCTGTACAAATAAAACATACTTTCTCTCAAAATCAACATTTTGCAACATAAATCTAATTGTTTGACATATTATGCTTTAACCATCCTTTTTGAAGTGTTTGTCCTAAACTCTGTTCAAGACTAGGTCCCAATGCAGCATTTGCTTTGCCCAATTGTTCATATTTCATGAACAAATGCTTCTTTTAACGAGACAGACTTTGGCAAGTTAAAAGAATTTGAATGTTTTCCAGCGTTTGTTCGTATTGATCTCCTTCTTGAATTGTCATCATCTACCGGTGATGTCTTCTTCTTTCAGTTTCCGCACTCCATCATAATATTGATGACTATGTGCCGTGCATGCGTGGGTAAAATTTAAAATTTTATATTTACATAAAAAAATTTAATAAAGAAATAATAACTTTTATTTGATTTTCACTATACATATAGGATAAAACTATTTACAAGGTGTTACAATTACATGGTGTAGTATTGGTTGAGAACAGATATAGGAATCTGTTCTCTGAAGGCTTTAACTGTGGTGCATTGGACAGCAGTAACTGGTAAAAGTTTCCATTGGATGATTGTCCTAGGATAGAATAAAAATGTATATGAGTCTTTTTTTTTGTCTGTATGTGCCTGAATGAGTGACTGTGAGTGTATTGTCTTGTTCGACTGTCTGATGGCATTAAACAGTTCGAGGGGTATATTGCTACTTGGTGGTGTATAATTGTAAAGAAAAATATAAGCCTTGTTCTTATTCTTCTAAGTTCAAGTGTTGGCCAGTTAAGATGGTTAAGCATGTTTGTCACAGAGCTGGTGTTATGATATTGATTAAATATATACCTGGCTGCACGTCTTTGCACCATTTCTATTTGTGATTTTTGAGATTTTGTATGTGGGTCCCAAATGCAGCTACTATACTCTAGCTTTGGTCTCACAAGTGAGATATAGGCATTCTCTTTAACTGACTGTGAGCTGACTTTAAGGTTTCTTTTGATAACATTATGTTGTTTAGTTGCATTTGCTGTGATGTTATTTATGTGTTTGTTAAATTTTAAATCAGTTTGTATTGTTAAGCCAAGATATTTAGTAGTTGTTTCTTGTTGAAAAGTGTGCCCATGTAAGATGTAATCATATGGGAGATGGATTTTCTTTGTTGTTACTTGGAGGACGAACACTTGTCCGGAGGGAAGGACATGAGCCAGTCCTCTTCCCACTTTGCTGCTGCTGTTAGGTCTTCTTGTAATTTTTCTGAGTCATGTTTTTTTTTAATGGTTTTGTAAATGATGCTGTCATCTGCGAAAAGTCTAAGAGTGCTATGTTTTATATAATATTTCAGATCATTTATGTACACTAGGAATAGGATTGGACCTAGTACCGTTCCTTGATGTACTCCTGATGTGACATGTATTTGTTCAGATTTGGTGCCTTCCAGTAATACTGTTTGTGTGCGAAGTGAGAGAAAGTCTTCTATCCAGTTCAATGTTTGTTTGTCGACACCAAAGTGTTTAAGTTTATGAAGTGGTCTTTTGTGAGGGACTTTGTCAAATGCTTTGGCAAAGTCCATCACAATTACATCAGTTTGAATGTTATCATTGCTATATTTTGCCAGTTCTTGTATGAATGATACTAACTGGGTTTCGCAAGATCTTGAGGCGCGAAACCTATGTTGTAGATCGCATAGAATGTTGTTATTTTCTAGATGTGCCATGATGTTACTTGCTAATACGTGCTCCATGATCTTACATAGGATGCATGTTAGGGATATAGGCCTGTAGTTGATATGGGTATGTTTATCTCCCTTTTTGAATACTGGGCCAACGTTGGTATGCTTCCAGTCAGTAGGCATTTTTCCGGTATTCGGATTTTTTTTAATCGGTGTCTATTTCCGTCATATCATTATGAAATTTTTTTTCAATAGGGAGTTTTGGCTCATGACCAAACATAAGGAAATATGGAGTATATCCAGTTGAAGAATGCGGTGTTGCATTGTATATAAAAGTTAATTCTGGCAGATATTCGGGCCATTTAGCTTTTTTTTCAGGCATCAATGTTCTAAATCTGTCATGCATGGTCCTATTGAATCTCTCAGTTTGGGCATTTCCTTCTGGTTTGTACGGTGTTGTGCGTGATTTTCTAATGTCATATATTCTACAAAGTTCACGTATCACTACACCCTCAAAATTCCTCCCTTGATCACTGTGTAACCGTTTTGGTATCCCTAGTTTCAGAAACCAATCCTTAACCAATACGTTAGCGACAGTTGTTGCTTTCTGTTCTCACGTCGGAAATGCTTGTGTAAATGTAGTAAACACACCTCCAGTTAGTACTAACACGTTTTCTCTACCATCTGAAGATTTCTCCTAACTATAACATCCACAGCTAAAATATCAAATGTTTACATGCTATTTACGAACCCATTGGTGAATGAACTTTTGGTAACGGATTTTTAGCAACAAAACAACGTTCACATGTTTTGATCCAATGTTGTACATCGTTTACCATATCTGACCAGTAACATCGTTTATGCAATAGCGCCAATTTTCGTTCTGTACCTTGGTGTCATGACAGATTGTGTAGTGTTTCAAGAACACAGTGTTTTAATGTTTCTGGTATAAGTAACTGTTTACACTCACCACATTCTATGTCACTTTTTGTTCTGTATAAAATACCGTTGTCTCTCACCAATGAATCAAATTTCCTCAATACTTCTTCACTGGTTTCGTTTGTTTGTTGATATAAAAGTAGATGTAAAAAGTCAGGTGTTTGACATACAAGAAGCAAATATATAAACACATATGATACATCTATTGAAGAATTATAAATTCAGGTATTAAAAATGAAAGAGACCAAACATAGTCATCAACCTTTCACTTTTTTTCCAACTCTTTTCCTTATTCTCGATTGCTACACAAAATTTTAACAATAACCAATAGATACGTTCATATACGTCTTTAAATGTCCCACTTCTAATAGAGCATTTGCATTCTTCACGTATCGCGATACGTGCACGGATCGACGTATTCGTATCTGTCAGATTTGTATAAACTAATGATTTAGCCCCGACCTCATTTAAAATATGATTAAAATTAAAAGCATTATAAAATATTTTCATCGGGACCAACTTGACTAAATTTATCCTTTCCTCGTATACGTGTTTTACGATACGTCGATACGGATACGCCAGCAAATACGTGAATAATGCAAATGCTCTATTAATAGAGCATTTGCATTATTCACGTATCAGGATACGTGCACGGATCGACGTACACGTATCGAACAGATTTGTTTACAATAATGAGTTTACCCCGATCTCAATTAAAATTAAATGCATTATATAATATTTTCATCGGGACCAACTTGACTTAATTTATCTTTTCCTCATATACGTGTTATACGATACGTCGATACGGATACGCCAGCAAATACTTGATTAATGCAAATGCTCTACTAGTAAGTCTAAGAAGCGATAAAGATTTCACGCCTAAATCTTAAAAGCTGTGTATAAATGATGTTCATATTTTAGGAAGGAAAACTAGGATGTTAATATTTATCTATTATATATATCTACATTTGGAAAGCACTTTTAATATTAATCTCTCAATTAGATATGTTTAAAACACAATAGTACAATAAACGATGCTTTAAAATACTCAGCACATATACATGCGATAAGTTTTTAAATATTCTATTTCTATATCATACACCCAATTCTTTTTGTTTGTCCGTTTTGTGACACTGATATGTGATAAGAAATCAATAATAATTATAACGTGAATCATCCTTATCAAGCACATCTTCCAATAGACTGTCCTTATGTAAATTAAAACGTAAGCTCCGCCCGATCAGTTGAAATAACATTGGTAATAACTTGGAATAAAGAGTGCTTTTTCAAGTATCAATTAAATGCATCAGAAACATTTAGTTATACAAAGCTATATAAAAACTACAAGAACATGATGATATCCCTTTCTGAATATTACAGTTCTTAACTTTTCTCAAATCAAAGTATGAAACTAGAGAAAGTCTTCAAAGTAATCATCATTTATTTATGGATAATCAATAATGTTTCAATTAGAAATATCAAAAATTAACAAAACATAATCATAATATCAATCATAATAGACGTGTTAGAAAAGTCGACACTACTGCTGGCGGTCGTGTTGGATGAATATTAATACGATATGATATATAGGGGTCATCTCCAAAAGTTTAAATACTCTCTCATATTTTGTTACCTGTATGGGTGTGTTTGATACCACTGTAAGTCGTAATTATTTTTAGCAAGACATACGCATTGTATGTGACTTTTAAAACTAATCACGTGGAATATTGAAAAAAAGTATATTCACACATGCAATTGGTATTATTTGATTAAAGGTATATATATAAAATTATTAAAAAAAAAAATCTTAATTATTTTTCGTTGAAAAGGGGGGCAATGCTTGTTTCTATTTTCTTTTCAGAATCAACAAATACTAAATGACTTGCAAATCCACTAAAGGAAGAAGATATAGTATGTCTTCGCCTTAACTCCTAGGAGACTCAAACTATTGTTTTATTCTCATTTAGTGACGATTTTTTCCCAATATCTATTAGCTTTTAAACATATCTTCTTATCTAAATTAACTTAACCAAACTTGGACTTAATCGTCCTTAGGGGATCTTTTTTAAATAAGCATTGAGGGTTTCCTGGTAACAACCTGTCCAACAAACAACATGGTCACCATTACTAAAATAGTACATATGTGTCTACTATAGAAATCAATGGGAAAATTTTAGAAAAGAAAACTATTTCAAAGGTTGAAGGTTGAAAACTAATCTAAAAAAATATTTGAGGTCTACAGTTACTATTGTAAGACTACACTGTAAAAATGGTGTTTAGGAAATAAACACTTTCTAAAAATGTTTAGGAAATACACATAATCCTAAACATGTTTAGCCCTAAACATGTTCCCAACTGGGAACAAATTTGGCATTTAGGATTATGTTTAGATCCTAAACACTGTTTTTACAGTGTACAACGGGATATCTCGATTTTTTGTCTAAGGTCCACTTTTTTCAGGCGGTGCTAACTATTTCTCCTTGGTATGTTTCATTATCAGAATTATTCAGTTTTACGTTTTCTATAAACCATGTGTATATCTTCTCTTTCAACAATCAATACAGTGCACAATACAGTGCACAGTAAATAAACAGCAAAACAAATCTACCTGAAACTATTAACTGTTTAAGTCCAAGAATATTCTTATGGCACACTGCTATTCACAGACAAAAGTGTATAATATATAAACTCCAACATGACTGGGTACGAATTTGTTTATGATAAGGTGAACGAAAACTTAAATCATGAGAAACAAATCTACGTTGACCGAAAATAAATATTGTGGTCTATGCGTCCTGTTCTTATCATGGGTAAACTACCTCTGTGTTCTCGGGTTTTTTAGTTCTGAGGGTAGTACATGAAGAGGGTTCAAACACCAGTTTTCAACTTGGACTCTACGTACATCACAATAAAATCACGGCAAATCGATACATTTTTAAAAGATAAAATCTGAATAATTTTCGATTCTTCAGAATAATTTTAGATTCTTCAGAATAATTTAAGATTCTTCAGAATAGTTTAAGATTCTTCAGATCAATGCAATAATTCAAACGAAATTATGTTTGAATTATATATATATAGGGTGTGATTTGCTCATTATCGGACGCCTAGTCATATTTTCGTTTGAATTATTGCATTGATTTGAAATCTGAAGAATCTAAAATTATTCTGAAAAATCTAAAAATATATATAAGATAAGATAAGATGCAATATTGTTAATTTACAAGTCATATAAAGTTTTGTGTTGACAATTGCAAAATGCAAAAACCATTGAAATCGTAAATGCAAATGAATGTTAATTTACACGAATGCAATTGGGACACGAAGGGTCGATTGAAAATATATACAGTAATGAAAGCCGTTAAAGGGTGTGAATTTGTAGCTACGGAAAACATCATCTCTGTGTTTCGAAGTGTAAAGTGGCGTCCATTTTCTTGATCTAGTATACATTAGGTTTTCGGGGCCTGCTCAAAACTTCCGCTGGGTGCGGGATTTGTTGAAGACCCTGGAGTTGTTTTAAATATTTTGGTCTGGTTTTTGTTTTTCTGACATAATCCCTGTTTCCATTCTTCTTATTCAATTAATTGAGACGAATTGTATTTTATCATTTTCTTTCAATAGCTTGCAAACTTGGTTTTGAAACAACAACAAAAAAATTGAAAGTAAAAAGCTTCCATCTTATCAAAGACGCTTGATTAATAAACGTTAAGCGAAACAGAAATCATAATCCCTGTTTTCTGGTCTTATAAGAGTTGACCAATGTGAGGATGGAGGGGGTTAGGGGTGTATTTTAATGTTTCTATATTTGTTTCTGCTATTTGTTTTGAACTATTTTTTCTATCTTTTTAATTTAATTTCAGCTGTTCTACTATCAGTGTGCTAAAAAAGAATATATTAATAAACAATTTAATATAAAACGTAAATATGTGAAGTCATGCGTTATACGACTATGCCCTTTTTACCATTTGTTTACAAAACGTAAAACAGGATTAATATGATAATTGATAAAAAAAAATATAAATTTAAACTATTTTACTTTTTTTTACATGATATTTGATCGTCTTCTGTGTTGTTTATTAAAAACTGCTGCAGGTAAACATCAACGGTATCAAACACACCCATACAGGTAACGTAATATGAGATAGTATTTAAACTTTTAGAGATGACCCCTGTATATCATATTGTATTAATCTTCATCCAACACGAGCGCCAGCAGTAGTATCGACTTTTCTAACACGTCTAATATCAATCAAGGGCACGTAATTACAATTCAATATTTATACCCTAAATAAGGAAATGGCAGACAATTTCACTGCAAAATATCATCCTCTAGTAGGAAAAACTAATAGATCTACCTGTGAACAGTATTGACTTTATCACAACCTTTTATATTTAAAATGCAAAACACAACTGTCATAGTATAAATATTTCTCAACAATGCCTATCAATTAGTTCAATAAAACTATACATCTAATTCTAATGATTATACAAAATTTGGAAATCATATTTGCATTTGCAAAACTTCAGATAAAAATGTAGAATGATATTTACATGTACATATAATTATCATATTTTTGTTCTTTTTGTATTTTATAAAACACTTTTATATAAAACAGTCACATTCAAAATCATTATAAAAATTTACAAAATACACCAACCTTCAACATGTTCAATCTTCAAATATTCTTGTTAACAATACGGAGACACAACTACATCTGTCCATCAGTTATTTATCAATAGTAAAAACATACAATGCAGTGAACAGTTTTTACCTGTACACTAATTACTAGAATGAAGTAAATAATATTTTGAAATACTTTAAATAATATTTGGGCAAAATAATCAAATTGTATCACAAATATGATTTGATAAAATTTAAAAATGCTAATATAAATTTTTTTTCCAATTTTATTTAATTTCCAAATTTCACTTCATTTGCTGAACTCTATACAAAGAGAGATAACTCAAAAATATTTTAAGTAAATTTTTGACATGTTACACTTGTATGGGTTAGCTTTGACAATATATCCACATCTTGTTTGTTGTTGTTGCCCTTGTCTTGTGATATTGATCACTCTGATTAATTTCCAAACCTGAACTATTTTGAAAGAATATGTGAATAAAACTGACTTGGAAAATGTGTCTACAAGGTAGAAACAGGTCACGGATGTTATCAAAGATGGGCGAAAAATACCAGAGGGACAGTCACACTCATGGATCGAAAATAAACTGACAATCCCATTGCTAAAAAAGACAAAGACAATCAGACAAATAATATTACACAAGACACAACATAGACAACTAACGACTACATAGCCAAATTTTGCTCACGTGAATTTCACGTGAATCTCATTTCACGTGAATTTCACGTGAATTATACATTAATTTCACGTGAATTTCACATGAATTTCACGTGAAGTGATTTCGCGTGAAATTCACGTTAACTTTTCACGTGAATTTCATGTGAAGAGATTTCACGTGAAATTCACATTAAATTTTCACATGAATTTCATGTGAAATTATTTCACATGGATTTCACGTAAAATTTTCACGTGAACTTCACGTGAAAAAATATAAATGGTTTGTAAGTTATAAAAAATTAAACGAAAATCAAAAATTTTGTCAACATCTCATACCTTGTATTTATGTATCATATATTCGCTTGGAATCTCAATTTGATTTAAAAATTTATATTTTCACGTGAAATTCACGTGAATATTTCACGTTAAATTCACGTTAAAAAAATCATGTTAAATTCACGTGAAAAATGTCACATTAAGTTCACGTGAACAATTTCATCAGAAATAAACATGAATCAAAACCCCTGTGAAATTTATGTTTCATTTTATCTGAATTAAACCATGAGTTCATAAGAGAAATTTGAATTTATTGAGTTAATTTTTTGCAATATATATATGAAAACAAATTCACATGAAATTTACACATACTATTGTTCATTTCAAGTTTGCAGAAGTGAATCATTTCAAAGCTGTTAATTATTCTTTGTGTCTAAAGATGTACATAAAAGAAGGACATAGAACCAATGTTAATGGTTAATATTTATCATTTTTAAGCATGAATTATCTCCCTTGATAGTGGATTAAATGCAACTACAAAAATATGCTGGTCTTTAAATATATATTTTTATCACTGTTTATATCAATTATCTCTAGTAGAATCACATAAATGGAATTTTGTATACATGTGTAACTCTCATTTGAATTTCAAATTCATAGATGCATATATTATAGGGATGGACTAATTGATTTAGTAGTAATGTTTCTATAATTATTAATTTGTAAATTTAATTACTTTCACACATCTAATATCTTCTTTACTTTTAAACTTTTAAAAAATGAAAATAACTCCACCTTATGAAATAGATACTAGCTGTTACTGTAAATAGATCATTTACTTCCAAAAAATGAATTATCTCCCTTTTTTTTTACTGTGCATGAAACTTTTCCTCAAACTATTAAACTAAAGTAAAAAAAAAATTGTGAGCAATTTCAATTTGCACAGTAGTTAAACATTAAATAGTACATGTGAATAAAAACAGTAAGCATACAGAAAAGAGTTTTATATGTACTATACTTTGTCAATAAATGTAAATTAATTTGAATGTATATTAATTTTTGAAGTTTCTATATTTAAAGTGCAGTATAGACACGTTTTTTCAATTATCACCCGTAGTAATAATCTTCGCCGCTGGGTGCGCTATAATCACGTCCGCCATTACAGTAATGATAAAAACGTAAACAAAGCATTCAATCGTAAACGAGAAATATATAAACAAGTTAGTTCATCCTCATCATGTCTACTGAAGTTAAACATTGTGTTAAAAGTTCAATGCCAGATATTTTCAAGGAAATAAAGGACTGGAATGACGATATGAGGAGTTGGCCAAATTTAATGTACGGTGACATTTATAACTACTTGATAAGATCAAAGGCAGTTGATGGGGAAACAATGAAAAACTTTAAGCATGAAGAGCTTACAGAGCTATAATTATTTTCAAAGTGGAAATGTAGACAAAATATTGCATTTCAATGCAACAGATAACAAAATATTTATGAAGGCGAGTGTACGATCATCCCAGACTGTGAGTAGACTTAATGATGCCTATGTTATGTGCACAGGGGAAGGTGCAGTGGAACAAGCCTGGTGTACGTGCATGGCTGGTTTAGGACTTTCATGCAGTCATGTCGGAGCATTATTGTGGAAGATGGAGTATGCTGTGAGAAATAGCATGACTGGAGTAAGTTGCACAGACGAAACTGCCAAGTGGAATAAAGGAACTACCAGGAACATTGAACCAAAGCCCCTTGTCAGTATTCAGCTGAAAAAACCAAAACTTGGTGAAAATACGATGGGTAATGAAAATGTCCCTGGACTACGAGATACACCATTTTATGTTTCTAAAGAGGAGTTTAAAGAAGCCGTCAATGCCTCACCAATGCTACCTTTATTCGAAATCAAAGGAACAATCATGAACAAAAGCTTTAAAAGTAATCCGTCAGTTCGTACTCAAGAAAGTATTGAACAAGTTCATGGTGAACATAATGATTTGTCATCATGTGCTAAATGTGTGCAGTTTCTTTCTAAATATGTGTTCCTGGCAGATTCTCAAGTAGTTAGATTACAGACTGAAACAACACTTCAGTCCAAAAGCTTATTATGGAAAGACTGTAGAAAGTTAAGAATAACTGCCAGCAGTGCTCACAAAGTGCCAGTTAAGGAAACAACAGACAGCACGAACTTTATACGTGAACATTTACACCCAAAATTTGTTGGAAATAAATTCACTAAACATGGCCAGCAGGGAGAAATAGATGCAAAAGTGTATCTGAACTCTAATGGACATCAAGTCCAAGAGAAAGGCATTTGTGTGTCACAACAGGAAAACTGGTTGTCCGCAAGTCCAGATGGAATTTTTGATGGACAAACTCTTCTAGAAATAAAGTGTCCAGTGCCTTCTTCTAGTTGGTCAACATTAGATCAACTATTTGAATCTGGAAAATATGATGTCGGAAAAGATGAAAATGGAGATCTTGTTGTAAAGGAAAAAGGGAGCAGAGGAATTTACCTACAAGTTCAGCTCACTATGTATTGTACGGGATTAAAACAGTGCAAGTTGCTTGTATGGCTGGGCGTAGATGAACATAAATATATTGACATTCTGTATAACGAGACTTACGTTAATAACCAAGTTACCAGATTAAAAACTTTTTATGTAAAAAAACTTCTTCCATGTTTAGTTAATGAGATCCAGGATGACCGTCTGATGATGAGCAAAGCTTTTGTAAAGTTTATGCATATTTGATAATATATACATTTGCTTAATTTGAGCAGTCAGATTTTGAAGGGAATGTATAATTATAAAGGAACACCGATGTATGTGCTTATTTTGTATTGAAAATTATTTTATTTGTTTTAAACTAAAAAAAATCCATTTAAATAATTGTTTCATTTGTTGGTTTATCTGAACATATATACATGTACCTGTATATATATATTATTTGTGAGATGTGGTATGATTGCCAGTGTGTGGTATTCTTCAAACAACTTGATTGTTGTGATTTTTCAAAGTTACTCTTGATGTATGTACTTTTATTTTCATTATATAATTGTATGGTCAGTCTTTCTGCATCTCTTAGGATAATTACACAATTATGTGTCTACATGTAGTTTGGTTCAGATAATGACAGCAGGGAGCCTTTATATTAGTTGTACTTGTTTGTTTACATTGTTCAATCAGAAATATGTCAATTAATTGCCCTACTGTGTTAAGTAATATTTACACAGTAAATACCATGGTGTGTCTTAATTATCTAACATGGATAATCCCCATAGTTGTGTGGTCTGGCTAATCACAAAGAAACCTGTGTTATTTTTAAGGACATTTCAACTGCTCGTCGGTTGTAAGTTATTAACAATTTCATCCCATTACATCAGTTAAAGAGTAAAATATCTTAAAAGGTTAATCATGAAACCATTTATTGATTAAAAAGGTGTCCAAGTTTAATGTTTTCATTTAAATACCTCCAATGATGTTTTACTCTTTGATTGATGTATTGCGATGAAAGTTTTATTATAAATTATGAATAAGAGATGAGTTGGACAATGTTATACATCAATGCGACAGACACCCAATTACAAAAAAAATTGACCCAAAACTAACACAAACATGACAAAGGTAAATTCAAAAAGGTAGAGTTCATAAAATAACCAAAAGACGTCTAGAGAGAAATATGTCATCCTGAATATGCATAAACTATTTGCCACTGGACGCTAAACAAACAACATAATACAATCATAATGCAATGAACATATATATCAATTACATTATCCAAATGCCTTAAATATACATGTACATGCACAGTGTATATTCCAACTGTTAAAAAATAACAAACTAATTTCACTCATTACTTTCATTAGTATCTCTGATCAGATCTGACCGTAAATTAACCAAAGCAGAACATACAAGCAAAATGTCATCAAAAAGTTTAAAGGATGATACAGGCACAGTCCCACTTAGAATTTTGAAGACCTTCAATCGTCGAATTACCCTTTCAACATGTATCCGTACTCTAGCAATCCTTCTTGTGGTTGTCACATCTTCCGCACTTAACTGGGGTTTGTTTTTTGTGAACGCTGGAATGTTCAGCTTAACACGCAATGGAAACAATAAGTCAGCTATTGTAAAGCCTCGATCTGCCATTATCTCATCGCCTGGAAGCAAGTAATTCATGAATCCACTTTTTTCTACAATAAATTTATCGCTAGCACGACCACCAAAAGCTTTGGATATGATCATAATTTGTCCATGTGGGGATATCCCTACTAAATATTTAGCTGTATTATGGGACTTGTAATTGCTGTACGTTTCACCCCTGCTCCTTAAATTAGTTGGTCTCTGAATAAATGTTTCAGCACAATCAATGATACAGGTAGTTCTGGGATAATTTTCCCTAAATGATTCGGGACAACAGTCTCTTATTACTTCTCTAGGGAGCCAAACAATCAAGGACTTTAACTTATCTGCCAACACAGGAATCCATGAATTAAATATTTTGCAAGCTAAACCACTTGATATACCAAATCTTCTGCATAGATCGTCAAAAATTAAATTTAACTTAAGTCTCATGAGCACAAGGAGTAATTGATCTGCTACCTCTAATTGAAAACTGAATGTATTGAAAGGAGTAAAACATTTCACCAGCGTGAAAAAGACTTCTTTTGTGACCCCTGTATACAATAAAGCGTCATTGTCCGTTTTTAAGTTTTGAGCAGCAGACATAGTTGCTCCATCAGATTTACTTTGAACTCCCTTTTCTTCCGTTAAAACTATATTTGTTTGAGAGGATTTAGTCTGAAAATCGGTCCATTCTTTCCCGTACGTGTGATCTTTCTGCGGTAAGAAGTCCGATTCAAGATATTGTGTACTAACAGTAGATGAAGCTTCTATAACATTAAAACTACATATAGCCTCCGGTAATTTCTCGTACGGCGTACTTGCGCCTGGTTCACTTTCTAAGGTAGTGTCCAATTCTGTTATTTCCATATCGGAATCGGAATCACCAGTTTCCAGTTTTCTTTTTTTCACTGACAATTGATGTTTTAAAATTTTTCTTCTACCCGGAGTTGTCTTATTTTCATACCCCATCTTTAACTTAGGAGAAGGATTTCTATCCGTAGGTTTTCCGTCAATAAAATGTTCAGAGCATACATATACATTTTTTGGAAGATCTTTCCGATATAAAGCTTTAATCCACTCAAGTCGTATCAATTCTTTGGATGGCATTACATGAAGTCTGTAAGGAATTAAACACGGGCAATGGTCGTGCATTTCACCATGTAATTCACACATTGATTTCTTCCATAAAGTTATTTTTTTCCGATTATTGGATCAACCATGAACTGAACATGAGTTCCCACCACCCGTTTTGTATTTATTTTCACTCTCCATAACAAAACGAATAAGAAAATAGTGGAAAACAAAATGTAAACAAAAGATCGATATTGTTGTGATTAAAGCACGTGCGTTATCTATCATTAGTGCTATGGCTGCAGCACCACGTGATAGATCAATGGCAGCGCACATGATAATTAGGTCAGATCTTGAAAAATGTGTCTATAAAACTGCTATGTTTTCACAAATATCAAAAATGTCTGATTCAACATGCATTATAAAAGTGGCGAATGTTAATAACTTAATCCCTTAACCAAATTAAGGAAGAAAAAATATCATATCAAGGATTGTATGTGTATTGACTAGATATCAATTTATTTGTTTGTACACTTTCCAAATATTCCATACTGTTTTTTATACTGTTAAAGATTTCTCAATTTCCCTAAAGAGTTGATGAGTTATCCGGGTTTGTCAAACAATGGTGAAAATTTAAACTAAAACATGTAAAAAGCTTTATCTTTATTTAGTTTTTATAATTTTTGGTATTAAATATTAAGTATATTTAAGTAGTTTATTTAGGATTGTCCTTATTAACTCTGGAAAAGGTTAATGTAAAATTTTGAGTGTCCCCATTCTTATGGGAATTATTTTCCAATCAATGTTGGAAAATAGTTACAGAAAAAAAGGCAAAGTAAATAAAGTTGCAATAATTGACAGATATGGGTCAAGGATATTGAAAAAGTGTGAGAAGACTTGTAAACAGAAAAGGTACCTTGGGAATGTGGTAAATCAACCCCTCCCCCCTTTTCCCATACAATCTGCTTCAGAACTGATTTCAAATTTTTAATTATCTTTTAAACTTTATTTATAATGAATAAGTTTATGGTCTTTAATATACATAATGTCTTAGATTAGAAGTCTGTTTATTCATGTCTGCTATTTGGACAGGTTGTTGTCTCTTTGACAATTGTTTCCCACTAAACCATTCTAAATTTTGAGGGTTTCTTATCGTCGAGTTGCAAGTTGCGAGTTAAGAAAGTCGAGTTGCGAGTTAAGAAAGTCGAGATGCGAGTTATAAAAGTCGAGTTGCGAGTTAAGAAAGTCGAGTTTCGAGTTAAGAAAGTCGAGTTGCGAGTTAAGAAAGTCGAGTTGCGAGTTAAAAAAGTCGAGTTGCGAGTTACAAAAGTCGAGTTGCGAGTTACAAAAGTCGAGTTGCGAGTTACGAAAGTCGAGTTGCGAGTTACGAAAGTCGAGTTGCGAGTTACAAAAGTCGAGTTGCGAGTTAAGAAAGTCGAGTTGCGAGTTACAAAAGTCGAGTTGCGAGTTAAAAAGTCGAGTTGCGAGTTAAAAAGTCGAGTTGCGAGTTACAAAAATATTGTTTACACCGAATTTTCAGGTTTGATTCACATTTGATAAACAAAACATGCATGTACTCGAACTTAGTTATTCCTGTGTGGGATTTGAAACAGTTATATGTGATACTTATTTATAAGAGTCTAATATAAGTTAAGTTCTGGAAGCATTTAAAAAAAATGTACACTTAATGGACGAGATCGATCTTATTTAATCCAATGCGTTTACACTACAACATAAAAAGAACCGATCTGACCATAAATTACCTTTCGTAAACAAATAATCCTAAAAATAGAATAGTAAAGGAAATTCTGCATCTCGCGCGAACTATTACACATTGCAAAATCATTGAGAAAATAGTTTGCTCATTGGAATTTCGTATGGACTTATGAATCATTATTTTGGATCATACATCACAAGTCATTAAACAAAGATATGTGTGTAGACTATCGCTAAATAACGAACGGCCAATGCGTTTGAAGATTTTTGAAGATGAGGATTTGCAGCAAACAAATAGAACTTATTGATTTAGAAGATAATAACAAAAAAGCCGAATCTATGTTTACTTTTCGTATTCCATCCATCATTTTTAAACACGCCGAACATGCGCAGATTTATTTTCATATCTGAATATAACTTTCACCTGAAAAAAGCGATCGATCTAATACCCCAGTCCCACTAGGCCACGATCGCACTACGATCTGTGAAAAAAAATGCAAATTTTGATGATCGTGGTACGATCGTGTAGGTCGCAGTAAGGTCGTACCACGGTCGTGGTGAGGTCTTCAAGATCGTGAAGAGCGTGGCCAACTTTGAACATGTTCAAAACAATCGTGGTGCGGTCGTGGCGAAATTAGGTCGTAGTAGAAGCGTAGTGAGAGCGCACTAAGATCGTAGTAAGATCGCAAAGGTCGCTGTACAATCGTAGCGAGAGCGTAGCGAAAGCGTGATTCTATTCAGAGAGATTTCACTACGATATCACAGCGACGTTATCACGACCTTACTACGACCATTACGTTCTCACCGCGACCCAACTACGCTTCCACTACGACTAAACCACGCTGATCACGACCATAGTACGATTCTAGCACGCCCTTGCCGTCCTCATCACGCTCTTCTCACGACCTTACTACGTTCACACTACGACCATCATTTTTATTGTCATTTTCCCATAAAATATATCAAAAAAATCCCTAGATTTTGTTTGTCTGAATGTATTTATCCATTTGCTCTAACGGCTCAACTATGCTTCTCGTTTTTATATAGATTAGACCGTTGGTTTTTCCCGTTTAAATGGTTTAACATTAGTATTTGTTTGGGCCCTTTTTAGCGTGCTGTTCGGTGTGAGCCAAGGCTCCGTATTGAAGGCCGTACCTTGGCCTATAATGATTTACTTTTATAGATTTTTACGTTGATGAAGAGTTGTCTCATTGGCACTCATACCACATCTTTCTATATATATTGACACATCTGTGTCATCTCTGCTATCGTTCACTAAAATATCGTCATTTGAGCTTTATGGACCAGCAATAGGTTGTATTTAGTTTTGATTGGTCGTTCCGACATCTCTTGATGACAAGTATTACACTACTTAAGTGTATAGTTTCAGTTTAATTGAAGTCTGGAGCTGGCATGTCAGTTAACTGCTAGTAGTCTGTTGTTATTTATGTATTATTGTCATTTTGTTTATTTTCTTTAGTCACATCTTCTGACATCAGACTCGGACTTCTCTTGAACTGAATTTTAATGTGCGTATTGTTATGCGTTTACTTTTCTTCATTGGCTAGAGGTATAGGGGAGGGTTGAGATCTCGCAAACATGTTTAACCCCACTATTTTTGCGCCTGTCCCAAGTCAGGACCCTCTGGCCTTTGTTAGTCTTGTACTATTTTAATTTTAGTTTCTTGTGTACTATTTGGAGTTTAGTATGGCGTTCATACTTTGCCTCTACACCAACCCCTACCACCACGCCCACGTGTTCTAGTAGATTTTGGTGGCATGACTGTATTGTTTCCGAGAAATCTCCGTTTTAATCAGAAATAGAAGGAATGGAACTCTATTGATATGAAACACGATATTGACGGTATTGCGGAGAACGTAGTAAGATCGCGGTATGAACGTATTATAATCGTGATAAGAACGTGCTATAATCGCAGTAAGATCGTGTTGCAATCGGATAACTCGTGGTATGGTCGTAGTGAGAACGTGAAGGTCGCAGAATAAGCGCGGTGAGAACGTGGTTTAATCGTAGCGGGATCGTTGTAGAAGCGTAATTAGGACGTAGTAGCATCGTGAAAGCAACGAAAATTAACATTTTCATGCCGCTCATACCGCGACCTCACCACGATCTAAATTTATTTTAGATCGCGGTGAGCGTGGTGCGATCGTGGTCTAGTGGGAGTCTAGTCAAGCATTTACACTTGAAAAAAGATCGATTCAAATAAGATTCATCTTTTTAAAACTACATCGATATCTGAAAGTAGACTTTTTAAGACCGATTGAAGATCGATCTTTTCCGTTTTCATTATTTCATCCATCGTTTTGAAAAACGTGTGTTTTTGCCGCCAAACATAGGTAGTAATTTCCATGCAATCGTGAGAGATATGTACAATAAAAGTGAATTATGTGCTAAAATAGACAATGTGCTTACTTCTAATTTTTATTCCAAAATTGGAGTAAACTAAGGGGATATTTTGAATCCCACCCTTTTCAAGATTTTTATTAATGAATTTTACCGGAAGCACCAAACTATGCAATCTTTAATGACCTGACAACAGTATCGTAACTTTATCCCTTCTTAATAAGTCTGTTTAAAGGTTTTGTAAGCTTTTGAGGTGAACACTGACATTTTTCACCAGATGCTGTTGATACAAATGACCGCAGAATTGACTGCCTCATGTATGCAGAGGATCTTGTTATTTTTTGTCTAGTTCCAAGGCAAGTCTTTCAAAAACGACTTGATAGTTTATCCTGTACTATAAAATGGTGTTTAGAGGTCAATCTATCTAAAACCAAAGTTAATATGTTTAACAAAGTTTGAAACCTGGAAAACGTTTAAAAGAATATTTGTATTGCGAAAAAGATATAATAGAATGTGTTTACAATTATCAGTATCTAGGATTAAAATGTATATTGACTTTTTAAGCATGGAAAGGGAGAGGTATACAAAAAATCACTATAAGCAATATTTAAATTGCGAACTTCATCATCTAACAATCCAAGTAATTTTACTCTATAACATATATATATATGACCATACAATAAAACCTATTTTAATGAATGGCAGTGAAATTACAGGAATGTTCAAAACTATCTCTGCAGCATGCCAGAAAGAAAGTGAATATTTATTACAGCACCTTTACATATGAACGATTTTTTAGATGAATCCAATTTAAAATATATGAAATATATTTTAGGTTAAACAAATAGTAACTGTATAGCTGTGCTAGGAGAGCTTGATATATTCCCTTTATATTGTTCAGTTGTATTATCAATTATGAAATATCGGTTTAGAATAAAAATAAAAAAAACAATATGAAAGATGGTTTACTATGTATACCTTTATGTGTAACAAAAACATGTTCACTAATAACATTGAATGCTTTAATTCATCCATACACATACATTATTTTTTTCAAAAAGCTGAAATATCCATAATTTGGAAGTAAAGCTTGACTTTGTTATCAAGTCAGTTAAGCAAAAACTTTGTTATAGTTTGGTAAAATTTTGGAACACAAAAAGAATAGATACAAAGAGTAGTAAATTAGATTTTTATTTCAAATTAAAAACTTGTTTTTCTAAAGAAATGTATCTACATGAATCTTTAAACAATTTTTTGATGAAGTGTCGTCATATGTAAAATCAGAATCAGTGCCCACGATCTCAAAATAGAAAGAGACAAGATATAAAACTTTGTATATAGCAAGAGACCATTTTAAAAGATTTGTAAGAAATGTAGTTGAAGATGAACAACATTTCATTACAAGTTGTCTGGCATGTACAAAGATGATCTGTAGGGAGATGTGTTTCAAGGAGATATTGTTCAGTATTTTTGCTAATTTTTCATATCTCTCAAATGAGACAAAATTTGTTTTGTTATGTATATTTGGGAATGTGTCTGTACATAAATATTTAGGGAACTACATTTGTATATTATTACAAGTCTAGATGTTAAACGAAATGTAAATGAATATATGTTACTTAACAATGATAATTGTAATGATTTTATAGTTCAGGTCCTGTCTTGAATTAAATGTTTGTGACTTATTTAGAATAATATTTCGTTTCAACGTATAAAATATGGCAGTGGCTGTTTTGTCGACTCCCTTCGGGGCTATTTTACCACCTCCAGCAGAATAGCGATTTATATAGATTTTTGCTATTTTGCCGGTTTTAATTAAGTTAAAAATAACTTATAATTGACAATATCAAACATGTGAACACTATATAACTCAAGTTTAAACCTAAGTGACTCAGTTTAATAAGTTACCCAATACTTTAAAAAAAATACTTATGAAATCACGATGTAGCAATAATCATTTTATACTTTCCAATTAAATCTTACCTGTAAAATGGCGCAAATGTAGTTTTTACAATAGTATCTTTGACGGCTACATTTATAAAATAAAGAATAAAAACGGGGAATGAGTCAAAGAGACAGCAACCAAATCAAAATATACAATTCAACCAAAGGTCATTGGGTCTACAACACAGCGAAAAATCACACACCTAGAGGGAGCCCTGAGCAGGCCCCGAAACACAATATTAGATAGATCAAGAATATAGACGCCATTCTATGCTGCTAAATATAAAGATGAACCAAAATTAAAACATATACAAGAGCAACAAGGCTAAAGGTACCTGACATAGGTCAGACACAAAAATGTGGGGGGTTTAAACTGGTTTTATTCACGCCCATCATTTCCCCCTCATCTCTGGCCAATGTATAAGACATATATAATTTTAACATCCTCAATTTTGAGTGTCACTGACAAACAATAAATTTTGCGGTCCCTAACGAATCCGTATTGCCCGGCTCTGCAGCTGCCCCAAAAAGCCCACTTTAAACGAAATCTGCAGAAGGGGTGATTTACATACTAGTATATGTACTATAGTTTAGTTGCTATCTCCCTTTACGTTTAATACGACGGTGCTATGTATGAAATTTAAAAATAATTAAACTGCAAGCCATCTGCTGTATTTCAAAAGGCTATCTGCTTCTTCAGAAAAAACTATACGTAGTTATTATCTAGTCCTTTTTATTTTTACAAGAGACTCAGATAAAGTCCAAACCACAAAAATAATCAACAACACTATGTACAATTCTATAAGCAATCATCATTCCAAAATGTTATACAGCTGCACCAAAAAATTAAAATATTTCAGTTTCCATATTTTTACGCAATTCGACTTTTGTAACTCGCAACTCGACTTTCTTAACTCGCAACTCGTCTTTTGTAACTTGCAACTCGACTTTCGTAACTCGCAACTCGACTTTTGTAACTCGCAACTCGACTTTCGTAACTCGCAACTCGACTTTTGTAACTCGCAACTCGACTTTTGTAACTCGCAACTCGACTTTTGTAACTCGCAACTCGACTTTCGTAACTCGCAACTCGACTTTTGTAACTCGCAACTCGACTTTTGTAACTCGCAACTCGACTTTTGTGACTCGCAACTCGACTTTTGTAACTCGCAACTCGACTTTCGTAACTCGCAACTCGACTTTTGTAACTCGCAACTCGACTTATGTAACTCGCAACTCGACTTTTGTAACTCGCAACTCGACTTTTGTAACTCGCAACTCGACTTTTGTAACTCGCAACTCGACTTTTGTAACTCGCAACTCGACTTTTGTAACTTGCAACTCGATTTTCTTAACTCGCAACTCGATACTCGACAACAAGTGAATCTCCTAAATTTTATGTGTTATGAAAACTTATTGACTGACAGTAAGATATTATTTTAGAGACAGACTTGCCCCCCCCCCCCCCCTCCCAACCTCTTTTTTGGACAAAAATTGGTTGCTTATATAAAAAATCACTGAAGTGTGACTGGGGCGGCCCCCTCTTAGCCAGTCAGTTGGCCCCCATTTATGAACATTTCTGGATCCCCCCTGTATTCCAATAATAATTCATGGTATTTGAAAGCTAAATGTGTGGTAAACGATTGCTATTAGACAAGGCTGGTTTATTTCTCATTGAATTTATAATTTGTTATAAACACTTATCTTTATAAATATATATATATTATTTCACACAATGAAATCACAGTCATAATCTGTGATTATACTAAATAATATAATAGTCCCAGTTATTAATTGAAATAATAGTTAAATAAGTTATATTTTATAAAATAAAGCCATATAAAAATAAGTCCTTGTCCATGTGGAGGTGCTCCTTTGTAAAGGATGCTTATAAAACAAAATAATTTGTTATATGTTCCAAGAATTTGTTTTGTATTTAATATATAGTCACTATATATTACAAGATTGGGGATACCTTTTTTTTCACATGGAGAAATACTTTGAACATCAGTAAAATATCCGCCAATCTGTAGTCCGGATTCGGATTTTTTTAAAACGCTTGAAAGATACAGATTATGACGCTTTTTGAAGTCTACGCCGTTATACAAGGACGGTGGTTCTCCTACAATAGGAGGGAGATACAAAAGAAGAAGAAGAAGAGAAGAACGCAGCCGATAATATTTTTTCAACAACAATAGTACTTGTTTTGGCTAATTTAACAAGACAACCAATGCCAAGGAGCTATGAATTAATAAATACTCGAGGATATACTACAGGTAACTAAAAAAATATGATTAAATAGTGCAGGAATAAACAGAAATCTGCAATGACTGAAAGCTTCCATCTTCACGTTCGCCCAAGTACCTGTTTGCCCTGATTTGTTTTTATATATGTTGTCTGCTTGCATACTGTTTATTATTTGAACAGAGTATGGCAAAGAATGTTGAAAAATTCGGCAAATATGTATATTGCTGCAAACGAAAAAATATTTTCCCTTTCATTTTGCTCATTAAAAGACAAGTACTTGTCTTGCAGTATTTAACAGTCTTCACAATTAACTGTTAAATCTAGGGAGCGTCTTTTTACCACAGAATACCACAGAACACCACAGAATACCACAGAACACTAAAAATATACCACAGAACACATATAATATGCCACAGAACTCCTAAATAGTAACAATTCAGACATTGCAGTTGTTGTTATTGCTAATTATGTCTATAATATGACTTTATTAGTCAAACAAATTAAAAATTTCAATCTAGTGTCGACTCATTGTCCTTACGACTCCTGCATATCTAAATGGGCTACACTCATTTAGATATGCAGGAGCCAAACTCTGGAACGAACTGCCAAATAAAATGAGGGACGAAATGCCATTGGGTCAGTTCAAACGTTTGGTTGGTAATTGGGAGGGCAGTTCGTGTCAGTGTTCCTCCTGCAGATCTCAATGAGCTGTAGATCAGTTTATTTATTTATCATGTATACTCTGGCTTTTAAATTATTTGGCATAATTTTTTTTTTATTTGTGTTCTTAATGCTTGGATTACTTTTAGTGCTTTATAATTGCTATTGCATGAATGTTAGTTTATCTGCATTTTATGTTTGCTTATATGCTTTAATTGTGCTAATTAATTGTTGTGCTTGATAACATTATTTATTTTGCATGTTTTATGTGTTTTATGTATTGTGCTTGTCTTATATGTATGTCGGATAAAAGCTCTACAGAGCTTATGTTGTATTGTTATATGTATAACCGACTTTAAATAAATCTTTTATGCTTTATGCTTTTTTTACGACCCCAATCGACTTGGCCTTTAATTGGGACCAGACTAAAAATTAATGTAAGACCAATTATCGAGAAAACCACATAGAATTGTACCAATATAATTTTTTAAATACCTATAAATTAAAGTTTACATGTATTTGTATTTAATTGTTGGAAATTGAAGGTCGAAGACTGATTTACGTTTGTGTGTGTGTGTGTCTTCCTCAAATTTCAAGTGAAAAAATTCTAGTTTAGATAAGTCTTGTCTGTGGTCAAATTTCAATAATAATAAAGAGATATAAAATTAAGTTGAAAATTTTAATTTGATAACATCAATAACAAAACAATTCAATGAATACATTAATGTCTTTTTTCGGCTCTTTCTGTTCTTCATGTTCTTGGTCTCTTTCTCTGCATAGGGTAGTTCAAGTGTGGCAGAAATGTTTGAAAAGAAGGCTCTGTATGTTTTGTATGACGCATCCTTGTGTAGAAGCATTGGTCCTGCAAAGATTGGATGGTCTTTTGTTTCTTTTCTGTTTACCCGCAGGTTCTTGTAAACAATATTAGTTCATGGATTTTTTAAGTTATTTTAATGGTATGTTGCATATTTTAGTTGTTTTTTTGTTTGTTTTTATGTTCTGTGGTATATTTTGAGTGTTCTGTGGTATATTATATGTGTTCTGTGGTATATTTTTAGTGTTCTGTGGTATTCTGTGGTATTCTGTGGTGTTCTGTGGTAAAAAGACGCTCCGTTAAATCTACAGGCACAGAGCTCAATTTTTGAAATTTTTTAGTTAGATTCTGTAGGCCTGTCCTGTAGATAGGATTTTTACAGGCCTGATAGCAATTTAACATGCCTGGGCTGGAAGACGTATTATAACAGAGACATATAATAAATAAACTGTCTGTTGTCTCTTTGACATCATTACACATTTCTATTCTCAATTTAATCAAAATACTTTTCATGTTTTACAATATGTACATCATTGTTTTTACTCATTTTTTACTAGTTTATCAAAACAAAGCCTAATTTACAGTCACACTAATTAGCGACAAGAAGAATATTTTTTATCAATCAAACCAATACTACATTGTACATGTTGTACTACATGTATCTTATCTATGATCTACTCAGTCATATATAGATAACAAAACACTTGCAGTTTAATATCGCATACATTTGAACATGTATGACACAGGACAATAGTAATCACATACATGTACATTTGTACATGACACAGGACAATCACTGACAAGTTTCAAGACTTCCTAGTAGTAACTGAAAGCCAGCACAAATACCTAATCTGTGGTACACTTTTATTCTGCAGGTGGCTGTACCTCACTTTTAACATTAGATATCATTTAACGTCATATCATAAGGAAAACAACTGTGTTGATTTCTCTTATTCAAACATATTTGGATAACAATTTATAGAAAACTACTTCAAGGGCCAGAGAATTTCAAGCTAGGGTAGGGAAATGTTCCCATACATTTTTGTAAGTCTTGAACTGGCAAAAGTGTATGAATCAATAACTACAAGAAGATACAATATAAAACAGATGTGGAATTGATTGTCAATGAGACAACTCTCCACAAGACACCAAATCACAAAAAAGTAACAGCTTAAGGTCACCGTACAGCCTTCAACAATAAGCAAAGCCAATATCACCTACTCAGCTACATTTACATGTACATTGTATGGACATGATGGAAGGCCTCAAAATCACAAATGTATATATAAAACATTAAAAACAAGAAAACTAATGGCTGAATTAATAAACAAAAAAATGATTAAAAAACAAATATCATTAAGTAACTAACAAAGCAACAAAGAAGAACCACTCAATTACAGGCTCCGGACTTGGGACTGGCACATACATGTACAGAAAGGGGCAGGGTTAAACATCATTGACATGTAAGGAAAAACTCTTATTATAGTTATATTTATTTTAGATCATGACAAGCAGTAACAAGTTTACAGATCAAGCTCAATATATATTCTGTTCAGAAAATAATAACTTCAGATGTTTTATTTTTGCAGAGCTATGTAGTCCTTGGACAGTGGGGCAAAAAAAAATCATGCAAATAATCAGTTTATTTCTTTTTTTGGGGTTATAATATATGCTTGAAGATATTGATCTGATTATTATGATTTATCAAAGATTATTGTATAGCTTTTCCATGACAAGTTGCATATCAATTGTTAAATTTGTTTCAGTTCAGATTATTTTATTTTAGCAGAAACTGATCTGGAATTATGGTCCAAAACAAGCATTTTTCATGGTAATAAATTGTGTACATGTATATGTAGGATCTCTATGCAATTGTACCACTTTGTACATGGAGCATTGTAGGGTCCATACATTTACCTCAAATGGAAGGTTTTGGATTACTTTTTGGGGTAATGGACTAAACCTTTTTATAATTATGGGTAAAATACGAGGATTTCTGGTATCCAAACATTAAACTCTTGAATAATATACATTGTGCATCATTTGTGTATGTTCATACATGTACAATGTACATCATGTACATCTGAACAAATATATAGATATAAGAAGATATGGTATCATTTCCCTTCGCCTAAGATAAAATGACATAGAAGTTAACATGTTATAAAACTACAGGTCACAATACATGTACATGCATTGTATTTCAACAATGAGCAAATCCCATACAGTGTACCTTTCTATGGATCTCTATGAAATTGAGCCTCAAGGTTCGATACCAAAGTGGTAAAAATATGATAAGATCAAAGGGCTGGGGTTTATTATAGAAGTGTAAGGGAAATTGTATAAAAATCAATTTCAAATGGTAACAACTTGAAAACTAATTTAATAATGACAAAAAGGTGGAGGGTCTTCAGTTACTATTGTAAGACTACAATCTGACATGACAATGGGATGACCTGCTTTTAGTTATTGTGCCAAATTTAATCAAACGTTGCCTCAATCATTAAAAGGGTATCTTAGGCCATAATAAATAATAGGTTTGTTTGCCCAAACAATACTTACCCAACAGAAAAAAGCTGCCTACTCAAATTCTTTTATTGTCCTGATTTGAAGAAGTTTTTTTTAATCAAATAGGCATGAAGACTAATAAACACCTGATACTTCAATTTCTTTTTTTGAAGAAAAAAAAAGAAAATGCCTACCTACCTACCCACTGTCTCAACCTTTGGGTAGGGTTTGGGACCTTTGTTCAAACCAAAATATTAGTAAGTGTGGCCTTATGCTATTAATGGTGATTTTCTAAACAACAGTGAAGACAGGTGAGCGACACAGGCTTATGATATTTGATACATGTAGTATAATTCCAAGTCTAAAACAAATAGAAAGAAATTCATTGATATTTTAAGCTATTTTTTTGCAAAACTCTTTGAATAGTATTGTGTCCACATGCTAAATACTGTTTTCTCCCTTTCAGCAATATAAAAAGAATTGGACAGAGGAGGTGACTACTGATTATGACTGATACTGGAATGAAGTAACCTACATGATGACATGCAGTGTCCAATGACTCCATGCCTGACAGTCCATTTTTACATGTACATAAAATGTATGTTGACAGCCAATGGTAAGTATTAATCTTCATCATACATGCATTTCGCTGTTGTGTGACTCCATTTCTGACCAGAGACTGATAATAATTAGATTTATCATATGTTTAGTAGTAATAACAGTAGTTTTGCATACATGTATTTGATAAATAGCATGCTGTTTAATCCATATCGCGCAACTTTATCACACCACTAACCTTTATCACATCCCTACTTTTTTTTTTCAAATGGTCAGTTTTGTTGTGTATTTTGCCTACAATTTATTTTCCTCAAAATAGGTAAAAAAATTTAATGACGTCATTGTTTGGTATGTGACGTCACGAACATCAAGTTTTCATATTTTTTGGCAATCTAAATGCAACTATAAACAAATAAAAAACACACAAATAAATACAATAATAAACAAATATTTTTAAAACAACAGCACACAAATTGTGATGTTATGATACGGATTTTGTCATGTATTATTCTCTATTTACCGGTAATAATCTTATCCCTAATTTTAGCTTCAAATATTATGTACTAGTAACTACATATATGTACTCAATGACTTGCATTCATTTAGTTTGTAATAATTATGATGCAGCATATTATCATGATTTTGAAACAGCATCCAACATTGTCCAACAAAAAGTATGTCTCTTTTAGCTCACCTGGCCCATAGGGCCAAGTGAGCTTTTCCCAAAACTTGGCGTCTGTCATCCGTCGCCTGCAGTTAATGATCCTGACAAAAGTTCAATCTAGAAAACTAGTACTAGTCATTTTGCTAGTGATGTTCACTTATTGGTTTTTTAAAAAATCAATTGTTTTTTCTGTTGCAGTCTGTGCCAAACTGATTTAGGGTCTGTCTGACCGAAAGAGAAATTTCATTTTTTTCTCTATTACAAATGTATGTCAACCAAAAAAAAAAAAAAATTTGTCTGACTGAATTATCTGATTCACTGCTCTTGGCGAATTATTTTTAAACGACCGCAAAAATTGAAAAAAAATTCGTCGTACATGTATATTGCTATATATTTGCACTCTAACTTTATTAAAAGTGAATAGCAATCTGTGAAATTTTAAAACAAGGTTTATGACCACAAAAGGAAGGTAGGGATTGATTTTGGGAGTTCTGATTCCAACATTTTAGGAATTAGGGGCCTAAAAGGGCCCAAATAAGCATTTTCTTGGTTTTAGCACAAATAACTTTAGGATTGATTGATAAGTGTTTGAGTTATGCTCACATTAGTATGCTTATAAACCACTTATAAATAAGTAAAAAGACAACTCAATTAACATTACTCTTGCACAATATATAGGCTTATGTCTATTTTAATGAATGTTGTACATGTATGTTGTGGTGAGAACAGATATATTAAAAACAAATTCATATACATGTATGGTTGAAATTAATGCCAAAGGAATTAGAAAATTATGTATCGTTAATGATTAGAAAATGTATAAAGTAATGAATGGTAAAAAGTATGTTTTTCATTGATTTAAATTAATAATACAAATGTGCATGTTTTAGGGAGAAGCTGGTTCCACAGGACCACCTGGGTTATCAGGAGAACAGGGACTACTTGTAAGTAAACATCACAATATAGATTTTATTATATTTCAAGTATTATGGGGAGTCACAATTTGTATGAAGAGGGAAAGTTTGAGATTTTACCATCATTTCAGAAGACTGGTAACCAGAGAAAGATTTTCAATTCATGTTTTAAGAAATTACAATTATGGTCCTTGAACATGTTGAAAGATTGGAAATTCAAAAAATCTATAAACTGTGCTTTGACAGTTTGTTTACTTATACAATAAAGAACATTCAAGAGTTTGATTTTCAAAAAGAGGTAAAGTGCATGTAAAGCTGACAAGAAATTAAGCTAGATATAGTTTATTAAGCCTTTATGTTAATGGTATCTGGGTCAGAAATTATGACTTTTCTCATCACTTGGCGTCTGTCGTCCGTCGTTGCTAACTTTTACAAAAATCTTCTCCTCTGAAACTACTGGGCCAAATTTAACCAAACTTGACCACAATCATCATTGGGGTATCTTGTTTAAAACATGTGTCCCGTGACCCGGCCAACCAACCAAGATGGCTGCCATGGCTAAAAATAGAACATAGGGGTAAAATGCAGTTTTTGGCTTATAACTCAAAAACCAAAGTATTTAGAGCAAATCTGACATGGTAAAATTGTTCATCAGGTCAAGATCTATCTGCCCTGAAATTTTCAGATGAATTGGACAACCCCTTGTTTGGTTGCTGTCCCTGAATTGGTAATTTTAAGGAAATTTTGCTGTTTTTGATTATTATCTTGAATATATTATAGATAGAGATAAACTGTAAACAGCAATAATGTACAACAAAGTAAGACCTTGAATAAGTCAACATGACCAAAATGCTCAATTGACCCCCTAAGGAGTTATTGCCCTTCATAGTCAATTTTTGGAAAATGACGCAGTCATTGTTCCATAACTGCCGACCTGATTTCTCTGCCTACCGCGCTTGGTTTCGTATTTACTAATTTCAATACAAACTGGAATGTGCTTGTGTTATCATTAATATGCATGAGCATTGTGTAGTAATCAGCCAGGAACCAATTTACAAACTAACTGGTTTCTGTTTGTATTCCACTACAGTCGAACAAAGTGTTGTAGTTTGACAGGAACCAGTCCAGAATTTTGTAAACTACAAAACGTAATCGGTTATTATCATTCCGTTTTGGTGTTTCATACCGACTTATATGGTTTGAATAAGCTTAAGACCCTTCAAACATTAATGTGATAGGTATATTAAAGACTGTTTTACAAAAGGATGAAACTGTTTTGCTTTAAAAGTCGTACTATAGTGATATATGTTATGTACGGATTTCCACTCTCACCGGTTAATTTCTTCTTTTACACGTGCTTTTGAAACTTCCTGTTTAAACATCGCAAGTTTTAAAATTGTTTTTTGAGTGAATTAAACTTATTTTAACAATCACGAAGCGTTCGGGAATCATTTCAAGCAGTTTCTTCTTCTCTTTGATGATGGAAAATAGGTTTTCTCAAGAAAATACCGCAAACGATCGCAGAGGAATTGAAACGTACAAGTCAAGTCGGCACCTGGTTAAATTGGCATCTAGTCAAATCGGCACCTATTTGACGTCAATTCGGCTTCCAATAATATTTATTATAATATTTTCTATTCAATTAATTAATAACTGTTACCAAGTACATAGTGAATATTAGGTAAACAACGAAACCAAAGTGAATATGTTGTTGTGTATAAAAGTAAACAACGAAGCTATTGTTTTAACCATTAGACAATTATTAAAATTAAATGGAAAACTATGAGTCCCTTTCAATAAATCAAACTTTCATGCCAAATAATTAGCAAATTTAAGGTGGTTTTTTTTCAGTAATGTTTAAACAGCATTAAACAAACAATCCTGTAAAAGACTCAACTGGTTAAATAATGCATAAAAATATCCAATATCTCATGTATTAGTCCAAATAATAATGACGTCTGACATGGCTATTTTATTTTTTTCTGGGACGCCTTCCTAAGACGTTCGTAGGAAGGCTTCCTAAGAAGGCGTCCCAGAAAAAAATTAACATAGCCTTGTGGTCATAGGAAGGTGTCCCAGAATAAAATTTAAAAAGCCTTGCCAGACGTAATAATTATTTGGACTACTCATATATATCATTAAAAATACACCAAAAAATTCATGTAGTTGAGAAAAATAAATACATACAAAATGTACATGAACATCCAAAAAAGTGCAAGTTAGTATTAACTCTTTTTGCTTTAAAAATTTACAACTGCATTTAAGTATTGAATGCTTTTTTTTTGTAAATTCATTGAGGTGTAAAAGCGTTGACCTAAGTACTTTTTGTATGAAGCGCGTAAGCGTAAGCGCTTCATTCTAAAAATGTGCACATGGTCAACGCTTTTGCAACCCTATGAGGTTACAAAAAGAAACATTCAATACTTATAATTACTTTTTTTAGCTAGGATCATGAAAACACGAATTTTATAACTTTTTTTATTCAATTCATCTGTGCACTTTATTGTGGGACCACGTGTTATCATGAATGAAAAGTTTTATTGAGTGATGCAATTGCTTGAGGAATAACATGTGATGTGCAGTTAGCCAATCAGAATAAAGTATTATAATGAAACATATATCAAATGTAATTATAACAAAATACATTACGTTGTAAGAGTTATCTCCCCAAACACTGTTTTTCTTGTGGCCACCTCTCCTTCGTAACCGTAAAAGATTTTATTTTACCAAATTGCTCGTTACATATTTAGGATAAGAATATTCGTTTGAACCATAGCCATATGAGAGTTATTCCCCCTTTTTCATTTGATTCAAGCGATATGCATTTTCAACTGGTAAACCATAACTGATAGAGACCTAGGGTCTTCATGAGGTCATTGGTACTAAAAATGAAAATGAGGTCAATGTCAAAGGTCAAGGTCATATTATAAATTTTGATTTTGGCTTATTTTCACTTCTTTTCAAATACTGTATGACATTTTGACAAATAATTTTTCATAAATTATTAGTTGCGACATGTCCTTACTTGTTTATTTTGGTTGAAAGGCTGCGCATACAATAAAAGGGAGTTTTTGTCCATCTTACATTTAAAATTACGCGTCAAGTGGTAGTACTCATTAACCAAACATATTAAAGACCTAGGATATTTTGATTCAAGGTCCATGGTTTGTGACCTTGAAATTGAGGTCAAGGTCATAGGTTAATAGGACATCATAAAGCCATAGGAACTAACATTTTAAACTGATTTTTCATATTTCAATATAAAAATAGATCTTTTCTAGTGGAAAGACTTCAATTGTTCTCTGAACAATTTGTTTTTAATTTACTTCATATATTGTGGGAGAAGGGGGTTCAGACTATGTGGTATCAGGTCTGTTTGCGCCCAATACACTTTCGCACCTCGCACGTTCACACCCAAGGTCCGTTCGCACTCTACTCATTCGCGCCCAATTTTAATTCAAATTCAAGTTGAATAATTGGAAAATCATGATTGTTGTTTTAAATTGCTTTGGTGTAAATACTGAATGTATTTATAGCTTGGTATGAGTAAAACATTGAAGATTTTAAAGGAAAAACACAAAAGATAATTGTTTTTAAGCCCTTTGATCTGAAACAACGAAACAATAAAATATAGGAACCAAAATATAGCAATCCACTATTATAACCAAAACATGATAAAATTTATTCAACACACAGAAAAGATATTAGTCAGAATCTCACTTCATTATGAAAGAGGTCAATGAAACAAAGTATAGCAATACACTAACCAAAACATGATTAAGAGTTATTCAACGCTAAATAAAACGTTGACAAAATACCACTTTATTTAGAAAGGATTATTATTATCTTTAACAATACGCTATCCAAAACATGATTAAGATTTATTCAACACAAAAAAAAAAATGCTGTCTCACTTTATTTTGAGACAATGACAACAATTATACTTATAAGAAAACACTTGCTAACAGAGTTATTAAACACAAAACCAATTAAGATTAGTTGCGAACATGTAGGGTGTGAAAGTGAAAGGGGGCGAACATGAGTTGGCGCAAACGTGAATGGGCGCGAACGGACCCGGATTCAGCCTATGTACCAGTGAGAAATATAGAAGCTTTTCTACAGTATTTATTTGTACAATTCAGGTAGTCTTGACCTATTCATTTGTCTTAAAAAAAAACCAGCCAGTTGGCACCTTCACTTCACACACACACATATACGAATATCAATTATATGCTTACGAGACATGTTGCATTGTTAAACTAATTACGGTATGTGCTTGCATAAAAACTATCCCAATATTAGAGACAGTGGCGTCATTTTTCCTCAGAGCTTTCAGCTCTTTGATTAACAATTGTAATAAAATTTGTAGATTTTCACTAACATTTTCCACTGAAACTACTGGGCCAAGTTCATTATAGATAGAGATAATTGTAATCAGCAAGAATGTTTAGTAAAGTAAGATCTACAAACACATCACCATCACCAAAACACAATTTTGTCATGAATCCATCTGTGTCTTTTGTTTAATATTCACATAAACCAAGGTGAGCAACACAGGCTCTTTAGAGACTCTAGTTTATTTGGAAAACATAAATCAGGTTCAGGGCTTATATTTATAATAATTAATGTAATTTAAATTTTCAGAAATACACATTTGTTGCTCCAAAGATGTAAGAGGATTTGAAGTTATACAATGACATGAATGAATGATTAAAAATACATGTAGATGAGACCCTGTATCTACATTATATGTAACTGGTATGTACAGTATTTGTTATGTAGTTTTTATAGTCAAAATGGTATTAAAAAATGCTGAAATCTGCAAATTTAAAAAGGAGTCGACTCAAACTGACAAAATAAAAAAACCCATTACCAATCTGACAACAGATCAAGGGAAAAATTAATCTGCTATACATGTATATACATGTATGGAATAGACTTTAATTTTCAGTCACTGTAAATTTATGAGAATAGAATTTTATATTCTGGATTTTCCTAAGATTTAATTCTTATTACATATAAATATACCCATCGGCCTAGCCAAGATCAGATGTGCATTTTGTGTTTCACATGAAGTCAAAAATGAGTATCACCTCATGGAAAAACTCTTTTGATATTTTGGTTCAAAAATGGTTTAAATTATGAAAAAATGCCATCGTTAGGCTAACACTGGAAGCATTTATATATTTTTATGCAGTTTTTGGAAGAAATATTTAATATTTTTATCAAATAAATGGTTTTTAAAAACTGTATAATTTTCTTTAATGGTTGCCTTTAAGACATGGTCACCAGTGTCAGATTTTTGGTCAATGACAAAGACAACAAGATATGTTTAGAATTATTGAATATCAAACATTTTAATTGAAAAAAAATTGACAAGAACATGTTTAACTCCCAGTTATTTCAAACAACAGTAGCTTTCTTTGATTATTAATCTTATCTGATAAAACTGTATCTAAACTTATCTATAAATAACAAAACTTCCAAAAAAAACCTTTCTTTTGGTGTATAGAACATTAAAATAACTTGATTCATATTCTTACAATAAGCAATCAAACTTAGCAATACAATTCATATGTTTTGTCTACGGACAAGACATTGTATTCATAATTAATGAAATGTGTTATTAAAACCTAATTTTGATATAGCTGAAAGTGTTCTCTTGAAAAAAAAAACACACATTTTATCAGGTTTATCTATCAAATGATGCTTAACTTTCAGAAAAATGAAAACAAACACATTTTGATAATGTCTACGGACAAGACATTTTATTGATATTCAATTAAATGCTTTCAAAGATGATTGTTAAAGTTAAGATTAAAAGTTACCAATTAAATTTTAATCTGTGTTTTTAAATTTTGGAAAATATAAAATTGTACCCATAATTCTTTATATATCTCAATAATTTATTGATTAAGCCAAAATGAAGACACATTCTTTTTACTGAAATCCATATCTAAATGTTTAAAACAATCAAACTATTACTAAAACTCAATTTTAATATAGTTAAATGTGTTCACTTGAAAAAATAACATGCATGTTACCTTTCAAATTAGGCTGAACTCAAGGAAATTGGATACAAATATATTGTGTTAATGTCTACGGACAAGACAATTTCAGTTGAAAAAAAATTCTGTTAGAACTAATTGTGACTATATTTATGTTGAAAATACTGAGTTTTAATTTGAATAGATAACTTTCATCACCTATAAATAAGATTTAAGTTCCATAGCAGACAAATAATTGAATTTAATACTTGTTATGTACAAGTGTCTTGTCCGTAGACAATTCCCCGTCTGCTGTTAATACTGAAACGCAAAAGATAAAGTTAGAGAGAGAGAATTACTTTTTCTTCATTTGATTTAGTTAATCTTTTAAGGTATGCAGCAATTGGAATCAACAATATTGAAGTAAGATAAGGTATGCTTTTTATGACTAATAATCTGACACTTTTTAAAATCCACTCCTGTGAAGTAATTTTACAAAAATTGAGTACACTTAAATTACCATTTATTTATCAAAAATAAGATACTTCTATGTTTAAACAACTAATTTAGACCCATAAAGCCAAGCAATATTGATAAAAAGACATGTCTACGGACAAGACATGTGTCTACGGACAAGACATTCTGACATATTTTTGAAATTTTTCCTCTATTAATAGATGGTAGAAAAAAATGTTAGTAGTGTTTTCATATCTACAAAAGAACAGGAACTTAGCAATGCAACATTAATGTTATTATACTTCCAGTTTACTAGGGAATGCATGTCTACGGACAAGACATTTTTTCACTTTATTTGTGTATCCAACTTTGATGGCATATATCTCCAGCTAGGGTACTGCAATATTGATATATGAGGTAGATTTTGATAATGTATATACTAGAAGAGAAAACTTAATACATGTATAATAGCATAAATTTGATTTATTTTTCTCTTTTATCACTACACTGAGTAAGCTAAAAACAAAAGTACAAAATTTCATAACAAGCACATAGTGTCCAACTTTTTATCATAACTTTGTAACCACTGGAGATTTTTTGTTGCAACAACCAGTAAAAGAAAGATGAATAAATTGTCTATAACAGTGAACCAATAATGTAGTTCAAATTAAGTTCACTTAAAAACTATCAATTGATAAAAACAGCGAAATTTTAAATGAAACAATATAACGTGAAATTTTGACCATTTTCAGCGTGTATTTTAGTGTTTTATTTTTAAACGGTAACACCTATACATGATATTTGATATTCATTGTGTAACCCTACATTCTCTTTATCAGTTCAAAGATTTGTTACTTATTCAAAGGTTATCTTCTTGTCTTTACAAACCTATAACATAGACCCACTATGAAATGCACATCTGATCTTGGCTAGGCCGCCATGTGTTATGCTTGTAGTTTGAGGAAAATAAATTATCAAAATAGCTCGACCAAGATTAAACAATTACTGATATCATGAATTAGGTATGTAGGTATTTTTTGTCTTGTCTGCCACTGATTGTACGGTGAAGTACATGTCTTTCTGGGCATGGTTCATCTGACAAAAATGACCTGATATTCATTGTGATGGTTCATTGGTCAATATTAAGTTTCATAAGTTTGTTGTATACTGTATAATATCAATTAAGAGATCAGCTATATTTGGTGTAAGCAATGATTGTAAGGGGTTAAGACATGAAAGAAGGGGGCTTGAAAATGACGAGTTGTGTTTTTATAGGCACTAAGTATACTTACATATACATAATACAGGTTATGTGTAGTACAAATACATGAATAGAGTTTGTTTTCATAAGAAGTTTATTATAAAAATTTAACATGGTACGATTGCCAATAAGACAACTATTCACTAGAGTCCAAATGACTGAATTTTGCTAACTATAAATGAGCATATGTACAGCTTTCACCAATAAGAAAACTGAAACAGAATAGTGAGCTATAAGGTGTCAGATCACCAATTAAAAATACCTATCTGTTCAACCAAATTTTGCAATTTTCACAGCTTTCGAAATATTTTACTGTAAGTTTAACCTCATAGAAACCAGGTATATCCTGATTTGTACATGTATCAGCTTTTTACATGCCAATTTTTTTTCATACCTTTAAAGCCTTCTAACAAAATAACTGACCTTCGAACAGAGGTACTCCAAAAATAACCCCTGGTTTTCTGGAAATCTTAAATTAGTATACTATGGAGCGTATAAATCATCAATTGTTATTGCAAACTCATAGACAAGTAAATTTTGACTCAAAATGGTCTAGATATATTTCTCTTTCACCAAAAGTTTCATTTCTGCAAATTTGTTGGTTAGTTTAAGTAAACAAGGACATCAAACACACTGGTTTTTTTTGTCAGAGTAGGGCTACTTTTACATACATTCTAAATTGAAGGGAGTAATTGGTAGTCTGACACCATAAAATGTCCTGAAACTGGGTTTGTGGGTTTGTGGGAAATACTGGATAAACCCAGGTTTTACTGTCAAAACTTTACTGGGTAAATCACCATAAAATCACCAATTTATCATGTCAGAGCTAAAAATACAATACAGTTTTCTCCTGATTATAAGTTTGGTAAATTATTGGAGATTAAATTGATGTTACCTTTTTGCTGGACTACAATACAGAAATAAACATTACATGCTGATTTTATTATATTACAGGAACTGTAGGAAGTATTCCAAAGTCTGATTGCAAAGTATGCATTAAAGGATTTTATCATTGGAGCAACATTCAAGGAGGATAAGTGGAAATTTATGAAGGAATCCTTGGGTACAAATATCAATTATATGCAGAAGTGGACTCTTAAATATTATTAACAGACATGGTAGTCAAGAAATTTATACCATTACCAACTGGAATTAACTATTGTGTTTATTTTTTCAACCATAAGTACTTTCAGAATACAATACAATTCAAATTCAGATTATTGTGTCAACATACAAAAATGTACAAGTTACATTTAAAAAAAAAATGAAAATGCATATATCATGTACACGATGTATTGAAAATGAATTTTATATAAAAAATGAAATAACAAAAATGTTTAGCTTTATATTGTGCAGCCAAACTTTGAAATCTTTAAATGGTATATAAATGCATGTTATTTGTCTGACAACATTTTGCCTTCACCTTAAGATCAGTGTTAAAATGAGAAAACTATTTTGCATATATGAAAAAAGAAGTAGATGGTTGTAAATTAGAGACTTTCAATTTGGTACATTTGTATATCAGCTAGCCTTTATTCATAGAACTTTCTATTTTAGTTTATTAGTACAATGAGATATTAGGTATACACAGCTACTTTTGTATAGGTACTATTTCTGTACTAAAAATATGTAGTACTGGAAATTTACTTTTAATTTTTAGTACTATTTCTTTACTTTAAAATTATTGTAATATTTAGGTAAAATGTACTTGTATTTTACAGTACTTGATTTGTACTAAATATTTTGGTACATAAATAATACAATATTCCATGTTTGAAAATCATAATTTTAAGAGATTTGAAATAGAAAAACTTTCAAAATGCTGAAAATGTAACGGTAATAACCAAAAATCTGTAGTACCTAAATTTCCAGTACAAATTAAGTACTGTAAAATACAGGTACGTAAATATTACAATAATTTTATAGTGATAAAATAGTACCGAATATTAAAAGTAAATTTCCAGTACTACATATTTTTAGTACAGAAATAGTACCTATGCAAAAGTAGCTGTGTATATCAATCTGATTATCAGACAGCAATAACACAACAAAAACACCCGAAAGGCATTTAGCTATAGGTGCTAACATGCAGTCCTCAACAAAAGCCAGGTGTCTAAAAGATTTGCCATGATATATTGAATTGACCAGAGACTATAAACAATTACAATCTGAGTCAAAATAGAGCTGCCATCAAAACCAAATTCTCTGAATAATTTTCTTGTAATAAATATGAGATTATAGACAACCATTGAAAAGGTTTCTGACTTTAAATGGGTACATGAATTTGTGGTGAGGTGAACTAGTTATTTCTTCAAAACCATATAAAAAAAATTGGCATCTTTCGCAAATAGTTCTAATCCAGAATATGATTAGTTTGTGTCATAACTGATGACCACACAATATGACTTATACATATATGTATACATTTGAACATGATATAAATCGTTTCTAATGTTATAGTACATGTACTACATCAGTGCAAATATCTTCTTTAAATGGCCACAATCTATAAATCATTTACAGTTTTGTTTTAGACAAAATAAATTGTGGATACAAAGAAAATGAAATAGAATGGAAGCATGAACACATGACCAAGAAGAATATTTTTCATGCTTATATATGTATCAAAACAGAATTTGTATTAGATTAGAATTGACTAGCATGAAGAAGCTCAAATCCTGTGAAATTTGTGTTATTAAGGCTGAATTCACTTTAATTTCATTTAAAAAGAAGAAGCTCGGTTCATGTTAATTTCACGTGAAAAGTTCACGTGAATTTCACGTGAAAGTTCAATTCACGTGAATTTGACATGAAAAATTTAACGTGAATTTCATGTGAATCAGATATTTCACGTGAATTAAGCTTTCACGTGAAATTCATGTAAATTTTTCACGTGAAATTCAGGTGAAATATTTCACGTGAATTACGCGTATAAGCTCAATTAACGTGAAATTCACGTGATTTTTTTCATGTCAAATTTACGTTAATTTCACGTGAACAAAATTTGCCTGTGTATATGACAATAGCAACTAACGATACGACAACATTGGCTCGGTTTCAAAAAGAAATCGAAGACATTCAAACACTCTTACGGAATTGTTCAATTATCTAAATTGAAATGATATGTATTCAATTATTGTTTGTTATATTTGCGGTTTATTTAGAAATGCACATTTTGTATTTTTTTCTTTCACCTAGAATTTATTTTATATATTTGCAAGATGATACATTTCAAATATACGAAAGAAAGAAAAAGTTATTATTTTATTCCGTTAACCACTTATCTCCTTTAAATCCTTGTACTTATTTTTATTATCAAAGAATCGACATTATTGCTTGTTGATAGATAGTTCAATAATATGTCAAACAACCAGTCATTTGTCTCATTAACAGTAGATGGGGTAGATATTCCTGCCAAAAATTTTTTGCTTAATATTTTGTTTACAATCCAATAAAATACCATATGGTTGAACCTGCCGAAAATAATTTTGTTTTTGTGATGTAAAGTAACAGCATAAAATGTTTCTTTGTTTTTCAGATTCAAACATCCAATACTATGTTATTCCCAATTGCTGACTATACTTATTTTACGATTCACCTGTGTTCAGTGTGGTAAGTGTATGTTTAGTTGATACATGTATCTACATTGTATAAAAAAATCGTGCACGTGTCCTTGAACGACAATGTTTGAGCCGTTCTTAAGTACTTCTTTTACTTTGAATCAAAGTTTTTAGTCAGTGATGAGAGCTTACAATGAACTAATATGTTTGACTGCTTATACAAGTCGACCAAAAATGATAAGTATTGGTAATTTGAGAATTATGTACACAGGCTAAACTTGACTTTAGTTGGGAGATTATTTAATTCAAAGTCAAAGTGGATACCATAATTGTAAATCTATAGAAATCAAAACTTAAAAGTCAAACCTAGTTCTTCAGCGCTATACGATCTTCACAATCTAAAAAAATAAATCTCTGCACTCGCTCTTTTTTTATGCTTGGTCGCATGGGCGTCAAGTTGGTTACCTATTCCCTATTCCCTATCCGTTACCTATTCCCTATTCGTTACCTATTCGTTACCTATTCCCTATTCGTTACCTATTCGTTACCTATTCCCTATTCCCTATTCATTACCTATTCGTTACTTATTTGATTTTTAATATCCTTCCCCTTTTTAATTATGGCATGGAATAGTTTAATATGGCTGCCGCTACCATGGAAACGGCACAATTGTGAAAAAAAACCAGTTTTTGGTTTTTGGTGAACTGTTTGGATATGCGTCAACTCAGAATCATCATATTTTAAAACATTGTAGGTGCCCACTATATACAGGTGTTGGATGATTTTGGCGATCATTGGAACTACTATGTTGCCATGGAAACTACACCAAAATTTTCAAAATTCTCAAAATGCTCAAAACTTCATGAAACTTCACAGTAATGATGAGCAACATTGGTAGATGTGGCATTTGGAGTTGGAATTTCCAAAATAGGTCTTGTTACCATGGAAACAATGCAAAAAGGTCAAAAATTTCAAAAATAAGAATTTTGAGTTAACTGGATGAAACTTTACAGGAATGGTAACTGGCATAGGCAGAGTTGGATTTTGAAGTTAGAATTTTCAAAATGGCCGCCGTAACGATGGAAACAGCAAAAATTTCAAAATGTTCAAACTTAATGAAACTTTGCAAAAATGTTACTAGACATCTGTAGATGCTCTCTTTGACTTTGGAATTGTCAAAATGGCTGCCGCTCACCTGGTAATAGGGGAAAGGGTGCCATCCGTTATTGCTAGCAATTACAAATCTAGTTGTTAATACTCTTACATATGGTAATAGTTCTAAATTTGTTGAGGTAAAATGATCTTTTTATGACCTATTTATATGTGTTTGTGCTCAACCGATCCTGTTACTTCATGTTCGATACGCATTTGTTCCTTACTTGTTTTTTATACGTTCTACCTTTTAACTGCTTTATGTCCGTATGTTTAAAGATGGATCTTGGTTCGACGGGATGAAATCACCGTGTTAGCGCTTGAATAAAAAAGAAGATATGGTATGATTGCCAATGAGACAACACTCCACATTAGACCAAAAGGACACAGAAATTATCAACTTTAGTTCACTGTACGGCCTTCAACAATGACCATAGCCCGAACCGTGTAGTCACCTATAAAAGGCCCAGACATGACAACCTCATACAATTCAAACAATAAAACTGACGGCCGTGTTTCATATACAAAAAAATAAACGGAAATATGTTACACAAAAACAAACGATAACTACTTAATTTCAGGCTCTTGTCTAGGGACAGGCACATACTAACATAATGTGGTGGAGTTAAACATGTAAGCAGGGTGTACATCGTTTCGGAGCATGCTATTACCTTGTTTAATTCGTTCCATCACTCGCTTATAATTCGCTTATAATACGAGTATCTTACGTTGCACCTTTTAAAACATCATTTTCAATTGTTTTGTTGTCTCTGGTGGAAGATTTGGGCTCTTAGAGGTGATATAACTCTAAAAGTGCATTTGTATCTGTTCCAGCGCTCGGATAATACCCTGTTAAATATTCGTTACTTATTCGCTTTTAAAAAGTTTGTTGTACAATGCACCTTTTAGAAAAGGATTTTTCATTGTCTCCCATGTCTCTTGTGGTAACAATGTGTTCTAAGAGATTAAATTACCCTATTAGCGCGCATGTACCCGTTCCAGCGCTCGGTAAATACCCTGTTACCTATTCGTTAACTATTCGTTACCTATTCACTTATAATACGTTTGTTGTACGTTGCACCTTTTAGAAAAGGATTTTCAATTGTGTCCGTGTCTCTGGTGGTAACAATGTGTTCTTAGAGATGAAATGACTCTATTAGCGCGCATGTACCCGTTCAAGCGCGCGGTTAATACCCTGTTACCTATTCATTACCTATTCGTTACTTATTCGCTTTTAATACGTTTGTTGTACGTTGCATCTTTTAGAAAAGAATTTCCAATTAAGTTCATATCTCTGGTGGTAACAATGTGTTCTTATAGATGAAATACCCCTATAAGCGCATATGTACTCGTTCCAGCGCTCGGATAACACCCTGTTACTTATTCGTTCCTTATTTGCTTTTAATGCACGAGGTATACGTTGCACCTTGAAATAAATCGTTTTTTAATTGTGTTTATGTCTCTGGTGGTAAGAATGTGTTCTTAGAGATGAAATGACCCTATTAGAGCGCATGTTCCTGTTCCAGCGCTCGGTTAATACCCTGTTACCTATTCGTTACCTATTCGTTACCTATTCACTTATAGTAAGTTTGTTGTACGTTGTACCTTTTAGAAAAGGATTTTCAATTAAATTCATATCTCTGGTGGTAATAATGTGTTCTTATAGATGAAATAACCCTATTAGCGCGTATGTACCCTTTCCAGCACTCGGTTAATACCCTGTTATCTATTCGTTGCCTATTCACTTATAATACGTTTGTTGTACGTTGCACCTTTTAGAAAAGGATTTTCAATTGTGTCCGTGTCTCTGGTGGTAACAATGTGTTCTTAGAGATGAAATGACCCTATTAGCGGGCATGTACCCTTTCCAGCACTCGGTTAATACCCTGTTACCTATTCCTTACCTATTCACTTATAATACGTTTGTTATACGTTGCACCTTTTAGAAAAAGATTTTTAATTGTACAATTAAATGAGACTTACCTTAAGTCGAAATTTGATTGTAATTTTGTTGAACCTATTTATGCTGAGAGTTAACATGAGAGTGCGCATGCCGGTCATAGAGGTCACTTTTCAGAGAATGTAACAGAGCACATAGTACACATGATACACTAGAAAAGCAAAGAAAATTGGGAGGCAATACGGGTGGGCATGTTAACTCTCAGCATAAATAGGTTCAACAAAATTACAATCAAATTTCGACTTAAGGTAAGTCTCATTTAATTGTACAATTTTATTGAACCTATATGCTGAGAGTACCATGAGATTTCTGTGATCTGTTACACATAACCAGTCTTTTATGTCGATATAATCAGGCATAAATAATTACAAAGTGGTAGTTAACTTGCATTCTTCCAAAGTATAACTAAACAACATGTACACATACTTACATGATATATGCAACTTAATAGTAAACTGTTCATAGACATTCTAACTAATCAGTTTGACAATTTTTGACTTCTCAAAACTTTGACACTAAAATTATCGTTATAATTTTGTTTTGAAACTGGTCTGTTATAAAACTTTCTAAAATTTGACCATCCTGCAGCTTTTAATATTGTGTCAATAGAAGTAGCACATTGATAAGCTGCTGAGGTACTAGCTGATCTAGTACTATGTGATTTATAAATTGTAATATCTATACCAGCCAACTGCAGAACAGTTTTTACCCAACGTGCAATAGTGGCTTTAGACACATGTTGATACGGTTTAACACAGCTTAAGATTAGCTTTTGAGTTTTCATGAAGGAAGATGTTCTAAGTAAATGTTCCTTAAAAACAGTAACTATACAAAGTCTATCATCATCAATAAAAGCTGGCAACTCTATTGGTTGTAAATGTGATCCAGGCTTCGAACATTTTAATAAAGTTCTTACATCTATATATATGCTACTATCTGTAACATGTATGTCATCCAAATCAAAACAATGAATAGTTTGTAACCTTTGACCTGTTAATAATAACAGTAATGTAACTAACTTATACGATAAAATACGCAAAGACAACATGTGAACTGGTGTTAATGTCATAAGATTATGTAACACTATATTAACATCCCATGTCTTTTGATATCTAGGTAAAGATGGTTTAAGATTAAAAATACCTTTTAAAAATCGCTTCACTAGTGGCCATTGACCAACCGTTATTTCTCTATTTACTGACAAAAAAGAAGATAACATACTTCTTGCAGTGTTAATAGCACTATAACCTAAACCTTGTTTATAAAGTAATGTTAAAAACTCTAATACATTTAACTCAGTGGCTTTAAATATATCGATTTCCCTTTCACTGCAAAATGACAACCATCTTTTGCAATATGTCCAATATTGTTGTTTGGTAGCCGGTTTCCATGATGATGCAATAATGTCGGAAGCTTCTTTTGATAGTCCATAACTTTGGAACAGTTCCCCGATATCCTGAAAACTGCTAATTTTAATTTCACTATGTGATGTTCTATTGTCGGACTTTGAGGTTGAAAAAGTAGATTTTTTTTAGCTGTTTATCATAAATGAATCTGCCACTATTCGGTGTAATATCAGTGAAAACCAGTTTTGGGTATTCCATAACGGTGCAACTAACGTCATGTCTGCTTTGTCCTTGTCTAGTTTTTGCAATATCTTCCCAATCAGACTGAAAGGAGGAAAACAATAGCAATTAATGTTATTCCATTTAACTGAAAATGCATCTACTGCTTCTGCATAATTATCAGGAAAATATGAATAGTAACGTGGTAACTGATGATTAATCTTAGATGCAAACAAATCCACATCATGTGGTCCAAATAAACTATTTATAATATGAAAAACATTTTCATTTAATTTCCACTCAATGTCAACATTTATTGATCGTGAGAGGCGATCTGCCTCTATATTTGCAACTCCAGGCAAATAAAAAACAGTTACCCAGATTTTTCTATTAATACACCAATTCCATAATTCTTTTGTTAACGTGTTTAACTTCAGAATGCGACCACCCATTTTGTTAATGTAATTCAATGCCACCATGTTATCTACATATACTTGTACATGAATATTTTCCTTGGAAGAACAAAACCATTTTAATGCTAGTAATACAGCTTTAAGTTCTAGAAAATTGATATGATTTTTCTGTTCTTCATATGACCAAAAAACCTTTGCACAACTGCACCCCAACCCTTGCTCGAACTATCAGTCTTAAGAATAAAGTCAGGATCCTTTTGATTTATCAGGTTGAAACTGGATTTAACATTATTTACCCACTAGTTTAAATCAGAAATATTATCCTCTGACAAAATAATTTTTGCATCAAAATTTCCATAATGACATTTCAACAATGTATCCTTGGTAATTTCTAATGACTTGATATATAAAGGTGCAAACTGTACACCAGGTTGTGTCGCTACTAACTTTCCAATTACTTGTGCAAATTCACGTATTGTAATCTCTTTCTTTAAAATTAATCGAGAACATAATTTTGCAATGTTATCTGCCTTTTCTTCGGTTAATGTTATACGCATTGTGAGTGAATTAATTACAAATCCCAAAAACACAATAATTTGAGTAGGCTGAAGAACAGATTTATCTGGATGTATTGTAAATCCGAGATAATCCAACAATTTTACTGTGTCAGTTATATTCTTTTGACATTCAGCGTAAGTTTTGCTGACAAGTAAACTATCATAAATGTATGGTGTATTACAATGCCCTTTACTCCTTAATTTTGAAAAAACAACTTTCAAAATTTTTGTAAAAATTCTCGGAGCTGTTGTTAAACCATTTGGCAAACAAGTATATTCATACAAAACATGTTTCCAATAAAATCTTAAGTATTTTCTGTCCTTTTTGTCAACCTTCACAGAATAATAGGCATCTTTTAAATCGACAGATCCAAACCAGCAATTTTTAGAAATGCTAGTCACAGCAGTTTTAAAAGTTTCCATTTTGAAATGAATATGTTCAATATCAAGATTTAACTGTTTTAGATTTAAAATAACTCTATAAGTACCATCTTTCTTAGGTCTCACAAAAATATTTGAGACATATTGATCTTCAATTTGAGTTACAGGTTGAATTATTCTTTTTGTTATAAATTTGTCTATTTCTTGTTGCACATATTGATTTTATATAGCATTAAAAACAAGTGGGTGTGGTTTTTTAATCTGTGTAGGTATGTTTTCAAATTCTAGCTTATAACCTTTGATTATGTCTAAAATCCAATAATCAGATGTTAATTCTTTCCAACGATAAAAAAAACAATGATATTTTCCCTCCAATAAAATTGTTTGGAAAATTTTGTAATTGTTCACCAGATATACATGTATCAAGTAATTGATGATTTGTACTTACATCACTTGCACTTGCAGATACAACATGATCTACTTTTGATCTTTCTTTTTCTTCTTGTATTGAGTCTTGTTGTAGTCTAAAAAACTACCATCATTGTATTTTGGTTTTTTGTTGGGTACATGTGCCTTAGGCTTGCCACCATCAATTTTGCGCTTTCTCTTTCCAAATTTGTGAGACGACCCGCCACGCCCTCTGGTGGATTGATGAAATCCAGTTGATTTTTCATGGCCGACTTTCTTAAAAACACTGTTCTCGGCATCCATTTCTTTTATTTTCTCTTTTATGTCGTCTCCAAATAGCATGTCTGTAACCGGTGTTGTATCATCACACAACGCTTTATATTGTGGCTGTATGTCACCTTTTATAAAACTTCTACGTCTGAAAGTTATTTCACTAAATGATGCTTGCAGCATTTGATAAGTGTCCTTACATGTTACAGTGTAAGATTGTACCTCTTGTATTGTTATAGGTTGTTGATTCGATGATTTTTGTAGAAACATGTCCATCATGTACATCATGGGGCAGGCTGCCTTTGCAAGTAAATTCTGCAAGTGTTGCAACTTGAGATCAACATCTTTATTTCTTGTCGTCATTTGTCTCCAAATGCCTACAATTATTATTAATTTAATTTATTAATTATTGATAGTTTCATAAACTTGACCTAGAAATATAGTACATGTACATGTATAATATATATATATATATATATATATTTTGGATTATGTTGAACCAAAGCTAAATAATATTACTTTATAAACAGTTTTATAAACCTACATGGATAAATAGAGACATTTTACTTATTTACATTATGTAATAAATATGTCAGTCTGATCAGCTCTGCTGGAAAAACCCAAAACTATAGTAATTTTGGTTACAGTAAACATTTATGATTATAGTTATATAATTCTTATAATCTCACCTAAATTTACTCTAGGAACTTTAAGGCTGCTAACATTTGCAGGCTTGTTATATTTTTGAGTAAGTTCTTTAAGCTTGTCTTCATTAGGTCTTGATCTAAGTCCTTGGTTCATGTAACCAGCTAGATCAGTGTTTATCTTTGGCCCAGACAGTTCCTCTGTACTGATAAATTCTTTCATAGATTCTAGGACATTAACATTGTCATTTTTCTTGCTAGTAATTTCGGCAAGTTCCTCATCTCCTGAACAATCATCATCGCTGTCATAGACACTCTCGTCATTACTTTCAGCGCTTGATATATCAGAATATAGTTGTTCTGATTGTTCAGATTTGTTATTATTTACATCAAATAATTTGTCCAGTTGCCATTGATAATCGTCATGATGTTTGTTATGTTTCTTCACCACAGGTGCTGGTGTCCTAGAAATCGTCGCCGATTTTCTAGAATTGTTTTTATTTACATTGTTGCTACTTTCAGTAGTCGAAAACATCTGTTTTTTTCATCATGTTTTGCATGAGAATTTGATTTTGCAACAAAATGTTGTAAACATCCGGTATCATTTCCGGCACTCTATCTTGATTGACAACTGAAGCTCCGCCCCCAAACGCGGCGTTTTCAACAGTTGCTTCAAAAACGTTGTCATTAATATCGTCATTGATATTATAACCAGGCGAAATAAGCCTTGTTGGAATGAAACTTTTGTCAGTATTCGAACTGTTCTTGGCCAAGCCAGAAAGTTCTTGTAACGAGTTTATGCTCGATTGGTCAGCCATTATGTTAAAGTTACATTGGCGACAACGTGACAAAGTTATCCATCACAATCAAAACACATCGAGAATAGATAAAATCCAAAACTATGTATCAATTTAAAGATCGTATTCCTTAAATTACGAAAATCATAATATCCAGTTAAAATAAACTTATATATCCATTATTTTCTACGAATTTAACGGAGCAATTAATCCATGATTTGACCTCCTTAGACCTATTTACGCAGTGACCTCTATGACCGGCATGCGCACTCTCATGGTACTCTCAGCATATAGGTTCAATAAAATTGTATCCATGTCTCTGGTGGTAACAATGTGTTCTTAGAGATGAAATTACCCTATTAGCGAGCATGCACCCGTTCCAGCGCTCGGTAAATAACCTGTTACCTTTTCGTTACTTATTCGATTTTAATGTGCGGGATATACGTTGCACCTTGAAATAAATCGTTTTTTAATTGTATTCATATCTCTGGTGGTAACAATGTGTTCTTAGAGATGAACTGACCATATTAGCGCGCATGTATCCGTTTCAGCGCTCGGTTAATATCCTGTTACCTATTCGTTACATATTTGTTACCTATTCACTTATAAAACGTTTGTTGTACGTTGCACCTTTTAAAAACGGATTTTCAATTGTGCCCATGTCTCTGGTGGTAACCATGTGTTCTTAGAGATGAAATGACCCTATTAGAGCGCATGTACCCGTTCCAGCGCTCGGTAAAAAACCTGTTACCTATTCGTTACTTATTCCCTTTTAATGCGCGGGGTATACGGTGCACCTTGAAAGAAATCGTTTTTTAATTGTGTTCAAGTCTCTGGTGGTAAGAATGTGTTCTTATAGATGAAATGACCCTATTAGCGTGCATGTACCCGTTCCAGCGCTCGGTTAATATATAAGTGAATAGGTAACGAATAGGTAACAGGGTATTAACCGAGCACTGGAACGGGTACATGCGCCCTCATAGGGTCATTTCATCTCTAAGAACACATTGTTACTACCAGAGACATGAACACAATTAAAAAACGATTTATTTTAAGGTGCAGCGTATACCCCTGCGCATTAAAAGCCAAAAAGGAACAAATAAGTTATAGGGTATTATCCGAGCGCTGGAACGAGTACATACGTGCTAATAGGGGTATTTCATCCATAAGAACACATTATTACCACCAGAGATATAAACTTAATAAAAATCCTTTTCTAAAAGGTGCAACGTACAACAAACGTATTATAAGTGAATAGGTAACGAATAGGTAACAGGGTATTAACCGAGCGCTGGAACGGGTACATGCGCGCCAATAGGGTCATTTCATCTCTAAGAACACATTGTTTCCACCAGAGACACGGACACAATTGAAAATCCTTTTCTAAAAGGTGCAACGTACAACAAACTTATTATAAGTGAATAGGTAACGAATATGTAACAGGGTATTTACTGAGCGCTGGAACGGGTACATGCGCGCTAATAGGACAATTTCATCTCTAAGAACACATTGTTACCACAAGAGACATGAAGACAATTAAAAATCCTTTACTAAAAGGTGCAACGTACAACAAACGTATTATAAGTGAATAGGTAACGAATAGGTAACAGGGTATTTACTGAGCGCTGGAACGGGTACATGCGCGCTAATAGGGGAATTTCATCTCTAAGAATACATTGTTACCACCAGAAACATGAAAAAAAATAAAAAACGATTTATTTTAAGGTGCAGCGTATACCCCTGCGCAGTAAAAGCGAATAAAGAACGAATGAGCAACTTGGTATTATCCGAGCGCTGGAACGAGTTCAAACGCGCTAATAGGGGTATTTCATCTATAAGAACACATAATTACCACCAGAGATATGAACTTAATTAAAAATCCTTTTCTAAAAGGTGCAACGTACAACAAACGTATTATAAGTTAATAGGTAACGAATAGTAAATGAATAGGTAACAAGGTTTTAACCGAGCGCTGGAATGGGTACATGCGCGCTTATAGTCGTATTTCATCTCTAAGAACACATTATTACCACCAGAGACACGGACACAATTGAAAATCGTTTTCTAAAAGGTGAAACGTACAACAAACGTATTATAAGTGAATAGGTAACGAATATGTAACAGGGTATTTACTGAGCGCTGGAACGGGTACATGCGCGCTAATAGGACAATTTCATCTCTAAGAACACATTGTTACCACAAGAGACATGAAGACAATTAAAAATCCTTTACTAAAAGGTGCAACGTACAACAAACGTATTATAAGTGAATAGGTAACGAATAGGTAACAGGGTATTTACTGAGCGCTGGAACGGGTACATGCGCGCTAATAGGGTAATTTCATCTCTAAGAACACATTGTTACCACCAGAGACATGAAAAAAAATTAAAAACGATTTATTTTAAGATGCAGCGTATACCCCTGCGCAGTCAAAGCGAATAAGGAACGAATAAGCAACTGGGTATTATCCGAGCGCTGGAACGAGTTCAAACGCGCTAATAGGGGTATTTCATCTATAAGAACACATAATTACCACCAGAGATATGAACTTAATTAAAAATCCTTTTCTAAAAGGTGCAACGTACAACAAACGTATTATAAGTTAATAGGTAACGAATAGTAAATGAATAGGTAACAAGGTTTTAACCGAGCGCTGGAACGGGTACATGCGCGCTTATAGTCGTATTTCATCTCTAAGAACACATTATTACCACCAGAGACACGGACACAATTGAAAATCCTTTTCTAAAAGGTGCAACGTACAACAAACGTATTATAAGTGAATAGGTAACGAATAGGTAACAGGGTATTTACTGAGCGCTGGAACGGGTACATGCGCGCTAATAGGACAATTTCATCTCTAAGAACACATTGTTACCACCAGAGACATGAACAAAATTAAAAAAACGATTTATTTTAAGGTGCAACGTATACCCCTGCGCAGTAAAAGCGAATAAGGAACGAATAAGCAACTGGGTATTTTCCGAGCGCTGGAACGAGTTCATACGCGCTAATAGGGGTATTTCATCTATAAGAACACATAATTACCACCAGAGATATGAACTTAATTAAAAATCCTTTTCTAAAAGGTGCAACGTACAACAAACGTATTATAAGTTAATAGGTAACGAATAGTAAACGAATAGGTAACAAGGTTTTAACCGAGCGCTGGAACGGGTACATGCGCGCTTATAGTCGTATTTCATCTCTAAGAACACATTATTACCACCAGAGACATGGACACAACTGAAAATCATTTTCTAAAAGGTGCAACGTACAACAAATGTATTATAAGTGAATAGTTAACGAATAGGTAACAGGGTATTAACCGAGCGCTGGAACGGGTACATGCGCGCTATTAGGGTCATTTCATCTCTAAGAACACATTGTTACCACCAGACTTATGGGCACAATTGAAAATCCTTTTCTAAAAGGTGCAACGTACAACAAACATATTAAAAGTGAATAGGTAACGAATAGGTAACAGGTTATTTACCGAGCGCTGGAACGGGTACATGCGCGCTTATATGGTCATTTCATCTCTAAGAACACATTGTTACCACAAGAGACACGGACACAATTAAAAATCCTTTTCTAAAAGGTGCAACGTACAACAAACGTATTATAAGTGAATAGGGAACGAATAGGTAACAAGTAGGGAACAGGGTATTAACCGAGCGCTGAGACGGGTACATGCGTGCCAATAGGGTATTTTCATCTCTAAGAACACATTTTTACCACCAGAGACACGGACACAATTGAAAATCCTTTTCTAAAAGGTGCAACGTACAACAAACGTATTATAAGTGAATAGGTAACGAATAGGTAACAAATAGGTAACAGGGTATTAACCGAACGCTGGAACGGGTACATGCGCGCTTATAGGGTATTTTCATCTCTAAGAACACATTTTTACCACCAGAGACACGGACACAATTGAAAATTCCTTTCTAAAAGGTGCAACGTACAACAAACGTTTTATAAGTGAATAAGTAACGAATAGGTAACGAATAGGTAACAGGGTATTAACCGAGCGCTGGAACGGTTACATGCGCGCTATTAGGGTATTTTCATCTCTAAGAACACAGTTTTTCCACCAGAGACACGGACACAATTGAAAATTTTAATTTTTTTGATATTTTTGCTGTTTCCATGGTTACGGCGGCCATTTTGAAAATTCTAACTTCAAAATCCAACTCTGTCTATGCCAGTTACCATTCCTGTAAAGTTTCATCCAGTTAACTCAAAATTCTTATTTTTAAAATTTTTGACCTTTTTGCATTGTTTCCATGATAACAAGACCTATTTTGGAAATTCCAACTCCAAATGCCATATCTACCAATGTTGCTTATCATTACTGTGAAGTTTCATGAAGTTTTGAGCATTTTGAGAATTTTGAAAATTTTGGTGTAGTTTCCATGGCAACATAGTAGTTCCAATGATCGCCAAAATCATCCAACACCTGTATATAGTGGGCACCTACAATGTTTTAAAATATGATGATTCTGAGTTGAAGCATATCCAAACAGTTCACCAAAAACCAAAAACTGATTTTTTTCACAATTGTGCCGTTTCCATGGTAGCGGCAGCCATATTAAACTATTCCATGCCATAATTAAAAAGGGGGAAGGATATTAAAAATCAAATAAGTAACGAATAGGTAACGAATAGGGAATAGGGAATAGGTAACGAATAGGTAACGAATAGGGAATAGGGAATAGGTAACGAATAGGCAACGAATAGGGAATAGGGAATAGGTAACGAATAGGGAATAGGGAATAGGTAACGAATAGGGAATAGGGAATAGGTAACGAATAGGCAACGAATAGGGTATAGGGAATAGGTAACGAATAGGGAATAGGGAATAGGTAACGAATAGGGAATAGGTAACCAACTTGACGCCCATCTTGGTCGCTGCTCCCATTTTATTGTTTTATAGTCGAGCATGCGACTTCTGTCACAGTAAACTATTCATAGGGATAGTGATCCGTTGGCGGCGTTAAATAACTACGTAAAAGCTTTATATTGTAGAAGGTGTAAGACCTGGATGTTTCATACGTTGTATATAGATGCCTTATATATGTTTTGAAGTATTCGTCTGTAATATAAAAAAATGTCCTTGACCTCATTTTCATGGTCTAGTGGATACGTGAAAAAAGTTGAGATTTTTCTAATATTAATTTCTCTCTTATTTTGAGTAATAGAATAACTTTATTCAGTATTGCGTACCTTGTAATGTCCTCATGTCTGTCAGACAGTTTTCATCTGTGTTACCTGAACCTCATTTCATTGATCAGTGAACAAGGTTAAGTTTTCGTGGTTAAGTCCATATACCAGATGCTATGAGCAAAACGTCTTCTATATTGGTTGGATTGAATGATTGTAAGGTATACATGTATATCCGACCGGTGTCATCTGAGCATGACCTCATTTTCATGGTTCAGTGGTCAAAGTTAAGTTTTTGTGTTTTTGTCTTTTTTCTCAATACTACATTCAATAGGTCTACTATATTTACATTCTCGCCAATGTTATTTGACCTTGACCTCATTTTCATGGTTCATTGCTCAGTGTTATTTTTTTTTTTTTTGTCTGTTTTTTTTAAAATCTATAATCAATTGGTCAACTTTATTTGTTGTATGGCAAGATTGTAAGGTGTATATGTCTCTCTGGTAGGTATCATCAAACTATGTATTAGTTGTATTGATAATGGACGTCATACTAAACTCCGAAATATATTAAAGAAACTAAAATTAAAATATTACAAGACTTAAGAGGCTAGAAGCTCCTGACTTTGGACAGGCAAAACAAGTGGCGGGATTAAAAAGATTATTATATGATTCTTAGATACCAAATGCAATAGGTCAAATATATTTTAAGCATATATTGATTGTTGAACATGTCTGTCTGAAATGGTATATCATATCGACCTCATTTATATGGTTCATTGTTCAATGTTTAGTTTTCCTGGTTAAGTCTGTTTCCTAGAAAATATAAGCATTAGGTCAACTATACATGGTGTATTGAATGATTATAAGGTGATCATTCGGTTTTGTTTTTTCACAGCACTGGATCGATGCCACTGCTGGTGCACGTTTTGTCCCCAAGGGTATCACCAGCCCAGTAGTCAGCACTTCGGTGTTGACATGAATATCAATTATATGGTCATTTTTAACTCACCTGGCCCGAAGGGCCAAGTGAGCTTTTCTCATCACTTTGCGTCCGTCGTTGTCGTCGTCGTCATCGTCGTCGTCCGGCGTCGTCTGTTAACTTTTACAAAAATCTTCTCTTTTAAACTACTAGGCCGAATTTTACCAAAATTAGCCACAATCATTATTGGAGTATCTAGTTTAAAAATTGTGTCCGGTTGCTCGGCCAACTAACCAAGATGGCCGCCATGGCTTTAAATAGAACATAGGGGTAAAATGTAGATTTTGGCTTATAACTCTGAAACCAAAGCATATAGAGCTATCTGAAAAGGGGTTAGATTGTTTAGTCAATATCTATCTGCTCTGAAATGAATGAAATCAGATGAATTTGACAATTGGTTGTTGGGTTGCTAACCCACAATTGGTAATTTTAAAGAAATTTTGCTGTGTTTGGTTTTTATCTTGAATATTAGTATAGATAGAGATAAACTGTCAACAGCAAGAATGTTCAGTAAAGTAAGATCTACAAACACATCACCATTATCAAAACCCAATTTTGTCATGAATCCATCTATGTCCTTTGTTTAATACATGTATGCACATAGACCAAGGTGAGCGACACTGTCTCTTAAGAGTCTCTAGTTATAAATTTCCTGTTACAAAACCTTGAACTTTTTGAAAAACTATTTTTTTCTTATCCCAGGAATATATTACCTTAGCGGTATTTGGCACAACATTTGGGAATTTTGGGTCCTCAATGCTCTTCAATTTTATTGTTTGACTTTTTAACTATTTTGACATGAGCGTCACTGACGTGTCTTATGTAGGAGAAACGCGCGTCTGGCGTTATAAATTATAATCCTGGTGCCTTTGATAACTATTTGATCTTGACCTCATTTTCTTGAATCATGTTAAGTTTATGTTATACTTGTATACGTAGTAACGCTATATATCAAGGACTATGAACATCAAAATCAGTACCGATTATAAGGTTGTCTGCATATTGATATCGTTAAATATCAACTGCGAGTCACAATATGAAGCTTTTGTCGAGTGATTCAAAAAGCCTTCATATTGTGTCGAGCAGCTGATATGTTACAATCTTAATATGCTGATAACCTGATAATCGATTTATCGGGCTGTAATTCCGCCTATTAAAAGTGTTTTCTTTGATTCACTAGCAAACCAGAGATGACTTGATAAGTTCGGTTCAATCATTATGGCGTCTCTGATATGTCCGGGTCAAAGTTATTAAAGCCAGGTCAACGTTTTTGACGTCACAAAACCCCGATACGCAATTACATTAAGGTGGTATGGGAGTCTAAATTATAAATGATAGCATTTGTTTATAATTTGCTTAAATTTATAGTTTATAAAAACTCAGTATGAAATTAAAAGCTAAACTGAAAGATAGAATTGTGAAATAAAATACGAGACGTTAGCATTAAGAAGATGCTTTAAGAATCAAAAGAAAAGTTAGAGTCACCGTGCGTTTTTTCCAGGTAAAATAGAAAAAAGCAGAATTCCATGTAGATTCCTCCAGAAAACGCACTATTTTAGAGTAACCTTCCCTTAAAATGTCAATTTCAAAACATTAGTTATCTGTATTCCTGCATCACATTTTGCTAACTTGATTGTAAATCTGGACATACGATTCTCTGTTTTTTACAATCCAGGATGGCTTAAGACATCCATACCACCTTAAGAGATAGACAGAGTGATATAGACAGTGGGACGGCCGGTAAATGGTCATAACAGAAAGCGTGACATTTCAGCGTGTGCACTCTTGTGTGTGTCTTGAAATTGAAATTGGTACTTTAATGGGATCTCTTGCCACGTTACTCGTCATTTAATTGCTAATATGTAGCTAGATATCAGAAGATGTGGTATGAGTGCCAATGAGACAACTCTCCATCCAAGTCACAATTTGTAAACGAAAAAACATTATATGTCAAAGTACGAAGTATGGTTTTCAACATGGAGCCTTAGCTCACACTGAACGCTAAGCTATAAAGGCCTCCAAAAATGACTAGTGTATAACCATTTAAACGGGAAAACCAACGGTCTATTAGAAATCTATATAAAAAACTAGGAACGAGTAACACTTATGAACCACATCAACAAACGACATCTGACTAAGGACTGGTGCAAACAAATGCAAATGTACATGAGCAACACGACGGTTTCTGCTTATACTTTGGGGCACCAGAGATCACCAACAATATTTGTTGGTGGTTCCTGTTGCTCGGTTTTTAAAGGCAGTGCTTTAAGGCCTGACTTTTAAGTCATGAGGTTCATCTTTTCATACGCAATCTTTGCAGGGAGTCTTTTGGCCAGAAATAGATCCGGAAATGTTCGAATTTCTCCTCTTCTTTTTATGGTATGATATGGTTTTTATCTCTTTCATTTACATTGGGGACTAAAGAAACGATCAGTGTGTTTTGTTTGTTTTATAGAACTTGTTATGAGTGTGTATTTTGCATTATAAGCAGTCAAACTGACTACAAACTATCATTATGTGTATTCCGTGCGGAAAGAGGTCGGGTCAATTTCGAGTGTTATCTGACATCTAAAGATTCTTTAATTAGTTCAGACGTTGATATAACAATGAAAAGTCGACTTAACATGATTAATATTGCATCTTCTATAATTCAAAGCGGAATTCGGTTTATGAACGAGAAACTGTAAAGCGTTTTCAATTTCGGTATTAGTTATGTGTGTTGTCTACGTATTATCCTGGTTCCCGGTACTACGTTCCGGGTATTAGCTTTTTGTGTGTATGTGATGTGTAACATTACGATCGGGTACCAGCCAATCTACGTGTGTATGTGTACATGATTTCCCGCCAAAATGACCGATTTACAGCTATGGAAAAAATAGTCCATAAACGTTCCGTATAATGGTATGCAAATTCATAATTAATCGTAACTTTTTTTTATCTTTGTATAATAAATATAACAAAATGGATTCCACAAAATTGAAAATAGCATTATTTTACGAGGATTTCTCATATTTTTCTCACTTCCGGGCGCATTAATACGTATAGTTTGAAGAAGCTCGAAGAATTTGACAAAGTGAATTGAGAAGGAAACGGATAGATATACGTCCTTGCTATCAGGTAAAACAATTTAAATGTACAGAACAAATACATTTACTTCACACAAATAGTACAGGCTTAAGCTTTTTATTGTCTTATACACGACTGTAGTCTAGTCGACGGCGGTGACCTACAAGGTACGGGTCATACTGGGTCAAGTCTAAATATGTAAACATATCCACGTGCTATTAGTTAGAAAGCATCGTAATGCAATATCTACAATTTTTCCTCCTTTATACATCGTTTAACCAGATATATTTCTCCTTTATAAATCGTTTAACCCGATATATTTCTCTCATATACACTTAAACACGGGTTGTATGTACGTATCTTTTCTAGTGTTTTCTTGTCCTTATTAAAGCTCATTTGTTGATGTTTTAATATTTTTGAACGAGTGAACACAGGAGTGAATGAATGCAACAATTATATATACTGAAGACTTGGGCTGTACAATGATAGTGTACGTATATCATACTAATAATTATTCTAGCAGTAATTATGTTAATTTAGGATGTAATGACAGGAATTCATGAGCTATGCCTCAGGCTTTCTGAAAAAAATATCAATGACAATCTAAACAGGAACAAAACATTGACACGAATGCTGCTCTCTTCTATGTTATAGTTATTTAGGTATGTGTGTTGCACAAGTTTCAAAAAAATAAGTTATAAAACTTTTTTTCAGGGCACAAACCCACTTTAAAGAGACTTGTCTACTGCCATACCCATCCTAATTTCATGCACCATTTGCAAGCAAGAAACTGAATGGTTTGCAAAATTAAAAATCAGGACGGTGTCCAATTAAAACAAAAGAACTAAACTGGATGAATATTGTAGGAGAAATCTAGAGGAAAGTTTTGATTTGTGAAATTGGTTTTCCTGAAAAGTCATTCATCCTAGCCTGCAGAAAGGAACTATAACTGTCCACCACCAACTGACGAGCTAATGTTGAGCTTCACATATGGAATTACTCAAATACCATCAATGTCTGTGTTTTCAGCACAGATTTCACAAGTTATGACACACCTGTGTTTTTTTATACCTGTTTATAGAGTTGTATACTTATTATTTTTTTTTTATCAATAAATATATATTGTGTCATTTAAGAACTTGTATTTTGCCAAAAGATGCATACTAGTGAATGCAAGTGGTGCAGTTCATTTTGCTTTGGTATATAGAATTGAATTACAATTGTTCATGTTATTGGAATGCTTATAAAAATAAGGAGATGTGGTACAATGAATATGATATTTAGTGAGTTAATCAAGCAAAAGTGAATAAGAAATTGGTATAAGCAGTTACAGGTACATGTACTACTGTACAATCTCAAACAATGAGAAAAACTCATACCATAAAGAGAATTTCATATTTACAAGTAAGTTTTGTTTTTGCGTTGAATAATTTTCTTCTATTGTTTTAATTGCAAATATTGGAAGTGGTTAAAATGCTAATGAGACAGCTGTTATGGCCACAGAGCCTTAATTGAAAACTTCTTTTTCATTCATACCAGTAGATTTTGCCTGGAGTTAGAAACATATCTGCCAACTTTTCAAAATGCACATGGGGGTTTTACATGAAAGATGGTTCATATAGTCATACAAAACCTTCAAGGGGGCCTTCAAATGGAAGCAGGACAAGTCGCCCCACTGGCTAATCGCCCCACTTTTAAAAAACCGCCACAAACTGATTTATCAAATCGCCCCACATGTGAAATTGGTTAAATCATGTTTAATATTACTCCTGCCAACTCGCCCTACTTATAAAAAAACGGTAATATTTAGATTTATAATATATATATAATTAAAAATAAAAACTCGCACCACTTTAATGAAAACTAATGTACACAGAATACAAACAAACCGAAAATTAATTTACTTACTATTATTGATAATGATATATACTGAAATTATAATTCTAAAAAAAACCTGATTGTTGAAGAATAACTAAGTTTTGAAGCTTAGTTATTTGCATAACAATTGAAAAGAAACCTGTTAAATGTATCATAATGCAATATATGGAATTGAACTTATATTCGATGGGATAACATCTTTTTCCATAAGTGGGGTGAGTTGGCATTACTAAATTCATCCTGGTTAATAATATATTTATCTAGATTTCACCGATTTCCATTAGGTGGGACCAGTTGGCAGGAGTAATATTAACGGGATTTAACACGGTTCACAAGTGGGGGCGATTTGGTAATCCAGGTTGGGGCAGTTTTTTTGTCAAGCCTGCAACTTTTGTCGCAGAAAGCTCGACATAGGGATAGTGATCCGGGGGCGGCGGCGATATTAGCTCAGTTCTTAAAAGCTTTATATTTTAGAAGGTGGGAGACCTGGATGCTTCATACTTTGTATATGGTTGCCTCATGTTACAAAGTTTCCGTCAGTCACATGTCCAATGTCCTTGACCTCATTTTCATGGTTCAGTGACTACTTGAAAAAAAGTTAAAATATTTGTAATGTTAAATTCTCTCTTATTATAAGTAATAGGATAACTATATTTGGTATGTGCGTACCTTGCAAGGTCCTCTTGCCCGTCAGACAGTTTTCACTTGACCTCGACCTCATTTCATGGATCAGCGAACAAGGTTAAGTTTTGGTGGTCAAGTCCATATCTGAGATACTATAAGCAATAGGTCTAGTAAATTCGGTGTATGGAAGCACTGTAAGGTGTACATGTCCAACTGGCATGTGTCATCTGACCTTGACCTCATTTTCATGGTTTAGTGGTTATAGTTAAGTTTTGTGTTTTGGTCTGTTTTTCTTATACTGTTTGCAATAGGTCTTCTATATTTTGTGTATAGAATGGTTGTAAGGTGTACAAGTCTACCTGGCAGGTGTCATATGACCTTGACCTCATTTTCATGGTTCAGTGGTCAAAGTTAAGTTTTTGAGTTTTGGCCTTTTTTTCTAATACTATATGCAATAGGTCAACTATATTTGGTGTATGGAAATATTTCATGATCTACATGTCAATCGCGCAGGTTTTATTTGACCTTGATCTCATTTTTTACAATTCATTGCCCAGTGTTAAGCTTTTGTGTTTTGGTCTGTTTTTCTTAAACTATAAGCAATAAGTCAATTTTATTTGTTGTATGGAAGAATTGTTAGCTGTACATGCCTACCTGGAATGGTTTATCTGACCTTGACCTCATTTTCATGGTTCAATTGTCAATGTTTAGTTTTCTTGGTTTATGTTAAGATTATGTGACAGTTGTAATAAAGCTTTATTATTAGGATTATCAACATAATATCAATGATTAGTAAAGAAGGCGAGACATTTCAGTGTGTGCACTCTTGTTTTTAAAGTGGGGCGATTTGTCATGGATTCCCTTCAAATATATTCTAATGTGGTTTTTGGCTTCTTCGTGCATTAACAAGCTCATAGCCATTGTTGAATTAATTGTTTTCTTTAAAATAGTCGACAAACTTGCTCTTACAAAATTTCCATTTGGGAGCCTTGAGCTCGATGGGGGAAATACTCTGCAAATACTGACAGTTGCCAGGTATGGTCATCAAAAAAGTTGACATGTTACTATGTACATTTACCATTATGTTACTTGATGTTCTTGCTATAAACACAGTACAGAGACTAGTCAATCTTTGTGAACTATTTTTTTATGGGCGTCATAGAATATGCGTATACAATCAATAATTAAAAATAGTCTATTTATATTGAAAAGGAAAAGTTCTTATATGTCTAAAGAAGAGGGACGAAAGACACCAAAGGGACAGTCAAACTCATAAATTTAAAGCAAACTGACAAGGCCATGGCTAAAAATGCATTTCATGGGAGGCACAGAAAATATACTGTAGACTATAGATATAGGTGAACTAGGTACAAAAGAACTCTGAATCTTAAATTCTACAAACCACCTCTGTTCTATGGAAGATAATGGTATAACTGGACTAGAAATACACACAACCTGTAATTAACTGCCTTTACAGCGCTTTCGCGCTTTGATTATAGTTTTCTATGTTGTGTTTGTGAACTGCTGTTTGTCTGTTTCTTTTTTGTGTTTTAGCCAGGGTTTTGTCATTTTATTTTCGACTTATAAATGTGAATTTTACTTTGATACATTTTCCCTCTCCTTTTCTAAAACAATTATAGATAAAGACGTATATGTTAATACTTATCATTTCAATTTTAGATAATGTGATGTGGAACATATCGTCTTTTCCTGTTAAGTTTGGTAATACTGCTGAACTTTCCTGTTTCATTTATGATAGTAATAATGCTTGTTCACAAAGGCTTCGACAGTGGATTGGAGGACAGCAGTACACATCTTTATGTCAAAACATGCATTGTTTTAATATCACAAAATACCACGTTAAAGTAAAAACACCCTGCTCATATACGTTAATGATTCAAAACTTCTCAATGTATGACGTGAACTGTGACTACTCCTGTTTTTATGGGACAAAGTCGTATAGGAAGAATTTACAATTGAATATCAAAGATTTTGTCGGTACGTATACGTTACTTACTTGCAATGCAAATGTTCTATAATATGCAATAATATTCATTAACAAAACAGGTTTAAAAAGACAAAACTAAATATGATAATTCAACTTATATATATATATATATATATAGGCCCCACAAATGACTGGTGTAAAACAATCAAAACAGGAAATCAATGATGTCATATATATAAAAATGAAAAACGAAAAACACCTATGAACAAAACCAACAAACGACAACCACTGAACAACAGGCTTTTGACTGAGAACAACATAATTACAACGGTATTTTACATTTTAACATGCGGCAACCTTCAAACTAACCTAAGAGAGAAAGGCAACATTACAAAAAAAAAAGACACACTATAAAAAATCAATTAAAATCAAATCTGACACTTCAATCTTAATCCGGACATTTCTTTGAAGACCGAACAATAACTTATTAAATACTTCCAACTGCGGTAATTCAAGTACAGTATTGTTCAGACAATTCTGCGTGCAGTCAATACAGATATGTGTTATTTTTTCAGTTAAGGTTAATGTGACCGCGTAAGACTCAAGTGGTTTTGCTAGGGAGACAATTTTAGCAATCATATTGCCTCATTGGCACTCATACCACGTCTTCTTATATCCTGTCAGTCTTTTGTAACCCAATTTCAAGGAAGTGTTAGTTTCTAATGCTCATTAAACTCGTTATTATTTTGGGATTCCAGCTCTTTCGATTCATTTGTCTCTGATGAGTCTTATGCAAATGAAACGCATATCAGGTAGGATACATTATGAGTCTGGTATCTTTGAGGAGTTGCACGCTGAAATTATACCAACCAGAGAACATTTTATTAAGTCACACATTAGTTCATATCCCTTTTGTTTATTACATGAAAAGGGAGATACTATTTCACCCTTTTAACACTGGATAAAAAAGTAGCATTCACTTTTGATAAAGAGCGTTTTTTAGCAACCCAAAAGTCAAACGCAAATGCTCTCTAACGTCCCCCTGTCATTCTTATATGATACAAATTGTTATTAGTGTGATGTGAAGCAGAAATGAAATCTTAAATATTCTTAACACCTCTTAAACTTTAAATCAATCACAACAACATTTCAAATGCATACATATAAACAGTTAAGATGTGTATTCATATATTGACTTCAATCCGTACATTTACAATGAAGTTCGTTTAAAAACTTCCCTACGACTAAAGCCATTTTTCAATTTATCACGTAACATATATACAACTGACAATTCAATGCAATTAATTACCTAAGCATGAACAATACTTTGGATCCATGGAAACGAAACGATTATACTTTTCGGAGTATCCCGTGTTCGGGTCAAGATAAGGTTTTTTAATCATGTCAATCGTTTTTAATTTAATGGTTTGTTAATTTTTGTTATTTCCTTTTGTTGGCCTCTTTTGAATCAAAGCTTATTTACATGTACATAAAGGCATATTTCATACAATGTTAATTAAAAGTACCAAATAGAACCAAATAAATAATTATATTAATCTGTGTTATTCACAATCGAATGACTAATTTCTGAAATTGCTTTTTAATATTCCCAGTAAATTTGACGTTATAACATGTATGACATGTAAATGATTCATTAAGAGTTACTACAGTTAGGATTTTGAATACCTAAGTGACTAAAACTAAGACACCGCTTAGTATTATCCATTGTATATGTAGTAGGAATACTAGTTTATCTCTAAATTACTTATGCTCACTTATGTTTTTAGGACACACAGTTATTGTATTATGTCTAGATATTACATTTGTTATACTCAAATAATAATTACAGCTTTTCCTGATATCATACATAATCGAAAAATGACACTGACAGAAGACACACTAGCTATTAAACTGTATATGGAAGATGTATATCCAAGTCCATGGTGCTATGCATCATTAGTGGTGAGTTTACAATTTCTGAAACAATATAATCTTTTGTGTCGGGTAAACAACTCAGCAACGATTAACAACGTATCAAACATATGTTTATCTTAACTAATGGGAAGGTATATTTTTTACGGTGACATATGCGTGTTCATTCCTTCATTTAAATCAAACTGTCTATATGAGTTCAAAAATGATATGTGCTTTAAAGAGCAAACATGGTGAAATATGGTTTTGAATTTTTGTATATACAAGCGTTTATATAAAAAAAGAAGATGTGGTATGATTGCCAGTGAGACAACTATCCACAAAAGACCAAAATGACACAAACATTAACAACTATAGGTCACCGTACGGTTTGTTTACCTAATCAATTCAAATATGCAGTAGACAATCTAGCTTCGAATTCCTCTTCTAGAGATAAATACGGTCGACATTTAGAACATTTACTAAATTTGGTTTCTCGGACATTTGTATCCCTTCTCGGACATTTGTATCCCTTGAACAGACTTACCTAACTTTTTTGTTTCAAACAAAAACACCAGCGGACTTTAGTGAAAGCTTTTAAATATCATCTTGACATAAGTGAGGGGCGAAAGATACCAGAATGACATTCACACTCATATGTCGAAAAATACACATACAACGCCATGGCTAAAAAAGAAAAATAACGCTAGACAAATATTAGTACACAAAACACAACATAAGCATTCTTTAAATATGTGTAACAGTTCTTTCGAAAAAAAATCCTCTGTATTAATTTTTAGCTCACCTGGCCTTAAAGGCCAAGTCAGCTTTTCTCATCACTTGGCGTCTGTCGTCCGTCGTCGTCGTCGTCCGTCGTCGTTAACTTTTACAAAAATCTTCTCCTCTGAAACTACTGGCCACAATCATCATTGGGTTGTGTAGTTTTAAAAAAAAATGTGTCCGGTGACCCGGCTAACCAACCAAGATGGCTGCCATGGCCAAAACAGAACATAGGGGTAACATGTAGCTTTTGGCTTATAGCTCTGAAACCGACGCATTTAGGGAAAATCTGACAAGGGGTTAAATTGTTAATCAAGTCAAGATCTATTTGCCCTGACATTTTCAGAAGAATTGGACAAGCGGTTGTTTTGATGCTGCCCCTGAACTTGCAATTTTAAGGAAATTTTTCCGGTTTTGGTTTTTATCTTGAATATTATTCTAGATAGAGATCAATTGTGAACAGCAATAATGTTTAGCGTAGATAGATCTACAAATAAGTCAACATGACCAAAATGGTCAGTTAGCCCCTTAAGGAGTTATTGGCCTTTATAGTCATTGTTTACCAACTTTTAGTAAATTTTTGTAATCTTTTACAAAAAACGTCTGTTCTGAAACTACTGCGCCATATTTAACCATACAAGGTCACAATCATTATTGAGGTAGCAAGTTTAAGAAATGTGTGCGGTGACCCGGCCAACCAACCAAGATGGCCGCCATGACTAAAAATAGAACATAGGGGTAAAATGAAGATTTTGGCTTATAACTCTGAAACCGAAGCATTTACAGCAAGTCTTACATTGGGGTTTAAATTGTTAATCAAGTCAAGATATATCTGCCCTGAAATTTTCAGATGAATCGGACAATTGGTTGCTGGGTTGCTGCCCCTTAATTGGTAATTTGTAAGGAAATTTTGCCGTTTTTGGTTTTTATCTTGAATATTATTATAGATAGAGATAAACTGTAAACAGCAATAATGTTCAGCAAAGTAAGATTGACAAATAAGTCATCATGACCAAAATGATCAGGTGATCCCTAAAGGAGTTATTGCCCTTTACAGTAAATTTTTAACAATTTCACTAATTTTGTAAATTTTTGTAAATTTTAACAATATTTTCCTCTGTAACTAATTGACCAAGTTTATTATAGATAGAGATAATTGTAAGTAGCAAGAATGTTCAGCAAAGTAAGATCTACAAATGAGTCAACATGACCAAAATGATCTGTTGACCCCTAAAGGAGTTGTTGCCCTTTGCAGTAAATTTTTAACAATTTTCCCTTATTTTGTAAATTTTTACAATATTTTCCTTTGTAACTAATTGACTAAGTTTATTATAGATATAGATAACTGTAAGTAGCAAGAATGTTCAGTAAAGTAAGATCTAAAAACACATCACCATCACCAAAACACCATTTTGTCATTAATCCATCTGTGTCTTATGTTTAATATGCACATAGACCAAGGTGAGCGACACAGGCTCTGATGATCCTCTAGTTAAAGATTTAAGACAAAAAAGGCATGCGTTGTATGCGTCGTCAACATCAAGGATGAGTATGTGATCATTGTTTTCTTTTTTATTATAAATAACTGTACCAGAAATTTCGTGTGAAACAGCTTTCAAGAATGAAAATGTTGATGCTTAAGTTAAACAAAGAGAAGTTGTATTCAATAGCAGATGGCGTAAACATCTCATATATAATTTGTTACATTTTAGCAAGTATTGTAAATACACAAATACAATTTTGATATTTGTCCAATCATACCATGACCGACAATTCTACATTTGTTTATAAATATTTGAACTTGCACACAAGGAAGCTATTAAATCAAGAGTTCCAAATTGTGCAGTTGAAATCATCTCTTCGTAAATTCATCACGAGTTGGTTGACCTTAATGGAATAAACGTTTCACAAATGATATCGGATATGTTCCTTACGTCGTAACTACAATCCCCTTCCGTTTCATAAATGTGACATACCAAATTAGACTATTTATCCGACGTGTTATCTCATAAGCAACACGACGGGTGCCACATGTGGAGCAATATCTGCTTACCCTTACGGAGCACCTGAGATCACCCCTAGTTTTTTGGTGAGGTTCGTGTTGTTTAGTCTAGTTTTCTATGTTGTGTCGTGTGTACTATTGTTTTTCTGTTTGTCCTTTTCATTTTTAGCCATGGCGTTGTCAGTTTATTTTCGATTTATGAGTTTGACTGTCCTTCTTATATCTTTCGTCCCTCTTTTATATACAGGCTTTTCTCCTTCAATCACAATCGAAATGCAATGACAAAGCATTTACATATGTTATCGTACATTTTACAGGGAAAGAACATCACACAAGATTTACAAGTAAATATTTCAAAGAAGGAATATTTTTACGATATAGAGGTAGAATTGATCCTTCCTATTACTCTATGCAGAGGAAATGTCACGATATATTGCCATTTCGGAAACGAGGAAAAGCTTGTACTCAATGAATACATTGGCGACTGTAAAGGTATTTTTCACGCTTAAATGAGTTTTTAGTTTTAATTATTTACCAAGTTTTTATGCCCCACCTACAAAAATAGACTGGCATGATGTTTTCTGGTCTGTACCTCCGTTCGTCTGCTCGTTCGTTCGTTCGTCCAACTTCAGGTTGAAGTTTTTGGTCAAGGTAGTTTTTGATGAATTTGAAGTCCAATCAACTTTTAACTTAGTACACATGTTTCCCATGATATGATATTTCTGATTTTATAGCCAAATTAGTCTTTTAACCCCAATTTCACAGTCCACTGAACATACAAAATGAAAATGCTAGTTTCGGGTTAAAGTTTTTGGTCAAGATAGTTTTTGATGAAGTTGAAGTCCAATCAACTTACTTAGAACACATGTTCCCTATGGTATGAGTTTTCTTATTTTAATGCCAAATTAGATTTTTTTACCCAATTTAACGGTCCATTGAACTTGTAAAATGATAGAGCGAGTGGGGCATCCGTGTACTATGGACACATTCTTGTTTGTGAATGTGCCCATTGCTTTTATTAATTAAGTATTATGTCTTAAACTATTTCGATTTATGTTGAAAATACGATGCTGCAATTAATTGTCTTTATTCATAATTATATGTGCTCAACTACAATAAACAATGATTTTCTTCAATAAAACAAATATGTTCATTTACTGCCAATGTTGTGTAACGACTTATGTACGAATGTAAAAGTACTGTAAATCTGAAAATAAATACGTAAGAAGCGTTCGAATAAAACATACTATGAAAGGTGGATCATCGTATATATTTCCTCAGATAGATATTTTTATACTTTGCCAAAATAAAGATTTTAGTATGTGTTCTTTTTCTTCAAAAATTTAATAAAAAGTATGGGTCATTGTGCTATTTTTAAAGATACAAGTCGCGCAAAATTGCCCAAATTTGCATAGACTGTTCATAAACACAAACATTTGTGTGCAGTAAAAGAAATCTACGAGATAGAATTTTGAAATAAAATATGAGGATAGGTTTTATAATATACTTTAGGAAACAAAAATGATGTCCCTGAACTTATTTTGTTGCTACACATAACATTATAAAATTTCCCCTATCATTCTAGTATATTTTTTCTCTCTCCTTAAATGGCTTAGTTGACAAAATGATTCTAAAAAACCACATATATTTGATTTTTGTTTTAAACGTTTTTGATAATGCAATAAATTACTTTTTTTCTTTAAACAAATAGACAGTCTTAGCAAAACATTGCATATCTGTTTTCAAAATTGCATATTTAGGCAATTTATTAGACCAATTGTGAACAATCAAAGACGGTGGTATACCATTAGTCTACCTTAAGCAAAGACTTACATTATATAAAACCATAATTTATCATAAATAAAAAAAAAACTGATAGAATTACTTCTTAATATCAACACACAGTACATTACCAAAACATTTCAACTTTTTAGTTAGTGTATAGCATTCAATTAAATAATTTGAAGTTTTACTCTTTCATTAAATGTTACTTTAATTTTTCAAATTTTTAAATCACAAAAAAAACTGAACTCAAATGGCAAAATCATAAGCTCAAAAACATAAAATATAAGGTTAACAACTGCCAATTTCCTGACTTGGTACCGGAGTTTGGTTTATGTAGAAAATGGTGAACTAAACCTGGCTTTATAGCTATCTAAACCTCTCGCTAGTATGATAGTCGCAGTACATTTCATTGTACTGACACCGATGTGTGAACAAAACAAACAGGCATAACAGGTGACAATGTCAAAAATAGGGATACACCAGTAAATATTGTGTTATAATCTTCATCACTACAAAAACAAAGAAATATGTAACAGAGAATCACAAAAAGTATATATCCGGGTTTAGGATTTTCTCGATGCATTGGAAACTCATTGGTGACCTTTGGCTTTTACCCGCTCTTTGGTCGGGTTGTTTTTGCTTTGACCCATTCCCCATTTCCATTCTCAAATTTAAATAGACAAAGTGCATCAGCAAAAATGAAATACTAGAATAAAATGTTTCAAAGATGTCCCAAATTTATGTTCTTTTTAAAACTGGTACATAATTCAAACACTGTAAATACCACGATTACTATAAATATACCTAAAAGCACATTCGTGTTATTTGATCCAGGTAATACTCAGCCGACTGATTTTGGAATATTGTTTGCAGGTGAAATGTAAGTACATAATAAGGTTTACTTTATATTTTAACTCTCCGTTTAAACTGCAGTTTGGTTCGTTGCATTATTAATTGTTCTGTAAAGAATATCAGACAAATAATATCAAGGCGATGGTAGAAAACCAATGTTCAAAAAAGGTAAAAAAACAATAGAAACAGGCAATTCAAAGAAACAAACTAAACTGGGTATATCACCATGAAGTCCAAAGATAGTCAGACCGACTGCGTTGACAATGAAACCCGTAAATTTTATGTTATGAAGTTTCTGTGCTGTCAAAGTAATAAGTTGTTGTACATGTGTTACCGAATCGGTCTTTCTAGCCCTCGGTCCATCGTTTGCATCAACCAATATTTTACTGGGTATGTTTTGTGTTTATATTTAAATATGTGATAATGATCAGGTTAATGCTCAAATATTCATCAGAAACGATTCACAAACGTAAATGTCTCTCAAGTTTTATAGTTCAAACTTATATACTATGTTGACTTTATGTATCAGGAATACTTCATTTTGAACAATGATCCAACGATTTCAATACAATCATTGTGAATAAACTCATCATAGATAATATGATAAAATGTTGTATTTACGCCAGACGCGCGTTTCTTTTAGACAAGACTCACCAATGTGAAATTTTCATTCTTTACGGACCATTCAAATCTTTTTGTTCACGCATTTTTGCCAATATATAGCAACTTTATGCCACTGTCATTGTTATATTATAGTTCGTTTCCGTGGTGTCGTTTGTTTTCTTTTATTTGTGAGTGTGAATTCACATTACTATAAGACGTGTCACGGTACTTATCTATCCCAAATTCATGTGTTTGGTTTTGATGTTATATTTGTTAATCTCATAGGGTTTTGTCTAATGCTTAGTCCGTTTCTGTGTGTGTTACATTTTAATGTTGTGTCGTTGTTCTCCTCTTATATTTAATGCGTTTCCCTCAGTTTTAGTTAGTTATCCCGATTTAGTTTTTTGTTCATGGATTTATGAGTTTTGAACAGCGGTATACTACTGTTGCCTTTATTCATACTTGTTAAAGATTAAGCTAGCTATAAAACCAGGTTAAATCCATAATTTTCAACATGAGAAAATGCCTTAATCATGTTAGGAACGGTTATTTTTCATTCATTTGATGTGTTTGAGCATTTGATTTTGCTTTTGATAAAGCTTTTCCGATTTGTCATTTCCACGGAGTTCGGTATTTTTGTTTATTTTAACAGAATATATATACACAATGAATTTGATAATAGAAGCAAGCTTATTGGACCGTACACACCTATTCTGTAGCATGTACATAGTCAGGTGAGACACAGACACAATGATTTTGTCGAAGAAATAAGTGTCGAGTTCCCTTGTTTTTCCTCATAACCAAATATAATTTTAGTCCTGACGTAGACATTTCACATGGTACAGATTATTATAAAATACAAATGAGTGTGAATTTCGCTGTATTTGGCAAAACTTTTAGGAATTTTGGTCCTCAATGCTCTTTAACTTCGTACTTTATTTGGCTTTTTAACTTTTTTGGATTCGAGCGTCACTGATGAGTCTTATGTAGACGAAATGCGCGTCTGGCGTATTTACTAAATTTAGTCCAGGTATCTATGATGAGTTTATTTCTAATTTTTAGTCCCCTTCCGTCGGTCCGGCAAATCAGTTTCCAGTCTTTTTTTTCGTCATGCTTAAAGATATTGATTTGAAAATTGGTTAATAGGTTTATGATGATAAGTTACAGATCAAAGTCGGATTTTGTTCAGGTGTGATGACTTTGTGCAGAGTTATGGTTCTCGAAATTAGAATATTCAATCAAATAATCATTTTTCAACACTTGTCTCCGTCATGCTTAAAGATATTGACTTGATATTTGTTATATAGTTTACACCTTGACAGGTTATAGATCAAGTACAAATGCTTGTTTATTTTTATTTTCATTTCATGGGAACCGTTATGAATAATTCCAGAATGATTATTTCAGCTATAAATTGCTACAAAATTAAAACGAAAATGTATCAGATTCAGTTACGTATTGAACAAACATTCATAAAAGAGTTTATTTAAGATACATTAGGAATTTTTTGGAATACGTGCGTCTTTCTCTATTGAATATGACCGATTTTGACATGTTTTTTTTTAACATCTTGCTAATTGCAACATTAGTAATTCCTTATACAAAATAACACGGACAAAAACTTGATAAAGCGGTTATTAATAAAACATTTATGATAAAAATTAAAATTAAAATCACAAAAATACTTAACTCCAAGGAATTTTTTTTCAACAGAAAGTCCTTTTATCAAATGTGAAAATAAAAATACTCAAACACATTAAACAAATGGACAACAACTGTCATATTCCTGACTTGGAACAGGCATTTTCTTAACTAGAAAATGGTGAATTTAACCTGAATTTACAGCTAGCTAAACCTCTAACTTGTGTGACAGTCGCATACGATTTCATTATATTGACAATAATATGCAAACAAAACAAACAGAAATACACTACAAAAATAAAAAAAGTCTAAAAAGACCACTTTTTGTCTAAATTTGCATGGGTTGTACTCGACAATCTTACTTTGTCTGAAATATTTCAAAAAATTTTGAACAAAGTATGAATTTGTCTTATATTGTACTTGATTTTTCTTGAAAAATGTCTTGAAAGTATACACATTGTTTTTCTATGGTCGGGTTGTTGTCTCTTTGACACATTCCCCATTTCCATTCTCAATTTTACATTGTCTCAAAATTTCTCGACGCTTTCTATATAATTTGATAAGTGTCTTGATTAGTAATGACTAATTCTTGACTGTCCTAGATTTGGCTCGATAAATATTGACATATTTTGGAGTCATACAGGTGTCTGAATATATCTCGACACGTTCATGACCGTCTTAAAGATGTCGTGACACTATCTCCACAGTATAAATTTCGCCTGAATTGTATTACACTGCTGTTCGAAAGCCATCAATTGATTTAGAGAAACCAAATCCGGTTTACAAACTAAAACTGAGGGAAACATATCACCATGTATTAGAGGAAAACAACGAAACAAGAGAAACAACAAAGTTTAACAAAAATCCAAACGTTACACACAGAGAAACGAACTATAAGATAACAACTTAAGATAGAAGTGATTGATTGAATGATCCTTGATAAGGAGAATTGAATATTTGTTCAACATTAGTAGTAAGAAGTTCTTTTTAGGCTTTATGACCCTTTCTGTAGCCATTTTTGTACGAACCTTTCAAACTTCAATTGTATCAAAATCTACAGGTATAATGAATAATACAGATAGTTTTGTATAGGTATACCAAGGGAAAACTTGATGCAAAGCATTATTATTTACAGCTTTATTGCATTTAATAGAAAACAGTACTTTGTGGCATTCAAACCAAGATTTGTATAGAAAATCCACAGCCTTTAATACAGAGATAATAGATGTTTGTTATAAAATTTGGAAAAAATAAAAAGTAAAATCACAAAAATACTTAACTTAGACATGTTAGAGGAAAATCTAATCGGAAAGCCCATAATCACATGGCAAAATCAAATAATAAAACACATCAAAAACGAATAAAGCATAAATTACTCGCTTGCTTTTCTAGGATGTGCGAGTGTTTATTTGAAAATAAAAGTTCTAACCAACCTGTAAATTCCAAAATACCTCGTGCTGTTTCACTAAAATCGAGCGCACCCCAAAAAGAGTACTTGATTTGGTCCATATTTTTGTTTTGTTTTAGCCAATAACTACATTAATAAACTTGTTTAGGGAAACCAATGCTAACACTGCATGCAATAATCCTATATCTGTAAGTCATCAAATTGCCAAATATGTGAGTCAAGGATAAAGGCTGTGGATTTTCTATAGAATTTCCATATGTTTAGCATAGAATAAACACAAGGGTAAATAATCCATAATATACATGTTTTATATAAATTTCAGTGCTGGTATTGTCGTGGGGATTGCAGTGGTGCCTGTTTTTTGTGTTTACCTGTGGAGAAAAAGAAAAAAAAGAAGAAGAAAAAAAAACAAAGGAAGAAATTCCGGAGATAAAGCAAAAGGTAATTATAATATAAAAGACATTGGCTATCGAGCAGACAAAAATGTGTTTTGAAATTTTTATTAAAACAGTATTGTTCTCGCTGAGGACGGTTCTTAAGCATAATATATAAATTGTGTCAAGAAATATCGATGATCAACAAAGTGGCATTCTGTTTGCCATTATTTTTCCATCTTGGGTTTCAATTAATATATTTTAAGTCAATGCACATAAGGAGTTGAAAATAATATAACTCAGGTAGAAACACCTAGGCTATTTTGATACAAGAGAGACGTTTTAGTATTTATAAAACAATACCGGGTTGAACTTTGTGTTAATAATTATGCCAGTTGACCAGAATAATTCAATATAAAGGAAGTTATTGCACAATCTATTCTTACTCTTACGTTATAAAGAAAGCATTATGACATTGGAAATGAATGGGAAAATGCACGAAAAGGAATTCATCTGTGAAACAATATATGCCTGTCACTGATATCATGTTTTTTTTAATATTCAATTTATGGCTTCTATATCCCTAATATTATCGTAAAAGATCTCCCCTCACATTGTAAAATGTTTGGTTTCTTCGTGTAAATACGGCATAAGCAACTGGGTTCATGGGTTTTGAAAGCCATAACAATTCGAACCTCCTCAAAGGGAAATGTTAAAATACTTCCTCTTAGATTAATCAAACAACTCCTTAAAATAAATGTACGTTTTTATATAAAGAAAATGTGATTAAACTCATCATAGATACCAGGACTGATTTTTATGCGCCAGACGCGCGTTTTGTCAACTGAAGACTCATCAGTGACGCTCGAATCATAAAGATAAAAAAGTCAAATACACTATGAATTTGGAGAGCATTGGGGACCAAACATTTATCAAAGTTTTGCCAAATTAACGTGAAGTACATAATATATTCCTAAAGTAGAAAGTAGAAAAGTAGTTAGTTTATAAACATGGCCATATCAATCATTATTCGTGTCTATAGAGAAGTGCTGTGAATTCATTGAATATTGTTCATTATTGCATAACAAATAATTACTGAACTCCGAGGAAAATTCAAAACGGAAAGTGCCTAATCAAATGGCAAAATCAAAAGCTCAAACACATCAAACGAATGGATAACATATTAGACACTTAGGCGGCCTGATTAATTTATAATTATTTCAAAATGAAGAATGGATATCAAACTAATACTCGTTTTATCTTCATTGGATGTTTTTTTACGCTGACAGCTAATGTGGCAACGCTAGGTTTAAATGTATTGAAAGCTTATTAGAATCACTATATGCATAAAATAGAATTAAAATGTTATAATATGTATGGACAAAGTTAATAATTCATTATTAAATTAATTAATGACTGTATCTCAGGGATTCCAGTACATGTTATAATCTTTCAACCTCATATTTTTTTAGGAAATATGTTTTTCTAAAATTTAATTTCTTTGATTTACTTTTTAAGTCCCTCTATATGAGGTTATTCCTCTTGCATCTTTGATCTGTTTGTGAAGTACTTTACTAGTAAAATGACTTTATTTTTTATAGAATTTAGTTTATAGTTAAAGACCAAACATGACTATATCCTCATTTAGAGGAATTTCAATATGTGTTGTTTTAAAAATCCAGGCATTCAGATTGTACCAAATGTCTGCTACAATATGACAGACCCACAATAAGTTTTCATGGTTTCTGTTTTTTCCTTGCTAAATGTACATAAATAACAGTGAACAAGGTTCATTTTTAAAATGAAAGTATTAGTACCTAAATTACGGTTAATAATTCGGTATTGAAACCAACAGAGCTTGGTATTTCTTTTGAAATTGTTGTGACACAGTTATGGATTTTAACTCGAAATGTTGCACATACCTCCACCCCCTTCCAACCTTACCCCATCCGAGTTGAAGAATAGTCAATATGTAGACTGATAATATCACTGGATTTTACCCATGTCCTCAGTGTTCTGAACAATATCATATTGGGTGCACATTTCGACTGCACATGATAAAGATTTTATACAATTTCAAAATGTTTATTGAAGGATTAAATTCTTATTTTTTTATATAAAGTCAGCTGCAAAGTTGACATACCATTCAATGAATCACCTGTAGCTCAGTCCATATTCTATACTTAGTACTTAGATATGTATAATAGCTCGTTTTCCCGTAAATAAGTATACCCCGACAATCCTTTTTTGATGCGGCTCCTCGTGGTAATTTTGTTTTGACACCATTAAGGCATTGACAATTAATATATATTACATATGAAAGTAATATGAAATACTATGAACACATTTTATCGCTATTATCTGTATTTTTCCTTTGATGTTTTTTTGTGATAATTTTCATATCACTCGTGTAGAGTGAGAATGAAAATTATCGCTAGTTTCTAAGGTCCTTAGCAACAGCGTATTAATCTAATTCATGCGCTAGAGTGTCGGCCAATCAGAAAAGATTAGCCAGAACTATACAAAAAACTGTTATCGGATGACTTCGCTGAAATGTCAACAATAAAAGATGATTTCTCGTTTTAATATTTTACCGTGAATTTCGCCGTTAAATAATTTATTGGAAGTTAATAATTTTAAGTAATCAAATCATGTTATTAACAAATAAAAAAAATCCTTTTTTTTTTACATAAGTCTACTTCAAATCATCGAAGGTCTGTCTGCATGTACATTTCTTCATGCATGTATATTTCTTCGTCTGCTTTGAAAGTACATAATATATTCAACCGTTCACTTCATTTTGATACGTAGAAACACCAAATTACAGCTTATCAACAGTGAAAACGGTTTTCGCCATAATTGAACACGCCGGATGGTCAGATGAGACATCTTTTTTCAAATGAATGAATATAGATAGCGGGTAAAGGAGAGCTGGCCCAGCATGTCCGTTCAGCTGTAATGACCGAGACGTGACTGTTGAATGTAATGTAATGAATGATGAAATGAATGAACTACCTGAGCGACTACATATATATATCAAATAAGCCTACGCCAAAAAACAAATAGTACCACAAAAGAAAATGCATTATCATCGTATAAGATACTTTTTTTTTAACTGAAATTTAAATTAAATGATATTCGAAAATACAAATAATAGCGATAAATAGATTATTTATGTTTTTTTAAACTCGATGCATTTTCTCATTCTCATCTCATCTGGGGCTCCGCCCTTCGATGAGATGAGAATGAGAAGATGCATCTCGTTTAAAAAAACATAAATAATTATTCATAATTATAGCTCTAAAGTTTTCACATTTATTCTATGTTTCTCTACTTTCCAAATCAACATCAATGGTGTATGACACAGTCACTTGTTGAAAATAGAAGTATAAACATATCACACAGATGTTTTTGTTAACTCACAACTTTTGGGTTCCTAATTTTGAGGCGCATTAGGGATATTTACCCATATTCTGCTAGGTACAATCTTTTTCGAAGGAAAGGATGGACGAAACCTGGTTCTTTAGCTACGTTTAACCTCCCTAACCCACGTGTATGACAGGTAGAAAATGCTGTTTTAGTGGACAAAGCAATGAATTGCAGTGAGTTGTCAATGACACAAACCTTGAGCAGAACATATTTTAAAGTTATTTAATGCTTATCTTTTTTTTTAAACAAACTATGCACAAATCAAGATAAACTATGACAAATACTTTTTCCAAAAAAAGATTGAGATAAAATTAAGATTGGAGATTGTTTATTTTTTTTTCAAATGTATTGGTCACCTGAATACAATTAAAATCTGTAGCTAATGTATAGATATAACTTGTTATGTTAGGCTGTTGTAAGTAACAAAGTACAGAATTAATGTACTGACAGTAAATAAATGGAACGTACCAGACCACACTTCCATCACTTGAAATCGTTTGGTTGCTTGGTAAATTACACATTACTTTATAGTTCCTAAACAATTCATCTGCATTTAAACTATTTCTTGTCTCTATTCATATATATATATAGATATGGATATTGATAAAATGTGTTGTGTGTTGTGGTTAAACATGCATTTCAGTCTTAAGGTGGTATGGGAGTCTAAATTAGAATTGATAGAATTAATTCATACTTTGCCAAAATGTAGTGTCTAACGTGATATGTTTAAAGATATAATAGAAATGATAGCCACCGCACATTTTCTAAAACTGCAGGTTGTGATAAAACGACACTTAATGGAAAAACATTATTATGTGAATAGAAGTTTAAACTTAATGATAGAATTGTAAAATAAGATAATATAAGATATCTTTTAGTAAATGCGTTGAGAATATCAAAAGAAAAGATAGTGTCACCGTACTTTTTTGGGGCAAAAATATAAAATAGCAATTAAGTTATAATCTTAAAAAGTCTGTGTTTTAAATGCAAATTCACATCAATAATCTGCATTCCAGCATCAAATTTTGCTAATTTGATTGAAAATCTGGACCTTAGATTCTCTGTTTTTTACAATCTAAGATTGCGAAAGACACCCATTTCACCTTCAGTGCAAACATATACATAAAAAGTCTGAATCATGATGGTTGACAAACAAATTACAAATTTACTCTTTCATATGCATTTTCATAAAATGTCCATTGTAAGCAGTGCACAATGCACAATACATGTAGACATAATCTTTCAATCAGTTTAATTGAGGTCTGGAGCTGGCATGTCAGTTAACTGCTAGTAGTCTGTTGCTACTGTCTGTAGTAGACTACTGGGCTGGTGATACCCTCGGGGACGAAACGTCCACCATCAGAGGCATCGACCCAGTGGTGTAAATAGTTATCAAAGGTACCAGGATTATAATTTAGTTCGCCAGACGCGCGTTTCGTCTACATAAGACTCATCGATGAAGCTCATATCGAAATAGTTATAAACCAAACAAATACAAAGTTGAAGAGCATTGAGGATCCAAAATTTCAAAAACTTGTGCCAAATACGGCTAAGGTAATCTATGCCTGGGATAAGAATATCCTTAGTTTTTCGAAAAAATCAAAGTTTTGTAAACAGGAAATGTATAAAAATGACCACATAATTGATATTCATGTCAACACCGAAGTGCTGACTACTGGGCTGGTGATACCCTCGGGGACGAAACGTCCACCAGCAGAGGCATCGAACCAGTGGTGTAAATAATTATCAAAGGTACCAGGATTATAATTTAGTACGCCAGACGCGCGTTTCATCTACATAAGACTCATCAGTGACGCTCATATCGAAATAGTTATAAGCCAAACAAATACAAAGTTGGAAGAGCATTGAGGATCCAAAATTTCAAAAAGTTGTGCCAAATACGGCTATGGTAATCTATGCCTGGGATAAGAATATCCTTAGTTGTTCGAAAAATTCAAAGTTTTGTAAACAGGAAATTTATTAAATCGACCACATAATTGATATTCATGTCAACACCGAAGTGCTGACTACTGTGCTGGTGATAACTTCGGGGACGAAACGTCCACCAGCAGAGGCATCGACCCAGTGGTGTAAATAGTTATCAAAGGTACCAGGATTATAATTGAGTACGCCAGACGCGCGTTTCGTCTACATAAGACTCATCAGTGACGCTCATATCGAAATAGTTACAAACCAAACAAATACAAAATTGAAGAGCATTGAGGATCCAAAATTCCAAAAAGTTGTGCCAAATACGGCTAAGGTAATCTATGCCTGGGATAAGAATATCCTTACTTTTTCGAAAAATTCAAAGTTTTTTAAACAGGAAATTTATAAAAATGACCACATAATTGATATTCATGTCAACACCGAAGTGCTGACTACTGGGCTGGTGATACCCTCGGGGACGAAACGTCCACCAGCAGAGGCATCGACCCAGTGGTGTAAATAGTTATCAAAGGATCCAGGATTATAATTTAGTACGCCAGACGCGCGTTTCGTCTACATAAGAAGTTAGCAATATCCTTTTACTCTACTTTCCGCTATATAGATGATGTTCTTTCACTAAATAATTCAAAATTTGGTGACTATGTGGAACGGATCTATCCCATTGACCTAGAGATAAAGGATACTACAGAAACAGTTAAGTCGGCTTCATATCTTGACTTACATCTTGAAATTGACAATGAGGGTCGGTTGAAAACTAAACTTTACGACGAAAGAGACGATTTCAGCTTTCCAACTGTGAACTTTCCATTTCTAAGTAGCAACATTCCAGCAGCACCTGCATATAGGGGTATAAATCTCCCAATTGATACGATATTCCCGTGCTTGCATTTCCTATCATGATTTTCTTGATAGAGGGTTGCTGCTCACAAGGAAGCTATTCAACCAAGAGTTTCAAATGGTGAAGTTGAAATCATCCCTTCGAAAATTTTACGGACGCCATCACGAGTTGGTTGACCGTTATGGAAAAACCGTTTCACAAATTATATCTGCTATGTTCCTTACGTCGTAACTACACCTGAGATCACCCCTAGGTTTTTGTGGAGTTCGTGTGGTTTATTCTTTGGTTTTATATGTTGTGTATGTGTACTATTGTTTGTCTGTTTGTCTTTTTCATTTTTAGCCATGGCGTTGTCAGTTTGTTTTAGATTTACGTCAGCACTGTAAGACGAAATGTTTTAAGAGTTTTTAACCTTGCCAATGCAATCACAGGACTTCAAATATTCAGGTTGATTTTGAATACATATATAAGTAAGCAATGCATGTGATTGTTGGGTTTTATATATCCCTTTTTTGCTTCTTTGATAAATATTGGTTTGTTTTTTCTGCTAATTTAGATTGTGGCTAGGTGATATTTACTGTATCACCTATTATGTCTGTTTTGTTCACGCATCGTTATATTATAAATTTAATGGAATTTAGTGCGACTGTAATACAAGTGAGAGGTAAAGCTAGCTATAAAACTAGGTTCAATCCACCATTTTCTAAATTTGAAGAGGCCTGTACCAAGTCAGGAATATGAAAGTTGTTGTCCATTCGTTTGATTTCGCCATTTGATTCGTGACTTTCGTTTTGAATTTTCCTCGGAGTTGAGTATTTTAGTGATTATACTTTTTTAACATCATATTTGATTTAGTTAGTTCGCTTGAAATTGTTTTTTTTTTTCTTCTATTAAATGGTGCAAATGAAATTCCTACATTGCGCCAAACCTTTCATTTGTATGACAGTCGCATCAAATTTAATATTTTGACAACGATGTGTGAATATAACCAACAGATTTAATAGGTAACAATGTCAAAATTAGGAATAAATAAGTCAACTTTGTGTTATAATCTTAATCACAATAAAAACAAACAAATATTTAACAAAGAAGCACTAAAAGGGATGTGCCAAATTTAACAACGTTAGCATTGTTTACTTATTTTTTGTATGTTTGATCCACCTATAAATAATGGAAAGACTCTAAGTACTGAGACTGAATGGTTATATTAACATTAACTCTTACTTAGAATCGCGCATTTGACGTCAGAATGTAAACGTCACACATGTAGAAATATAAAATAATTGTGTCGTTCAAAGTACACAAATATATTGTTATAAACAAATTATATAGGAACAATAACACATTGGCGGGATGTGTAATTACAGAGCCATGTCAAATGTGTAACGGAAACACAAAAAGTCGCACGAACAAATCACAGACGCAAAAATGAGAGACAACACAAACAACACAAGACGGGATGCATAAGTACAGATCCACTTCAAATGGATATCACCAAAAACAGACCAAACAGTAAAAGTAATATTAATAAAGACCAATAAAAGAACGCTTTAACAATTTATAAGGAATGGCAACAGTAGTATACCACTGATTAACATCGTCAGTACGCAGAATCTATACTTCAAGAACGTCGTGTATTATGTGTGCAGTTGATATGAAATATTTATCAACAAAGTCTTGGTAGTTACCGATAAACTATTTTAAAAAGGACGAGACGTTTTTTGACATACCCCTGATTAATCAACTTTCTGCTCTGACACTAGTGACATTTAATACAGTCTGAGTAGGAGCAGCAAACTGAAATCAAATAATCTATCTGATTTGATCAACTGTTTTTTGACAAGTGTCTAAAAGAAGTCCGATTCATATGAAAATGGGAAGATGTGGGCAAGGAGAGGCACATAGTTCGTTCTTGTAGAAAAGCCGACAATTTGCTGGATTCAACAAATATACTATAGCATACTGAGCACTTGTTCCTCTTTGCAGCATGCTTTGTAATTTTGTTTACTATTACCAAAATTTACCTTATAGTCTCCCATATTAACCCCATGTTATTGTTTAGAGTTTAAGGGGATATACCTTTGTCCAGGGAGATAACTCTTTATTTCAGTGATGGGTTTGTAATAGTAGAGTTTTATTAATGTATTTTAAGCATTTACATGAAACAGATTGAAAATCATCTATGTATCCTAGAAGCTTAGAACGTATTTATGAAAATGGCTGACACAAACGTACTGATGATTTTAAGAGTTATTTCCCTTAACCTAGTTCTGCCTCCTTAAAGGGTTTCTTTATTATTTAGTTTGCAACAGATTTTACTTCAAACGGAAAAGTTTTAGCAAAACATTTATTAACGTGGAGTTTGTGATCAGAAAACTTACACAAATAGAATTAATATTGTTCTTTCTAGTATGAAAATTAAGTGTAGAAATCGCAAAAACATTCTTGTCAGATTGATAAAAAAAGCAGAAATATAAAAAGTGCGTTATACGTTTTGTCAGAGGTTGGTTACTTTCATAAAAAAATTATCGGTGTTGATTGGTTGCATTGTTGCTGATACACCTACACAGTAATTTCTTTCTTAAAACCGCTTTTTTGTTATATGTAATAATTTTACTATTAATAGGGACGTCGCATCATTTCATAATAATTGCATATAGCTAGAATTTTCAAATAATACCATATCGACTGTCAGTTAATGTAAACAATATAGGCTAAACAGTTATACGCCAGACACAAGTGTTGTGTCCACAAAAGACTCACCAGATGCGCTCGAATAAAACAGTTAAAAAGGCCAAATATAGCACGAATTGCAAGAGCATTGAGAACCATCTTTCCGAATGGTTTTGTCAATTACAGGTCATATATTCCTTTGGATCATTTTGCTAACAAAACATACATAACGAACGTTCGAATTAAAGAAGTTAACAAGGCTCAACAAAGTATGCAAATTGATGAAAATTGTGGACCCAAAATTTCGAAAGGTTTTCTCAAATACAACTGAATGTAATTGAAACATTTCGAAAATTACGCTTACAATCAAGCCACAAACAAAGTTTTATAACTATACACATGGAAAACAGTATTGCAACACCAAATTGAAATTCAAGTTAAAAAAACACTTTTTATTTATTTGTTAAATAATTTGTTGAAATAGAACTAGTTAAACATTATTTAAATATCACCTGAGTTTAATCAATGAATATCGACTCTATCAGTTCTTATCTGCACATGCAGCTACTGTACACGTAAACACTACAACAGATGTTTTACTCCTCATTGTTTTCAACACTTTTAAACTTATGTTTTTGACACCTTGTAATTGGTCAGCCACAACTCATAACTGCAGCAGATATCCAGCATAAGGGAAGCAGGTTTGTCGCTGTTATAATTGCACGTATTGTTGGTCATCATCATTCCACTATAACTCGTTTTGAGAATAAAAATCAGGCAAGAAACGATGTTTAAGACCTTCCGAGGTCAAGGAGACCTCCTAAAACATCTGCTAGGAAAAATAAAGCATAATGAAGGTTGGTCAGAAGGAAAAACATTGCAAACAATACAATCCTTAAAAGAGAATGATGACCATACAGGAGCCTTTAAACAAGAACTGTTCGAGATCGACTCACCGCTACTGGTTATCGTGCGATAATACCATTTCAGGGACCTTTGCCTACGAACAGACACACAGATGCCCGTATCCAATATAGTGCAGAGCTCTTCAAAGTTGGAAATTAGCGTCGTGGAGGAAGATACATTGTTCCAATGGAATTCGGTTTAACTTCCTTGGCCATATCGTAGCCCGAATTTGAACCATATCGAGCATATATGGGACACTATTGGGCGTAAAGTGCATGAAAGACACCCAGGTTTAAACAAATCATGAAATAAACAATACCCTTCGTCAAGAATGGTTGCTGCTAGCTTAGCAACAAATTAGTCGACTTATGGTATGAATCAGAAGACGTTAAGATGCAGTTATCCGTTTGAATGGAGGCTGCGCAAAAAGTACTAATTCTTTGGCGTATAACGATCAACCTTGATGTGAACAATCATCTAGGGATTAATTTTGAAATGTCTGTCGTTGTAAAGTTCGACTACAGTAAAAGTTGTAAAATGCATTTTTTTGTACAAAAAACACTTCATTTTGTTATAAAAATTTTGGTTAGATAAAACTTTTTTTTTTCATACAATTTTTTGTTCGTTTTAAGGCCAATGTTATCATTAACAAGGTTTCAATATTATTTTACAAATATTTTATCATATGCCATCCAAAATAAGAGACTAATTTTTCAAGTTTTAAAAAATCAAGGTGTTGCAATACTTTTTTCATGTGTATATTTTGATCTGATCGTCAATGATGAGTCACTGATGAGTCTTATCTTGACGAAACGCGTGTGTAGCGTATTAAATTATAATCCTGGTACCTTTGATAACTATTTACACCGCTGGGTTGATGCCACTGCTGGTGGACGTTTGTCCCCGAGCACAGCCTAGTAGTTAGCACTTAAAAGTTTTGTTAAATATCAAATCGTTCGTCCTTGATCTTGACCTTTCATCGTGATTTGACAGAATTTGCAACGTACAAGTATTTGACGATCGGGTTAGTAATTTAGTACAGATAATATGCTTTTGAATGATGTATGATGTAAAAAAAAAAGAAGATTTGGTATGTTGCCAATGAGACAACTCTCCAGAAGAAACCAAAATGACTCAGAAATTAACAACTATAGGGTACCGTACGAACTTCAAAAATGAGCAAAGCCCATACCGACTAGTCAGCTATCAAAGGCCCCGAAATGTTAATGTAAAACAATTTAAACGAGAAAGCTAACGGACGTATATATGTAACCGTTTGTAAGGTGTGTGCATTAAGGTGGTATGGGTGTCTTCCTCCATCTTGGATTGTAAAAAACAGAGAACCAAAGGTCCAGATTTTCTATCAAGTTAGCAAAATTTGATGCAGGAATGAAGATTTTTAAATGTGAATGTTCATTTAAAAGAACCAATTTATAAGAATATAACTTATAATTATTAAATATCTTTGCAAATGTTGATTATTTTTGGTTGTTTTAAAAAAAAATTAAATTGGCATTTTAAGGGGAAGTAACTCTAAAACAGTGCATTTTCTGAAGGATTCTACATGGAATTTTCCTATCTTGTATTTTAGCCGGAAAAAACATACGGTGACCCTATATTTTCTTTTGATATTCTCAAAGCATTGTCTGAAAGCTATCTTTTCCTTAAGTATTTAACAATTCTATCATTTTGTTTAGTTTCTAATAACAAAATGGTGTTTTTCCCTGTATAACCCATACAAAATATGTCATTTTGTCACGTCCTGTAGCTTGAGAAAATGCGCGGTGACCTATCATTTTTATTATATTTTTCAACATATATCTATAGATACTACGTTTTGGCAAAGTGTAAACAAATTCTATCATTTTTATTTTAGACTCCCATACCACCTTAAGCATAACATTGTATGGTAAATGTCAATCCACTAAATTCATTATTGATTTATATGACAATAAAGCCCATAAGTTATAAATATACTATGTATATTTTCAAGAATTAATGAACGAATAAGAACTCATGTTAATATAATAGATTACATCAAATTCTATGGATTGAGAAAGTTAAAATAATAATGATACGTCTATATTATTTTTCATCTGTTAGTTAGTTTATTATTCATAATATCAACTGAACAATTTTTGTGTTTCACTGAGACAATTTCATTTTCTAAATTGTTTCTAAAACACCACGTCATCACAGATAAAAATGTAGCTATTTCTTTCAGTTTTGACAGAGGAAGATAAAAGCAGATATAACGACCTTATGCAAAGTTCAAAAACAGAAAAGAGATATTTTGTACGAATTATGATAGTTGGAAAGGAATCAGCTGGTAAAACATGCCTCATGAGAAGATTATTGAACGAAGACATATCTGATGTTGCCAGTACAGGTGGTGTTGATATTGTTGTTCGTAGATGTAAAATCAACATACAAGATGGGAAATGGAACTTCGGGAAAGGTATAGCAATACTTAGTGGTGACACATAATGATATGAATATTTGATTTGCGAATTTATGTTTGCTATGAGTTTGGTCTTAAATGCCTCATAGTCATCACTGTCCAATAGGCTAGGCTGTAGTTCATTCTAGTGTGTGAAGAGGCTATGTTTTCGTTGTTTAGAATTTAAACAATTTATCGTCTTTGATGGAACATACTCGTCATTATTGCTTCATGTATTCTAGAATAAGAATCAAATTAGTATGTGGATTACTTGGTTAAGTTGAGTAGACTTTTTGTTGTTCATCTGTCCTGTAATTATGGTTGTTTTAGGTCTTCTAATAAAGATATTACTATACATTGGTCTCCAGAATACTCATGCATGATGAATCCGACTGCTCTCTATTGGACCATTTCAGGTAGTTGTATGTGTATTTGGAGATGTGGGTCCCAGACACTGCTAGCACATTCTATTGTTTGTCTTATTACTTTGACCTAATTTTTTTTAAAACATTGTGACTTGGATGGAGAGTTGTCTCATTGGCACTCATAGCGCTTCTAATTTTTTTTATTGAGGAGGTTATGTCAATACCTAAGTGATTGATGTACAAGGGACCATTAACGGCCAAAACACTGTGCCATGTGGTACGCCGGGTTGTACATATACAGATGCTGATTCGTTCCTGTAGACATTGACAAGTTAAAGTTTATGTAGCGAGTTATTCAACCTATTGCTATTGTTTATACATCACCATGTTATTGTTTTCCTTACAAATGGTGATAACTGAAATAAAAAGCTGCGTCATATGCGTATGATATGCCCGTCGCTATTTTCAAAGAATAAAGTTCCATAACTCCTCAATGTCATATCAGAACTTTATAAAACACACTTAAGGAGGTTATTGTAATACGTATAAACCAGTCATCAGTTATAAGTAATAGAGAATATCAAAGTTCAATTAACAATTTGATTACCGGCCTTTTAAAGCAATACAAAAAACAGAAACAGACTGTCGGTTTTTTGGAGGACATATTTAAAATTTAAATTAAAGACGCTACTGTAAAATATTGTAAATCAAAGGCTAAAACCAAGAAAGAAGTCAGACGTACCTTAGAGAAAGAATTACAAGAAAAGATGGTTGAGAAAGACCAATTAGATGTGATTAACTCTAATTCGGATGATCGTATTAGAAATTTAGAATCAGAACTTATTTATGACGTGAAAGCCATTGGTACACAAATTGAAGCCAGACAAAAAGTGTTTTTTCACCCAATCAGAATGATACATTATCTCAAGAATACATTAAAATACAAAATTAGAACAAAAAATAATGACGAAGAAAATCTATTGTGTGACGGTTTAGTTTGAAGAGTGTTATAAAGCAATAACAACTATGAAATTGAATAAGTCTCCTGGACTTGACGGTCTAACCGTATAATGTTACAAAAAGTTTTGGGAGAAACTTTAAATATATTCTTGTTCAAGTAAATAATAAGTGTAATGAAAAAAGTCTATTGACTTACTCGCAGCGGTCTAGTGTTTTTTTATTAAAATTTAAAATGGGGTACCCATTTGAATAAGATTATTATAGACCAATTTCACTATAAAATGATGATCTCAAAATATTGTCCCATGTACAAGCTCAATTACTAAAACAAATTCTACCAACACTCATAAACACATACCAATCTAGAAACATACATTTGTTTTTATTGGATTAAATGTAAGGCAAAAAAAAGATATAATAGATAATGCTGATAAATATAATAGAGAAGGGGTCATTGTTTTTGTTGATTAAAAAATTAAGCCTTTAACACTTTATAATGAAAATTTATGTTAAAAACTTTATATCTCTTTGGATTCAATGAATCATTCATAAATTGAGTTAAAACTTTAAAATTGAGAATGGAAATGGGGAATGTGTCAAAGAGACAACAACCCGTTTGTATACTGATCTTCAAACATGTATGGGTTTCATAAATGTTTAAAAATTCAAGAGGGATTAGGCAAGGGTGTCCTTTATCTGCTCTCCATTTTGTTATATCCGTTGAAATATTGGCACTGTGACTTCGAAATAAAGAAAATACATTCTATCAAAATAAGTCAACTAGCTGATGACACAACTATTATTAAAACTTAAAGAGAAAGAATATTGATAGGAAAATTAAAAAAAAACAACAGTAAAGACAAAATAGCAAATATTAACTGAACAGAAAAACCTGTTAAAACTTTAGGATTTTTTTGGACATGATAATAAAGAATGTGAAAAGTTTTAAATTAAAATAGAAAACATGGATAGATTGCTTATTGTTTGGAAAAAGCGAAATTTCACTAATAAATGTTAGGACAAAAATCATCATCAAATCTTTGGTTATACCACTTTTCATCTTTTTAGCTAGCTCGTGTGTATATCCAGAGAAATAGAAAATAGAAATAGAAAAAAAGATGTTATAACTTTATCTAGAATGACAAACCAGATAAAGTTAAAATAGTTATCAAAAGTACCAGGATTATAATTTTATACGCCAGACGCGCGTTTCGTCTACATAAGACTCATCAGTGACGCTCAGATCAAAATAGTTAAAAAGCCAAACAAATACAAAGTTGAAGAGCATTGAGGACCCAAAATTCCAAAAAAAATATGCCAAATACGGCTAAGGTAATCTACTCCTGGGTTAGGAAAATCCTTAGTTTTTCGAAAAATTAAAAGAAACACGATGATTGGTAGCTATTAAAATGGCGGTTTGAATATGATTTTGAATATAAATATATTGAAAGTCACTTTAGATCACTAGGGGCATCATAGATGAGTAAAATCTAAAATACAGATATAGCCAGATGGCAAATTATACCTTTATAATATTTAAAAGACTTAGGAAAAAATGCCTAGTAGTTTATATGAATTCGGATTATAATAAAATTGATAAATCCACGTAATATTCCAAAATTTCATAAAAATGTATTAAAAAGCTGGATGAAAGTAAGAGAACAGACAAATAAACCCAAAAACTTTTACAAAATTAGAAAACAAATTATTTGTTATATCATAACAAAAACGTATTTTTCAAAAACTTTGATAAATGGTATTTTTTTTTATATTAATGATATTTTAGATGAAAATGGGGAAATTTCACAAGATGCAAATTTCCAAAATAATAGAAAATTAATCCAACTGGATAGCTTATAAAAAAAGGTTGCGAAACCGATTGGTAATAATGTATGGTTAAATGTATAACCATTAAAACAGAATTTTATTTGAAACTATTCTACAACTTTATGTTTACCATTTAGAAGAAAATAAATTGAAATGGGGTAATAACTTTAAACATATTTTATTTAAAAAAATCATGTATATGACATAAATTGTCTCACCCAATTACAATCCTTACTATGCACGAACGACGCTATATGACAAATCGCTTTCAATCTAATAGAAATTGTTGTACTTGTTTAAACACGAGTAGATTTTCGTCTTGGTTCAGGTTATTGCAGCCAAATAGGAGTGTTTTTTTATTGTATGGGAACGGAATTGTGTCTATCGTACGTTTTCGGGCAAGGGATTAATTATTACACTCGAGAAGAAAATTCTCGATTCTTCTGCAAGTACAGTTTTTACTTTTTACAATATTTCTCTTAAATAAATGTTCGTTAAGATTAATACAACCCTTCCGAAGTCTGGCATGAAATATTTGTCCTTTCCAGCCTCCGCTTCAAGTTGCATATGTTCTAGTTTATCACTAAAATAGTCTGGAATATTGTCCATATTATATCTGTATATTCAAACCAAGGTCAGATAAAACTTAAATATATAGTTTGTAAATTCTTTCTTTTCAATTTAATATTAAAGCACGAAATAAATTTAATCTAGGTGTTATCTTTTCAATTATTTTATTCACATGAGAACGCCACGAACCAAGGTGCTTATGGCTTTCTACTTCTGAAATTATAGTATCATTCATATAGAGAGGTGGTTGATGGGGTTTTACTGATTTCTAAGAACATTTCATGGCTTCTGTCTTTTTTGCATAAAAGTTGACTAGCCATTGGACTGACCAATTGTTGATAGTCTCTATATCAGAATTAAGTTTACTCGCTGCTTCATATTCATCTTCAACTACTATGAAAAGGGAAGTATCGTTTCCTGCGTTAAGAGCTTTGCGAAATAAATTTGTTATGTGTAAAAGTTGGTTATTTGTAGAATCTCCAGGCATGAAACCTGACTGGGCACTTGTTAGTATATAATGTTTGGTAAAAAGGTTAAAGAAATGCTTATAACACAACGTTCAATACTCTTACCAATGATAGACAAAAGTGATATCGGCCAATAGTTTGACACCAGTTCTTTATCACCACTTTTGAAAATAGGTATAACGCAGGTTTCTGGATACACAGCTTCACGTAAAAAATTACTGAAAAGCTGAGCCAGGGGTCTACTTAATTCTCGTGCAGCATACTTCAGAAGCCTACCGCTAATTTCATCAGGACCCGTGGCTTTAGTGACATCTAACAAAGACAAGTGATCAAACAATTCCTCTTCGGTTATTATAATTTTGTTTGAAATTGGTATATCATCGAACAGGGGGGTATTAGAAAAAGACGCTTTAAAGTTATCCACGGTAGCTTGCTTACAAACAAAGAGATTAATTGCGTTTGATTTTTAAATATCGTATTCTATATATTCATTATTTACTAACGAATGGGGATAATTTGACACTTTCGAATGCTGTCCAGATAAATTTCTGAAAAGCAATCACCAATTCTTTACATTTGTTACTGAATTGTCTAATATATTTATTTGTTTGTTGAAAGTCAAATTTAGCTGTTTTTGTAAACAAAGGCAACAGTAGTATACCGCTTTTCGAAATTCATAAATCGATAGAGAAAAAAACAAATCCGGGTTACAAACTAAAACTGAGGGAAACGCATCAAATATAAGAGAACACAACATTAAAATATAACACACAGAATCGAACTATAATATAACAATGGCCATTTCCCTGACTTGGAACAGGGCATTTTAGAATAAAAATGGTGAGTTGAACCTTGTTTTGTGGCATGCCAAACCTCCCGCTTTAATGACAATGTTAATTATAACATTAAAATGACAATATTACATGACAGGACTACAATACAAATACATGAAACAAAATATAGGACAGCGAAACAAATGAATTCTAGCCAACAAATGTACCAGTTTAAAAATTTAACACACCAGACGAGCGCCAAGTCCACACAAGACTATTTAAAATTCATGCACTGATTTCTTACATTCCGAAATTGTCGCCAAGAATCAGCAGTATTTTTCTTTTTGACTATTTTATGAAGTCTTTTTCTGCGCCGATTTTTTTTTTAATAGGACCATTTAGCCATGGCGGGTCTTGAGATCTAAATTTGACAAATTTACGAGGTATATGTTTTGCAGCTATTTTTAAATATAGTTTCTTTCATTTTTGTCGCGGCAACATTTACGTCATTATTATTAATAATATTTTCCCCATTGTCCTCACTTAGATCAAATTTATAAAAAGTCAAGTCTGCGTGATCATAGTCCCAAATATTTCTACTAAAAACTTTATTTGGTGATTTTTAATGTTTATTATGCCACTCACAGGACAGTGATATCGTACATTTATTTAGCTTCCAAATTATTTTCACCGACTTCAGTGTATAAAAGTATGTCAGGGTCGTTTATTAAAATTAAATCCAGTAGAGATGAACTGGTCTCGCAAAAAAATGTCTACTGATTAACTGCTTTATTCAGGCCGTTATGCAAAATAATATTTGTAAGTTTTGTGTTTCGATAGTTCAACAAATTATCGTTGAAATCGCCCGTTGTTACTATTTTATCAATACATGAATTGAAAGCACAAATTTATACTATCTCAGTATTGCGCATTAGAATCAGGCGTAAAATACGTGAGTAGTTGTATGACAATTTTTTAGTTTTTAATGAGTAATCTCATAAATCGATAACGTAAAATCTAACATTTATAAAACAAAACAAAAAGTAGCATACGTCAATAGATACGAACAATTTACCACATTGTCATCAAAACTCTGCAAAGCACTTTTGAGTTATCATCCAAAAAATTGAAAATTCACTTTGTTTTTATTTATTAAAACCCCGTTTATTTAAACTAGGAAAAATAAAATCTTAAATTTATAAAAATCGAAAGGGAGCTCATGTCAATAGATATAAACAATTCACCAAAGTTTCATGCATATTGATTATTTGTTCTAAGTTGTTGTCCGACATTTTCACGACGGCTGGACGGACAGAGGACAAAAAACAAAATACGACGATTATAAACAGCATTTAAGGAATAATATAAAACATATTTGGTCATAGCTTGTTCAATGTAAAACAAAATTAACAGGAAAAGAATCAGCCATGTAACAAACTTTCTCGGCATTAACACTAACGAGAAGTTTCTATGGCCATAAAACGTTTGCTGAGTGAAACCCGACTATTGTTTTTTTTTGTTCAGTGGTAAAAGGAGACCAGTAATACAATAAAATTAAAGCATCATTCGACCTCGTTGAATCCATATTCATGTGTTCTTCAATATAACCCCTTGGCTAGAGATGTGATACGCATACACAATGCGTGTTGCCTCAAGTAAAATAAAAAAAAATCACATAAGCACTGAACTCCGGAAAATGATACAAACATGTCACAAAAAAGCACAAAATGGCATACAGACCAAGTATATTAGTAAAAATTAATGTCAAGAATACACAAATTTACAATAGGTCATTGACGGGATGTATAAGAACAGAACCACGTAATATATATAACAAAGAAAAATAAAAAGGCATATACAGAAAGTACATGAAAAAATGAAAGACGAACAACAAACAAGTGAAAATGAAGTATTCGAAATAAAACCAAATAGCATATAGACAAAGAACATTAGCAAAATGAAAGACGAGGATACGAGAATATCATAAACAATAATAACAGAATGTAATAGTACCACACATATCTTAATTCCAATTTAAACAAAAAATAAATATTAAACAATACCTCGATGAAAAAAAAGGCATATCTAAAAAAAAAACCTCATTCATTTTTTTTTTTTTGATTATACGTTACTATAATACCACCATTGATTTTCCCCTATTATTCTTTGTTAAATTGGCACTTTTAATATTTTTTTACAGTATTTACCTTTATTTCAACCAAAGAAATACTGTGCATGTATACAATTAATCCTTTCTAGTGCTACAGTGAAAATTTCACACTACATTTCATTGCATATAAGAAAGTAACCATCACCGGAAGTAAACAACCCAAATTTTACACTGTTATTTACTGGTTACATTAACTCTCCTAAATATTTTATAAGACCATCAAATCAAAAAGGAGTGATGCTTGCAGACCCCCAACATACATGTGTATGACTCAGAAAAATTTAAGCGAATTGAAATGCAGGGTTAATTTTCTACAACTGTCAAATTCAAGGGATTATTTTTTCCGACCTACTTTTGTACTACCGGATGTGACGTACCATGATTTGGTAGTATTACACCTGATAATAAATTCATGCGCTTCAAAGCCATTAGAAATTATGTATAATAACACACTGCAAGTCAATGTATCGATGAATGTATACAACTCGCACAGCAACCCGGAAGTAAATGTTTGGTAAGGTTTAATGACAAGGTTACGTCTGGCGTATTAGATTATAATCCTGGTACCTGATAACTATATATTTACAACACTTGGTTGATGCAACAACTGGTGGACGTTTCGTCCCCAAGGGTATCACCAGCCCAGTTGTCAGCACTTCGGTGTTGACATGAATACCATACACATGAAGTATGTGTTCATTTTTATTCATTTATAATTTACAAGACTTTGAATTTTTCGAAAAACTAAGGATTTTCTTATCCTAGGCATAGATTACCGTAGCCGTATTTGTCGCCACTTTCTGGAATCAGTGCTCTTCAACTTTTTACTTTTTTGGCTTCAAAACAATTTTGATCTGAGCGTCACTGGTGAGTCTTATTGAGACGAAACGCGCGTCTAGCGTATTACATTATAATCCGGGTACCTCGATAAGTAATTATCATTTATATGTACTTTATTTCTGCATGTCACGTAATGCTGTCATTTTTGCGGTATTGTTGGTTATATGAGCGTGATGTTTAGCTAGTCATAAAACAAAATTCAACCAACCATTTTTTCATATTTTCAGAAATACGGCAATTGTTAACAAATAGTCCGTTGTTATGTATTAAGGCGATTGTTTTTGTAGCAGTACATTTTTTCTGTTCCCTTTTGGTTTCTTATTATAATTGATGCGTTTCCCTCAGTTTTGGATTGTGACCCAGATTTGTTTCAGTTAAATCGATTTATGACTATTGAACAGCGTTATACTACTACTGTCTGTATTTTATACCCTAGCCACCCTTGGTAAATTCAACCGGAAATTGAGTGAAAGCACTACATTTTAATTTCAAGTTATATTTCTATTTAGTAATTACAATAAAACTAGAATGTCTATGTACTAAAAAATACACACACACTATGGTATATGTTATGATCACCTCTGTCACTTGATAGCCTTGAAACTTGTTGTTAAAAGATGAAATCGATTTCTTTTATTTCTTCAGATATTGAGGATAATAAAGTGAGCCGGAAAAAGAGAGCGATTAATCTTGATGCAGAGAACAAAGACACTCCCAAAAAGCAGGTAGATGAGACAAGGGGGATAAATATAAGTCAAGGTTTTGAGAAGGCATCTTATCAAAAGCACACAACAATCGACGCAAAGGTTAATCTTGATAAGAATGAAGATGCGAATGAGTTTTCAACATTGATAATTTCGGACAATATCACTACCGACGCAATGGTCAATCTGGAAAAGAATAAAGATACGAACTATAAAGCTCAGAAGGAGTCTTTATCATTGATAATACCCGAGGATTTGATTGCTAGTGTATTTCTTAAGTCAACTGTAAACACTCCTTCAAACCCAAATGCATTGTGTGAATTATGGGACTTTGCAGGACAAAAAGAGTTTTATGCTACACATCAAGCATTTTTGACAAGTTGTGCAGTGTACCTTGTAGTTGCAGATATGAAGGACGAAATAAGTAAACAAGGCTTAAGTCAGTGTTTTACCAATGATCAGAATATTGGAGGTATGTTAGAAAAAAACAAATATTGACAGTCGATTGAATGGTGGCCTTTGATTATTTTCTGCTAATTGGTCGGGTTGTTGTCTCTTCCTCACATTCGCCGTTTCAACTCACAATTTTATTTTAAATGATTCGTACATCAATTAATTTCATGTATTATAACGTATTGCGAGTTATTTTAATCATTTGAATGCTTGTTTGTAGTTATTTAATTTTTTAGACTTGTCATGTTTGATAAATTCGTACAAGTGATTCTGAAGAGAATATATAAAAATTTAATTATTTTCTGTGGCTGTATCTTGCATTAATTTGTAGGATCCTTTACTATAGATAATTGAGATGATCTGTAATAATAATATCTCCATGCCTTATATATCATGTACTGTAGTACGACGCTAGATTAAAACTGACGAGGAAAAGTAACACACGGCCACCGAAAGCTTTATTATTGTAGAGCCAAGGTGATCGTGTGGTCTAGCGGGACGGCTACAGTGCAGGCGATTTGGTGTCGCGATATCTCAGTGGCATGGAGATGTTATTGTTACAGATCAGCTCAATTATCTATAATGAAGGATCCTACAAACAAATGCAAGATACAGTCACAGAAAATAACTATATTTATAAGTACGTCTGAGTCAGTGACAACTCTACAACAGATTTATCCATCGGATCACCAGCAATGATGGTGATACATGGCTGTGAACATTATGTATATACAACTCGTCTAAACATCAACCTAACAATGTTAGATCTGTAAATTTGCTTTCGCAAATTTTTTGTTCTTCCCTCGCCGGGATTCGAACATATGCTACTGCGATATCGTGACACCAAATCGCCTGCACTACAGCCATCCCGCTAGACCACACGACCACCTGGGCTTTACAAAAGTAAAGCTGTCGATGGCCGTGTGCTACCTTTCCTCGTCAGTTTTAATCTAGCGGCGTACTACAGTACATGATATATAAGGCATGGAGATGTTATTGTAACAGATCAGCTCAATTTATATATATATATAAACGCTTAAAAAGTGTACATAACAACACCAATAACATAAAAAGGAACTATCAATGTAATTATTTATAAATATTTCGGATAACAGATATCCTTCGTCAGTCAGATTATGAATTTAAATGAATCATCTTTAAGTCCTCTTAGATTAAACTTTTACTGAATCTTGAAATTTTTACAATAAAAAAAGCAAACCGAACATCAGTTAAGACGCTTGCACCATCCTAAAAAATTTGTTGAACATGACATAAGTTATATGACTGATTACACCAGAGAGTTCAAATATATGCTTTAAATAAAAATAATGTGCGAAAGGAACAAGCACAATTCTTAAGCTTTTACGGTGTCGATTATTATGATGTTACAAGAAAGATTGCGTTAATAAGAATTCCAAATAAACAGCACTGAACTATCTAAATATTTCAGATTTGACAACGGTAGTGTAGTTACATTAGAGTCTGCGATGTTTAAAACAAACGGCCGTTAAAATAAAATAACAAATTTTGACTAAAGTAAACTAGTTGAACGTGGCTTGGTACTTATACATCCCTCAAAAAAAATAAGCAATGTAAATTGGTATATTCAACAGATTTATTTTAGAGATGAGTAAGGTAAAGTATTAGAAACGGAGACTGTAATAATAAGTAATATAACCCAGATGTGAAGCACTGCATGGTGTCGAACTACATCTTTTCATTTATCCCATTTGGTGCCAAAGTTGTTAATTTTCTTATCCAAAATCTTTCCCGAGTAGGTCTATCCTCCCTTTTGTACATGTATCGTTACTTGTAACGATCCAGCGTCTTCGTGGGAAAAATCGTTGACTATTATTCAGACGTATTATTATGTTCCCCGAGGGTATCAGCAGGGTAACACAAGCACAAAGTCAGTACTTATGTGTTGACTTGAGTTATCATTGATATGATGGTATTTTTTGTTTGGTTAGTCTTTTGTAAACGAAACGCTCGTTTGGCGAAAATATAAAATGTTAATCCTAGTATCTGTGATTAGTTTACATAAAACTAGTAAAGACAGCTCCAAATTTTTACTAATTTCAGATATTTTCAAATATTCCATGTAGTTTGTACTATCTCTCCTCATAGTCTCTCTTTAATTTAGATTGTTCGAAGACATCAGGATTGTATGAGCTTTTCCTACTAAACAATAAACATGACATTACTGTTTCAACATGTTTAATATTAGTAAGAGTAAATATGTCCTTCTGTGGCGATAACATAAATTCAAAGAAGTGTCACACGCTGTATGCTAAAAAATGCTAGGGAAAATGCTAATGAAATTAGAAAATGTTTTCAAATTTCTGATTCCAAATTGGGTTCCGTAAACGAGTATAATAAAATAAACTCGTCATTGGTGGGTTAAAAACAAAACTGTACGTCAAAAGAAATTATTTCAGCTTCAAATTGTGAACTTTTAATTATGTGTAGCAACCTTCACTCAGCGGCTTCATATGTAGTATATACCTACCAGATTTGTTGCATGTCCTATCAATATTTCCGTGATAGAGGGTTACTGGATACATGGAAGCTTTTGTTTCAACTAAGAGTTCCAAGTGCTTAAGTTGTAGCTTTTCCTTCGTAAATTTACAAACGCAATCGAAATGTTGTTGACAGTTATTGTATATCCGTTTTACAGATGACGACGGATATGTTCCAATTGTTGTACCGACAATCCGTTCTACTCTTTTGCCAATGTGACCTTCCAAATAAGACTTATAACTGGATTTGAACTTACTTGTATAACATGACGGGTTCATGTAGTAAAGGGTATACAATAAAATTGAGAATGAAAATAGTGAATGTGTCAAATAGACAACAACCCGACCATAGACTTGATAGAGCAGACAGACAAAAGCAAAATGTTTCCATGTCTCCAGTTTTATATTAAAAAAAACAAGGAGAAGTGATGTTTAAGAGAAGGAAAAAAATATGTTCTACAAGGTGTATTCATTTCACACTCTATACATTTTTTAATAACCAAAAACACCTCCAGTTTTATTGACGCGAAATGGCATTTGTATTGAACATGACAAGAGCTACGTATACATATCATGTATAGAGAAATTTGGATATGAATATTTTCTTAAACGAAATCTTTGGTATTATGTTGCAAGTTATGTTTGAAGTAAATCATGGTTTTATTATTTATTCCTTTAATGGAACACATGATAAAGTATCCCAGTTCATTCGTGGAACATTATTTATTAACAAATATTGATATATTTCAGAGTATATTGAATTTTGGTTTGATTCTATCCATTGCCATCGAACGGCCGACCAACCAGCTAGATATGGTCACTTCGATCCTCCGATTTTATTAGTTTTTACTGGGAAGGACAAATACGACGAGGTAATATAATTGTAGAACTGCTATCCGAGTTATGACATGACTATGAACATGACTTGATGATTATCATCCGTTCCCGATCGGAATGTCATAGAGGAAATAGTCATATTACCACCATACACATTTTAGGAAAACATTTAATTAAACAAAAATTGACGAAACCAATATTAATAATATAACATACTACACAACTATTCATAAAGACAAAACAACAAAACAGTTACAAACAATAGGTCATAAGATAGCCTTCAAAAGCAACGAAAAATATACCGTATATTAAAAGGTTAATACATTTTCTTCATAATTTAAACATTTTATCCGCAGAGCAACTTATCCCCATGAATACAGATAATACATATTGGAGTTGCATCATCTAAAATCCTAATCTTCATTGATATCTATATCTAAAATGTCAAACATGATGATTGTTGCTTACTTTGTATAATATTTTGTAGACAGATATGAAGACGAGACAAAAGGAACTGAATAATCAAATAGACCAAGTTCTTGGATATCAGAGCAAATATCAACACTTGCACAGACAAATATTTCTTTCAAATCTGAGAGATAGCGACGAGGAATTTGAAAAATTGCGATTCGCAATTTACGAGGCTGCAAGTAACATGGAAAATTGGGGTCATTCTTTTCCGTGTAAATGGATTCTTTTAGAACATTTGATCGAAATCAATAAAAACAATGGAACAAATGTTATTACTTTGAATGACATGTTTAAACTGGCTAAACATCCTGATATCAATATTCTAGAGGAAAATGATTTGCTGTTGTTTCTGCGATTTCAACACAATAGAGGTAACATCATTTACTTTGAAAATGTACCGGATTTGATCATTTTAAGACCTCAATGGTTAGCAGATGCTTTCCGATGTTTAGTCTCAGATAGGTTTCATAACAGCAGATTGCACCACCGAGATGACTGGACACAGTATAGAAGACGAGGCATAATAAGTGAAATGCTAATATCAGAACTCTTTGAATCAAAAGATGGAAGTCAGTTTTCAGCACAGCAAAATAATTTACAAAAAGTTATGGAACAACTTGACATATTAGTCAAAATTGAGAAATCAAATTATATAATACCAAGCATGATGCCATCTGCGGAGTTTAAGGATGTATGTGAAGAATTTACCATTTTCACAGAAAAATGCAAAAGGACTTCATGGCTTTGTTATAAATTTGAATTTCTCCCACCATATTTCTTTAATCATATATCTGCCTGGTTTATCAGAAACTACAACCCTAGCAAATTAGATAGTGACATTGCCTTATACCGTGGCATATGTGTGTTTGACATTGATAGCTCAGGTTGTATCAAGATTCTGGTTACCATGTCAAACGATACAATTGCTCTCCAGGCTGTGTCGTTTTCCGAAGAGAGTGGATTCGGAAGCACGTGTAGCTATATATATAGTGAAGTTACACAATATATTGAAGAAATCAAAAAGAGGTATATGGTGAAAGTATCTTATAAACTTCATTTTAAATGCAGTGATGGCTATTATCATAAAGATACATTTGAATATGATAGATTGACGAGTGAAAGGGAGTGTTTCTGTCCTGAGCATAATACAGCACACCTATGGGATTCGTTGTACTTACCTTGGATGAAGAATGAGGTAGGCTTTTTTAAAACGTAATTTTCATAATTAGCAGATATAATCATTTGGGTTTTTTTCTCGACGCATTCTTCAGACTTTATTCAGTCTGATATGAGTACGTATACACAATGTAAAAATAGTATCCTCTTTCTCTGTTCTTTCTTGGTAACGTCAAAGAGCTAATTTAAATATGTCGTGTCCTAAAAGTGAAATACCTACTAGAAGTTGTATCTATCTGATGAGTTAAACCTTTTCAACTGTTTTTAAACGACCGCAAAACAAAATTTGGTCGTATATTGGTATCACGTTGTCGCGTTGTCGTCGTCGTCGTCCGAAGACGGATTGTTTCCAGATAATAACTTTAGTATTAGTGAATATAACTTAATAATATTTTAGCACAATGGTTATGACCACAAAAGGAAGGTTAGGATTGATTTTTAGGGTTATGGTCCCAAAGATTGAGGAGTTAGGGGCCCAAAGGGGCCAATAACAAGCATTTATCTAGTTTCAGTACTAAAAGTATTTCAATTGCTCTGAAAATGTACCACACTGTTTAATATCATAATTTGAAGGTTTTGGGTTTACTGTAAGGGTCATAGGGTAAACAATCTTAGAATTAAGGGCCAAAAAGGGGTCAAAAACAGGCATTTTTTCTTGTTTTAGGACAATAAGTTGTGTGTTACTGTATGGATCTCTCTGCCATAGTATCAGAGTTTTCACATAACAAAGGGAAGGTTAGAATAGATTATTTAGGTTATGGTCCCAAAGGTTTAGGAACTAGCATTTTTGTAGTTTTCAGTCAGTAAGTTGTGTTTAAGTATTTCAATTGCTCTGTAATGGTACCACAATGTTTAATACCATAAATAGAAGGTAGGGATTTATTTTAAGGGTTAAGGGACGAACAGTCTAGGATTTAAGGGCCAAAACATTCATTTTTCTAGTTTTAGGACAATAACTTGTGTGTAACTGTATGGATCTCTCTCTGCCATTGTACCACACGGTTTCATATAACAAGGGGAAGGCTTGGAATGATTATGGGGGTTATGGTCCAAAAGGTTTAGGAATTGGGGCCCAAAAAAGGGACCCAAATAAGCATTTTTGTAGTTTCCAGTCAAGAACTGTTCAAGTGTATAAATATCTCGGAAATTAAATCACAAGTTTCCATACTACAAAGGAATGGTTATGGGGGGGGGGGGTATGGCTCAAATCATTTAGCAATAAGGGGCAAAAAAGAGGGAAAAAGAAGGGTTTCTCTGATAAAAGGACAATTTAGACAATTTAAAAGCAGTGTAAGGGAGGTAATTCAATAAAAATTTCATTTAAAGAATACTATGTTCACACTGCTTGAAATTATATATTAAAAATGATGATTGTCTTGAGATGATTAGCTGTAAATTTGTTTATAGATGTAACTTTTAATCAATATAAATATTAACTTTGACTGTATGTCATTTTATATTTCAATATCTTATGATGTATTTAAATGAGTAGTTATTGTTGCAAACTCCATTAGAAATTTGAATTGAGATTGTTTTTGGAATAAGCTTAAGGGAAGGGAGAGGTGAAAAAAAAATTGGGGGTGAGGTATGAGGGGAAGGGGTTATTAAGAGTTAGCACTGGAGTACAATTGTTATACGACCACAAAAAATGTTTGCGGTTATATATTAGTATGACGTTGGCGGCGTCGTCGTCGTCGTCCTAAGACACATTGGTTTTCGCACTATAACTTTAATTAGGTAAACAGAAATATATGTAATTTCAAACACAAGGTTTATCACCAAAAAAGGAAGGTTGAGATTGATTTTGGGAGTTTTGATCCCAACAGCTTAGGAATTAAGGGCCACAAAAGGATCCAAATAAGCATTTTTCTTGGTTTTCGCACAATAACTTTAGTATGAGTAAATAGAAATCTATTAAATTTAAACACACGGTTTATGAATACAAAAGGAAGGTTGTGATTGATTTTGGAAGTTTTGGTCCCAACAGTTTAGGAATTAGAGGCCATAAAAAGGGCCCAAATAAGCATTTTTCTTGGTTTTCGCACCATAACTTTATCATAAGAGAATAGAAATCTATGAAATTTAAACACAAGGTTTACCATTAAAAGAAAATTGGGATTGATTTTGGGAGTTTTGGTCTTAACAGTTTAGGTTTTAGGGGCCCAAAGGGTCATAAATTAAACTTTTTATACGACCGCAAATTTTGAAAAAATTTTCGTCGTATATTGCTATCACGTTGGCGTCTGCGTCGTCGTCGTCGTCGTCGTCGTCGTCGTCGTCGTCGTCGTCCGGCGTCCGAATACTTTTAGTTTTCGCACTCTAACTTTAGTAAAAGTGAATAGAAATCTATGAAATTTTAACACAAGGTTTATGACCATAAAAGGAAGGTTGGTATTGATTTTGGGAGTTTTGGTCCCAACATTTTAGGAATAAGGGGCCAAAAAGGGCCCAAATAAGCATTTTCTTGGTTTTCGCACCATAACTTTAGTTTAAGTTAATAGAAATCTATGAAATTTTGACACAAGGTTTATGACCACAAAAGAAAGATTGGGATTGATTTTGGGAGTTTTGGTTTCAATAGTTTAGGAATAAGGGGCCAATAAAGGGCCCAAATAAGCATTTTTCTTGGTTTTTGCACAATAACCTTAGGTTAAGTAAATGGAAATCTATGAAATTTAAACACAATGTTTATGACCACAAAAGGAAGGTTGGTATTTATTTTGGGAGTTTAGGACCCAACAGATTAGGAATTAGGGGCCAAAAAGGGACCCAAATAAGCATTTTTCTTGGTTTTCGCACTATAATGTTAGTATAAGTAAATACAAATCTATGAAATTTAAACACAAGGCTTATGACCATAAAAGGAAGGTTGGTATTGATTTTGGGAGTTTTGGTCCCAACAGTTTAGGAAAAAGGGGCCCAAAGGGTCCAAAATTAAACTTTGTTTGATTTCATCAAAATTGAATAATTGGGGTTCTTTGATATGCCGAATCTAACTGTATATGTAGATTCTCAACTTTTGGTCCCGTTTTCAAATTGGTCTACATTAAGGTCCAAAGGGTCCAAAATTAAACTTAGTTTGATTTTGACAAAAAATGAATCGGTTGGGTTCTTTGATATGTTGAATCTAAAAATGTACTTAGATTCTTGATTATTGAAGTTTTTTTGGTCCAGTTTTCAAATTGGTCTACATTAAGGTCCAAAGGGTCCAAAATTAAACTTTGTTTGATTTCATCAAAAATTGAATCCTTGGGGTTCTTTGATATGCCAAATCTAACTGTGTATGTAGATTCTTCATTTTTGGTCCTGTTTTCAAATTTCAAATTCTACATTAAAGTCCAAAGGGTCCAAAATTAAACTAAGTTTGATTTTAACAAAAATTGAATTCTTGGGCCTCTTTGATATGCTGAATCTAAACATGTACTTAGATTTTTGATGATGGGCCCAGTTTTCAAGTTGGTCCAAATCAGGATCTAAAATTATTATATTAAGTATTGTGCAATAGCAAGTCTTTTCAATTGCACAGTATTGTGCAATGGCAAGAAATATCTAATTGCACAATATTGTGAAATAGCAATTTTTTTTTTAATTAGAGTTATCTTTCTTTGTCCAGAATAGTAAGCAAGAAATATCCTATTTGTGCAATAGCAAGAATTTTTTTTTAATTGGAGTTATCTTTCTTTGTCCAGAATCAACTTAAATCTTTGTTATATACAATATACAATGTATATACACTTTTTACTACCAACTGATAAATTTAAATAATCTTTACCATTCAGTGATAACAAGCAGTTTTTTTACATCTTAATATTTTATGATGTATTTAAATGAGTAGTTATTGTTGCAAACTCCATTAGAAATTTGAATTGATATCAGTTTTGAAAAAGGGAAACGGGGATGTGAAAAAAAAGGGGGGGGGGGTTAAATTTTTCTCATTTCAGATTTCACAAATAAAAAGAAAATTTCTTCAAACATTTTTTTGAGAGGATTAATATTCAACAGCATAGTGATTTGCTCAAAGGCAAAAAAACCTTTTAAGTTCATTAGACCACATTCATTCTGTGTCAGAAACCTATGCTGTGTCAACTATTTAATTTTAGATTTAAAAAGTTTGAAGAAGAAATCTTTAATTGATTTGTAAAATCTTGGCATTTGTTTTGTGTAAAAAAAAACCATGTAATGTCAAAAATTTGATCACAATCCAAATTCAGAGCTGTATCATGCTTGAATGTTTTGTCCATACTTGCCCCAACTGTTCAGGGTTCGACCTCTGCGGTCGTATAAAGCTGCGCCCTGCGGAGCACCTGGTTTTGGTTTGATTTCATCAAAAATTGAATAATTGGGGTTGTTTTATATTCCGAATCTAACTGTGTATATAGATTCTAAATTTTTTGTCCCGTTTTCAAATTTGTCTACATTAAGGTCCAAAGGATCCAAAATTAAACTTAGTTTATTTTAACAAAAATTGAATTTTTGGGGTTGTTTGATATGCTGATTCTTCCAAAAAGTACTTAGTGTTTGGATAATTGACAATAAAGGGTAAATGTCCAAATCCTAAGGACCAAGTGTGTTATTATAATCACCTGGTTCGTCTTCCGTCGTCGTCGTTGTTGACTTTTTACATTTTGCACTTATAAAGAACCAATGAATGGAATGGAAACATACATGGCATGAATGTTCCTTCTGAGGTGCTGACGTAGTGTTCGTACTTTGGACCCCCATCCATCATCTAAGATTGCGGTCAAAGGAGGACTTAGTTTAACATAGAACACGTAGGGGAAAACATACAAATGTCTTTTTAAGAGAGCCACTGAATGGAATAAATCCAAGCATGGCATGAATGTTCCTTATGACGTGCTGACCAAGTGTAGTTACTTTGAAGCCGATCCAACATTCAAGATAGCCGCCAGCGGGGGACTTAATTTAACAAAGGACACTGAGGGAAATACACACACATGTCTTCTTGTAGAGAACCAGTGAATGGAATGCAACAAAACATGGCATGACTGTTCCTTAAGATATGCTGACCAAGTGTTGTTACTTTGAGAACGATCCATTATCTTAGATAGTCGCCAGCGGGGACTAAGTTTAACATTGTACCCTAAGGGCATTACAAACTAATGTCTGCTTTCAGAGAACTAATGAATGGAATCACACATGGCACGAATGTTACAATTTTGGTGCTACCGAAGAGTGTTTACCTTGAACCGATCTAGCAACCAAGATGGCTGCCAGCGGTGGACTTTGCTTAACATAAGATCCTATGGACAATACATTCAATTGTTGTTTTTAGAGAACTAGTGAATGAAATTGAGCTAAACATGTCACGAATGTTCCTAACGAGTAGGTGACCAATTGTTTTTTTTTAAGCCGCTCCTCCACCCAAACTTAGTTTAATATAAGAAAACTTAAATGAAACACATACACATATGTTCATTTAGAGAACCATTGAATGGAATGAAACCAAAATGACATGAATGTTCCTTATAAGGTGCTGATGAAGTGATGAAGTGTTGCTACTCTGTTGCTGATTTACTGTTCAAGATGGCCATTATGATTGTTTTATCAAATAACGGGGCCAATTTTTAACAAAGGACAGTCAATTTGAAGATGTGTTTTATAAGGATTATTGCCATTTTGATCATTTTTACTGATTTATAGTCACTTATCAGTGTCACACAAATATACAAAAGAACTAAGTGCACAATATGGGATGAAAGAATTTTTTTTATAATAACATTATTTATATGTGCTGAAGCAGATTATTTTACAGTATCGGCTATTGTATTATTCTGTTCGCAACTTTTCGGATTGTGAGGTTTATTTAAACGTAATAAAAATATAAAAAATATATATTTAAAACTCAATTGTTCTTTCTTAAATTACAATCAGTGGTATATCCAGAAATGTTCAAAACGGTGGCTGCCAATGTTTCTACGATTCCCTAAATAATCAATCGAACCTTTTCCACATATATCAGAAGGCCGCCCCCCTAAATTAGCCTCTGAAAAGCTGCTGTCGTCATAATTTTAATATCATATCCACAAATTCCAAACTTTGACAATTTGTATATGGTTTTGAATTCCGCTCTACAAGAAAATAATTTTATTTGCACATACCCATATAGTGTTTACATATTTCAACCGGATCATTGACTATAACTGGACACTTCCTTGATGAGTATATTTCAAACACCTGTCAATTGACTGAACTATGATGAGCGAATTGGTTAAGCTATAATCAAGTGAAATAAATCAAGTGATAGACAAAGCACATAAGAAAAGGTGAAAGACACGGATACAATGTTTTTACCATAGAACAAACACAGAATGACATGATATATATATGTATAAGGATTGTCATATTTCATTTCCAAGGAGATTGTTTGGCCTCTCAGTCGTGGTCTATTAACTTCAAATTCGAACAATTTACTACGTTAACATGTATTTGTTTTTGAAAAGGTCAGTTTATGTGGAATCATTAGTGGTAGGTCAATGTTAATTAATATTCAGCTGTAATAGCATTAGAACATCTCATGACCATGGAAAATATTTGACCCTGTCCCCTCAGTCATGGTCTATCGACTAAGAGTTTGCATGCATAGATTGTGATTAGATCAGTTTAAGATGAATTCTTAATGTTAAGGGTGTGCTGGTGTCTTACTCCATTTTCGATTAGAAGTAGAAGGTAATGGCTGGTCTAGATCTTTCATGAAATGTGCAAACTTTGAGAGTAGTATGTAATTCATGTATACAACTTTTAAAATAAATATAGAACATTATGTGTTACATCATATTTACGACTGTTATTTCTAAAAAAGCAACACCATATTTGAGTTTGATTCATTTTTGTTTTTGTAATCGTTGCCTATTAGGGGACATAACTCAGATAAAGCAATTTTATAAAAGAAAGTGTTGCGAATACCTATATTAATATGCCACAAGAAAAAAAGTTCGATTACCCCATTTTTCTTTTTCTTATCTGAACGCATGTTATAAGAGCTATCTTCTCACTTTTTATCTTAAAATTATATCATGCAGTTTTCTTTTTAACGCATAAAATTGAAAATGTTATGCATAATCTATACAAAATCTGACATGTAGTGTGGAAGTCCGGTGACCCTTACTTTTTATTATATTAAAAAAAATCAATATACAAACTTAATTTTGACGAATTATAACAAAATTTTATGGATTTTTTTATTTTTAACCCACCTGGCCCACAGGATCAAGTGAGCTTTTGAATTGTTTTACATTGTCTTATCGGGGCCCTTTATAGCTGACTATGCAGTATGGGCTTTGCTCATTGTTGAAAGCCGTACGGTGACCTATAGTTGTTAATGTCTGTGTCATTTTGGTCTTTTGTGGATAGATGTCTCATTGGCAATCATACCACATCTTCTTTTTTATATTTTTTTATCACTTGGCGTCCGCCGTCTGTAAACTTTCACAAAAATCTTCTCCTCTGAAACTACTAGACAACATTTAATCAAACTTGGCCACAATCATTATTGGGGTATCTTGTTCGGTTACCCGGCCAACCAACCAAGATGGCCGCCATGGCTAAAAATAGAACATAGGGGTAAAATATAGATTTGGGCTTATTACTCTGAAACCAAACATTTAGAGCAAATCTTACATGGAGTAAAATTGTTTATCAAGTCAATATATATCTGCTCTGAAATTTTCAGATGAACTGGACAACCGGTTGTTGGGTTGCTGCCCCCTAAGAAATTTTGTCGTTTTTGGTTATTATCTTGAATAATATTATAGATAGTGATAATAGTTATCAAAAGTACCAGGATTATAATTTTATACGCCAGACACGCGTTTCGTCTACATAAGACTCATCAGTGACGCTCAGATCAAAAGAGTTAAAAAGCCAAACAAATACAAAGTTGAAGAGCATTGAGGACCCAAAGTTCCAAAAAGTTATGCCAAATACGGCTAAGGTAATCTACTCCTGGGGTAAGAAAATCCTTAGTTTTTCGAAATATTCAATATTTTGTAAACAGAAAACTCATAAAAATGACCATATAATTGATATTCATGTCAACACCGAATTGCTGACTACTGGGCTGGTGATACTCTCGGGGACGAAACGTCCACCAGCAGTGGCATCGACCCAGTGGTGTAAAAGTTATCAAAAGTACCAGGATTATAATTTTTTACGCCAGACGCGCGTTTCGTCTAGATAAGACTCATCAGTGACGCTCAGATCAAAATAGTTAAAAAGCCAAACAAATACAAAGTTGAAGAGCATTGATGACCCAAAATTCCAAAAAGTTGTGTCAAATACGGCTAAGGTAATCTTCTCCTGGGGTAAGAAAATCCTTAGTTTTTCGAAATATTCAAAATTTTGTAAACAGAAAATTTATAAAAATGACCATATAATTGATATTCATGTCAACACCGAAGTGCTGACTACTGGGCGGGTGATACCCTCGGGGACGAAACGTCCACCAGCAGTGACATCGACCCAGTGATGTTAATAGTTATCAAAAGTACCAGGATTATAATTTTTTACGCCAGACGCGCGTTTCGTCTAGATAAGACTCATCAGTGACGCTCAGATCAAAATAGTTAAAAAGCCAAACAAATACAAAGTTGAAGAGCATTGATGACCCAAAATTCCAAAAAGTTGTGTCAAATACGGCTAAGGTAATCTTCTCCTGGGGTAAGAAAATCCTTAGTTTTTCGAAATATTCAAAATTTTGTAAACAGAAAATTTATAAAAATGACCATATAATTGATATTCATGTCAACACCGAAGTGCTGACTACTGGGCGGGTGATACCCTCGGGGACGAAACGTCCACCAGCAGTGACATCGACCCAGTGATGTTAATAGTTATCAAAAGTACCAGGATTCTAATTTTATACGCCAGACGCGCGTTTCGTCTACATAAGACTCATCAGTGACGCTCATAACTATACACAGCATTAATGTTCATCGAAGTATAGAAGATCTACAAATAAGTCAGCATGACCAAAATGGTTAGTTGAACCCTTAAGGGCATACGATACAGTTTTGATCCTGTATTTACAAATTCGTGAAAATTTGCATATAGGCTATTTTTTACCTGATTACATTAAATATGTAATAAAAAATATACCTTCATGTGCTACTTTTTGAGTAAAATGAGGTCGAAATTTTGTATATTTGCTCAAAATTCAGATTTGTGGCCGTAATTTCTTTTTCGAAAGAAAGACATAACTTTTTTGTTATAAAAGATAAACACAAATTGTTTTTTGTTAAATAATCGGTTATTTCTATATTTTATAAATATCCTAAAAAATTATGCATTTTTTTTATTTAGAAATAGCTATATTTATCAAATGTTCATGAATTGAGGAAAATACGTCATTTTTTGCTGCATGTTTATCAAAATAAAAAAAAAAATCCTCTATTTACAGTTTTATAAAATTAGGGTCACGTAAGCTCCCTGCAAAATGAAACAAATTGCTGTTTTGAAAAATAGGGGTCCATGAACTCGTTTTTAAATTAAATCAGTTTGAATGATAAAAATTAGTCGAAAAATGCATCTTTTCCCGATATGTCATAGTTTGACGTCGCGAAAATAACATTTTACGTTAGCAACGTCATTACCTCCCCTGTAACTGTATCGTATGCCCTTAATTAAGGAGTTATTGCCCTTTAAAGTCAATTTTTAACAATTTTCATTAATTTGGTATTTTTTTGTAAATTTTTACAAAATAATTTCCTCTGTTTCTAATCAGCAAATTTCATTATAGATAGAGATAATTGTAAGTAGCTAGAACTTCAGTAAAGTAAGAACCTCAAACACATAACCATTACCAAAACACAATTTTATCATGAATCAATCTGTGTCCTTTGTTTAATATGCACATAGAACAAGGTGAGCGACACATGCTCCTAACATGTTTAAGAACATCTAGTTTCATTTACTCACGAACTTCCCGTTTTGCATATTCCTCGGAGTTCAGTATTTTTGTAATTTTGCTTTGTTTGTATACAAATTAATTGGCATTAGCAAGAATTGTTCCATGGAGATTATAAATCCTTTAATTGGTTATTAAATATCTAATTAGCAAATAAAAAAATAATAGATTCATAGCATAATAAAAGTCTTATAACATTTAAACCATAAGTGAGCATTTTCTATATTGAAAAATAAATTATTGAAAGTCCCCTTTCGCTAAAGTGACACGTGTAATTGGCATATCGATGTTCATTTTTAGTTGCTTCAACTATTGTGTACAATCGTATAAAGTTTATTGAACGATGTATCGCTGTCTATATTTTTTTTTTTGTATAATTATACTTGTGCACGTTCAAACATAAAATAAGTATTCGTATATATGATTTATGTCAGCACTTGTGGTCTAGTGTAGTGGTTTTACACTTACTCATTTTAAGGTGGTACCTAACACTACAGGGAGATAACTCTGTAAAATCAGCTACACGTTTTAATTACGTTGTGTTGTTAAGGGAATATTCAGCTTCTCAATGATCAAAATAAGTGTTTGTCAAACTGCTATATAACCAGTGTAATTTTTCTGATAAAACGGTTGGTTCAAATTTTAAAAGTTTTTATATTTTTGTCAAAGGGTCAAAGTAAATACTTTGTCAAAATTTCAGGTAAACGAACCAAATTTAATTTTAGTTAAAATGTTGGGTACCACCTTAACATGTTTAATGTAATGCCAATATAGAAAGAAGTAAAATATGTTCCTACATGACTCATGCCTATTTATAATAGTTTTCTGGTTTTATGATTTACAATTACCATATATTCGACTTGTGTCTGCTCTATACACCTTATCGCTATTAGCCTACTCGGCCGGCCGACCCGGCCGCTTGACCTTTTGACGCATACAACAATCACTTTTCCATTGTGGCGTTAGAAATTTTGTTTTATGACGTCAAAATGTTACGGGAACCTTTGTGATATCCAGTAATGGCGGACAAATAGCGATAAGGTGTATTGTCGGATTGTTGTCGCTTTGACACATTACTCATATCAATTCTCAAATTTTTTTTTCTGTTATAGGGCATGAAGAGGTAACACACGTCAACATACATGAGCTCCCACAAGAAATGGAGTTTAATGATGAATGGATAAAATAATAGTTCATTATCTATTTACCTCTACAAAGAAAGCTGACATTTTTAATATAATCACTATAATTAATTGTCTTATTTCTAAATAATAACAGTTTTTAATATATTCATCCTCCCATTTCGACAGTCAAATGCTCATAAAATTGACGTGCACGTGTATGTTATGGTAGAAAATCTAGCGAGGCCAGCCTACTTACATCTGTCTAGTTTTCAACCATATACAACAGAAAGAGTTATCGACAAACCAATAAGACCATGTCGACCAAACAAAAGGATAATCCAGGCAGTGATGACTTGGCGGCAATCGGTAGGCATGTTTTCGGCCAGATCAAACGACAGAACGCAGAAGGGGGCTTCCGTTTTAATGCATCAAACAAAAGTCGAATTTTAAGAAAAAAACTACTTCTTAAAAAGAAGTTGAACAATTCACTAGTCAAGAAGTTCTTGACCAAATAATACCTTGAATTAAAGATGTGGTTTGCTAGTCAACTAAACTTTCCTGAAACACAATCATTCAGACTCTGACCAAATCTACTGAGGAAAAGCATGTTGTAATCAAACAATTAAAAAACTACCAGATAAACTATCAGACTGCCGATGGTAGTATAAGGCGGCAACAATACTTCCTTCAATAAAATAGTTGGTAATTTACATCGACAAGTTGATTATAATTCAGAAAATGGCGACCTATATGATAAAATCTCGAAACTCGTCTAAAAATGACGAACAGTATTTTTGTAGAACCAGCTTTCGATCCAATAATATATAAATCCTGATTGACTGACATGTTTAAGTAATGCATCCTGTTAATACAGAAAACCATACAGAATATAAGAAGTTTGTATCAAAACTTAATCTAGAAATTAAAAAAATAAGTCATTTGAATATAACATCGGTAAGATCAAAAATGGTACATCGATAGCAAGTCATCGTGCGTTTCGTTTCTTATAGAAACAGCGAAAAGGTGTTCAATGCAACAAAACTGTGTAAGGGTGATCCGAGCAAAATCTTAAATCATGTTAATGGCTACCAATATCACAATCAGATCAAACCTGGTCAAAGAACAAGCCGAATAAACTGCACCCTCCAAGAAACAGCTTATTCTTACCCATGATAATGACTTGCTGACAAGCAATGACCCTGATAAGAGTACTGATGATAACACTGATGCGCAGGACGAGAATAATCAGGGTGTAAAGGACCACGATACCGAGTGTTGTAAAGTTACATGTCCTGTAAAGTCTTTTATTTTCGTTTTTCTTTTGCATATATTGTCATGTTTTGTTTTAGTATGTTTTAATATTTTATGTGTGTTCTTATTCAGTAAAAATTATATCTCACCAGAAAAATACAACTTGAACTGTAACAAGCACGCTATATCACAAAAAGAGGGACTAAAAATACCAGAGTAATAGTCAAAATCGACAAACTGACAAACAACAGCACAGAAGATACAATACAGAAATAAAAAACTAAGCAACACGAACCCCATCAAAAACGAGGGGGTTGGGTTGAAATCATGTGCTCCGGAAGGGCACCCGTCGTGTTGCTCATGTTATAACAAATCCGGTAAATAGTCTCATACGGTAGGTCACATTCGTGAAAAGGGAAGGGTATTGTAGTTACGATCTAAGGAACATATCCCATATCATCTGTGAAACGGTTATTCCATAAGTGTCAACCCAACCGTGATGGCGTCCGTAAAATTTACGACTGGATGATTTTATATTTACCATTTAGAATTCTATTAAGATAGAGATTTTGATACACATTTTTAGTTTTATTTAGATCGTAAAAAAACATATCAAACACACCCTTTATAGCAACACATGGAAAAAAATGAAAACAACAAGTAAGAATTAGGAATGTAATGCGTCCGATTCGCTTTTCTGAATATACCTGCATCAACAACGAGCTATATGATGAGTCTTTTTTAGACCTTTGATAACTATATACAATCGAAGATGACCCAAAATAATAGCCATATTCTTCTTAGACCAGCTTTGCCTGAGGTAGTTCATCATACTTTATTGCCTACAGAAGATTGACAAAATGCATATATAAATTGTGTACAATTACAAAGTTTTGAAATTATATAATAGAATGTCACTTAATATTTTGGATGGAAATGTATTTACAGTCTACAATATTTTAGAAAGGAAAATTCTTCGTTAAGGACATCTAAACAATGCTCTGGTGCTAAAAAGTCCAACAGAGCTTCCTGATTGCCAAGCAAAAAGCAGGACATGTACTCGTCTGATTTCGAAAGCAGTGTATATGAAATTGTCACTAGTCATTTCCGATAACTTTTATATAGCAAATGTCTTTGTGTTTGAAGTTCTGTGCACATTCTAATTTGATGTTAAAGTGTATCCAGAAAAAAGTGTCCACACAAGTTGCAGTTTCCGCTTGTCGGGGGAGTAGACCAAGTTTAGCTGCATGCTTCGCGGTTCGAGGTCTGCCAGTATTTATTTTTGCATACTGCCACATAAAATCATGGCCATTGTTATCAGATCTTATCAGACAATTTTATAAATCTTGCTATCGGTATCTACGAAATACTGATAAATTCTGTAAATGAACATTTGCTTGGTAAGTGATTTGGACTTCATTTCGCAAAGTTTAAACAGGAACATCAATTTCCGTTTTTCTACTTGTATAGGCATCTCTCGAGGTTGGTAATAGATTCATAGATAAATGAGATATCTAACCGTGTTCGTTTAGGGATGCCTTGAATATGTTAACAATGAAATGATGGAAAGTTTTAAGACACCTTATGCCTTTTGGTTTTATACCGTTCAAAAGCTCACATTCATAAAGTACCCCAGGTAAAACAATTTTATTGTAGAGGCCACACACAGTTAACGGATTTAACAAACAATATCGGCTATAGCTATAAGCAATAAGTCAACCGTCCTAGTATTCCAATGTGCTTGGTCTCAGTTGAAACGTTAACACTTTTATCACCTAGATTGAATACAAGGTCTAGTTCAGTTCTAGTATAATATAATAGATTTCAGAGGATTAAACTTAAATCTCCATGTAAGTGAATAATCGAACGTACAATTAAATATATTTTTGGAGTCTTTGTGGTGAAGTATTATTACAAACTATATCGTCAGCAAATGATGGATTATTTGTATGAATATTTGAAATATTTGCGGTTCCAACTAATTCTAATGCATTTAAACGATCATTAATGTACACCAAGTAAAGGATGGTCAATAGTCCATCACCTTGTCTGACGCCCTGTTAGACTTTGACGGGTACTGATACGTGTTCATTGACGTAAACGGCACGTGTTATATCACTATAGCAATCAGAAATCACGTGTTTAGATTTACTATTTATTCCAAGTTGGTACAGTTTGAAAACAAGGCCGTTTTGCCATACTGTATCAAACGCACAGGAACTGTCGAAAAAAGCAACGTACAATTTGCATCCTAATTCTAAAAGGTGAAATATAGTTTCTTGGAAGTTGGAGGAGTAAGTAATTCAGCTAAGTCCATTTTTAAAAACTTTTAGTTTTGGATTTGGGAACAAATCATTTAACAAAGGGGTTAATAGTCACTTCTTATATACAGTTTGGAATAGCTTATATAGTATTGGCAATAGCGATATATAACAGTAGTTTTCGGGCGCTTGTTTGCACTTTCCCATAATCTTTAAGCAATGGAATTAATATGACATGCTTCCAACAAAACGGGATACGACCGAATTTAATTACTGCATTATAAATACGTAGAATGACTTATTTAGTTTACTTCCGCTGTACATTACATGTTCGTTTAGCAGTTTATCATATCCTGGAGCCTTTCGTAGCTTTATGTTTCTAACCACTATTTCGATTTCGTACACGGTTATTTCACCTCCTGGGAGGAGGCCAGTATTGGTTGCACATGACTCGAGTTCAGTCACATGGGCCTTGAAATCACTGTTGAAGCGTTTTCGGTTTCATCTGCATCAAAGCCAGTAAAAGCATTTGAAATATCTTTTGGAGATTTACATTGTCGTTCGTGATGTAGTATTTCCTGTGAGCCAAACGTTTAGCTGTATGTGCGCCAAATATCTTTCGTGTAATTTTAATCGGTGAGAAGAAAGTAGCAATTTTAAACACAAATTTAGTAATAATTACCGTATCACCATGGTGATACGGTCGTGATACGGTCTGAGGCTAAATGTCAGGTTCGGGTAAATCTGTTAACGGTATTTCTGTTATTTCATTGGTTATAAATACTATTTAATTGCTGGTTCTGGGGGAAATGAAGGTCATTTTAACGTCTGATTGGCTATTAATGAGTGGCATGCATTATATGTTCAACGCGTCTGTGAGTGGGGTCGGATTGAAATCATGATACTAGGTTATAGGTACATACGATAAAGACTTAGTGTTCATTTGCTATAGTGATTAGTTATGATGATAACTCACGAAACACTGTCAATTTGGTGCAGATTATATAATCATGTGATAATGTGATGATTTAATCTTGAAATTATGTTGCTATTTTGGTAAGAAACTGTACATTTATGTATTATTGTTTTTCTCTAAAAATAGAACAGTTATGTGTATAATTTACACTTTAAACTGCGTATTAAAACGGTTAAATGATTGAGATACTTTTGTGTTATATTTCTTCGTAAGCTTAGATTTTAAATAGGAAATACACAAAACGTATGCTCTATGTATGAAAATAATAACCATTTATTTTTCATTGCTTGGACATATTGATTAGAAAATATTAAAATCACAGAATTTACCGAAGATGTAATTTCGTTTCCAGCACTTTCATCGCTTCATTGATTTCTGGTGTAAATAAACAAACCTGACGATACTGATTCGAAGAATACAAAAATTAGAAGGTGAGCAATATGGTTTCTTATGTGCAAAGAAGCCTACACCAAGCATCACGGTATTGTTATTGGCAAGGGTTTCAGTGCAATATAGGATATTATAGTGTCAGCTGTTGCAAATTATATAATTTAGCTTTTTACAATGCACAGCTCTATATTTGACAATGACCCCCAAGGCCAAGGCAATCATTTATACGATCCTTCGAACCCAAAAAAACTTGCAACACAGTGAACTCCCAAAAAGATGTTTGCATGTGGGGTAAACAGTTTGATGATCTTTGATGTACTCGTACATGATGATTTATTCTTTGGAGTTGTCAGGAGGCTGATTTAGAAGTGGGCCAGGGGGGATGCCATCCTTTTCTAGGAAATTTGGTGGGCCTAGACTTATGAAAATTTCTAGATCTGCCACTGGTTGTTGGACCATACTAGTCCCAATATGGACACAGTGGTGATCAGCAGTCATTATAAAAAAGAAGATGTGGTATGATTGCCAATGAGACAACTGTCTACAACAGACCAAAATGACACAGACATTAACAACTATAGGTCACCGTATGGCCTTCAACAAATAGATCAAAGCCTATACAACATAGTCAGCTATAAAAGGCCCTGATATGACATGTAAAACCATTCAAACAAGAAAAACAACGGCCTTATTTATATAAAAAAATGAACGAAAAACAAATATGTAACCCATTAACAAACGACAACCACTAACTACAGGCATCTGACTTGGGACAGACACATACATAAATAATGTGGCGGGGTAAAACATGTTAGCGGTATTCCGATCCTTCCCCTAAACTTGGACAGTTGTACATGTATAACAGTACAACATAAGAACGAACTATTAAAATCAGTCCAAAAAGGCTTAACTCATCAGATTGCCCATTGATGTATCATTGATATACCCCTCCCCCCCCTTTATTGTCACAGCTGACCAGAGAATCTGTCCCTCTATACCATTAACGTCATACAACAATTACTTTTCTATTGTGGCATCATATATTTTGTATTAAAACATCAAAATTTTACATGGAATATTTGTGATGTACATGCACAGTTTGTAATGACGGACATATTGTAGCAATAAGGTGTATTCAAAGCAAAATACTTAACAATAAATCAACTCAATGGATAGAAGCATACTGGTACGTCAATTTTGTTGTTTCACACAGCATCTGCATAGAGTGATATAAATCAGGAGATCAATCACTGGTTTTAGAAGTCAAGAATTTTTATATTTTACTTATTTGGGTAGTTACATGTAACACAACATGTATCTTGTCATAATACCTGTACGCTAAGGGTTCTTCATGAAAACTATCACACTGATTTTAAATCAATATAGGAAAGCACAGTGTATAAGCAAACATTTCAGGAGGCAAAGAGTCTTTTATAGGCTGACTGCAATAATCTGTATATTATCTGAAAAAGCTTAGTTCTTGTCAACTTTCTTATTATTTCAAACATTTTAATAGATGTCTCCCAAATTTGGTGTATTTCTATTAGCTTTTTTCAAAGTCATTTTCATTTATTTTTCAACCCGGCCCATAAATATGTGGTTACCTTTAATATAGCTGATTTAGAGAAAGGCGACCTGGGTCACCTCTAACAAAGGCTATATTTATTGCCAATGCAAACATTTTACCTGTCAACACCAAATGCTGTCAAGTTTGGGGCCCCTGGCCATAGCTATTTTTTTCATAATTTATCTTACATGTACATCTCCTTTGAATTTGTTTGCTTATTTGTTCTTTGGTCTATCTATGCATATCTATCTATAATATAGACCACATTCTCATGGTCCCACAAAAATGTTTAAAATGTATACATTTTACTTTTTTCTAGCTTCTCTCATGAGATAGCCGTACCTTTTTGGTCACTATTTATGTGTTGCGTTTAAATATGAATTGTAAGACTTCACAGTGACTGTACAGGTAAAACAAATACTTCTCAAGAAACAGAAAAAAGAAGACTTCTTGGAACAGCACCAGACTACATGTATGTATGAATAAAAACTCAAATCGGAATAGCATATGTCCTTGTGAATAAGCAAGGAAAGCTTTTAATAAAAGTGCCTTTTTTTAAATTTACAAGATTTTTCATTCATTATCTGTGCAAATTTCAACCTAATTTGTCATAAATTCTTATCTATTAACTTGACTTAAACTTTCAGTGGTGGATCTTTAAAAAACAACAATATTTTTCCTACAAAAGGGGTGGCCCAGGCCCCCTGAAAAACCCTCTAATTTCACCTCTGACTTTAATTTAATATGACAAGTGTTTCATTCAACAAACTACTGGTGCGTTTCTGTGATAAATATCATGCACAATTTTATAAATGAGAGGGGAAAGAAGTTCCACATGTGGTGTACCTGCACATGACAATTGCAAACTGCTCCATTTTTTTATCACAACCAATCAACTGATCATGCTGATACTGACATTATCAGAGATTATTAACCAACTTACTACAATATGTATAGAAATGCCCATGCTTTATAAAAGGACAATTTCAACATCTGGTCATTATGAACGGAGAAATTGCTACAGACAGTCATTACGAAGTCTCAGTCATGCATTACGAAATCACACCCATGCATTATGAACAGATGAAACGGGACATCGATTAAATCAAAATGTCGTTCATTTTTTAAAATAAGTGTGACATTTTTTTATTTTTTTTGTAAACTTAATATCATAAAAACAAGTTTAAATGATGTTCATTGTTTTGTAACGACTTGAAACGGAAATATTTCACAGCCTTTTTCGAGTACGACTTTCGATCATTATCACTGTTTCATTTCAGTTGTTCAATCCTCAAAATGCAGACTTTTTGAAAGAATAGTTAAACTGTCTGATTTATTCTTCCCAGCTACTTTATATTTGCTAGATGAAATGAATTTTAATAGCATACAATAAAGTACTTGGATGAGAAATCAGAAATTACATCTGACAGTGACAGTGTTGACTGAAACTCCATGCGAAATTGAATGCGAAAAGACAAGTTGAAGTTCAGCTATGAAATTCCTGTATCTTCTTCATGGTAAGTTTCTTTCTCTTTGTTTAATCGAAGAATTAAAACCATTCAATGAAAATGTTATAAAACTGGCTTTTTTCTGTTTTGGCCCTGTTGTAGTTTGTGGATAGCTGTACGTATAATTTAGGATCCGAGACTCGAAGACTTTTCTTGAATGAAGTTGCCTTGGTTGGTTAATAAAAGTATCAATATATGGCCTTTTTCATATTGGCCCTGTAACATGCCCTTGCTATTAATAATGGCCTCGGACAGTTGTAATGGACCTCGGCGTTGCCTCAGGGCCATTACAACCATCCTTGGTCATTACTAATACCTCAGGCATGTTACAAGGCCAATATGAAAAAAGTCCTTACATTAATACTATAGTACACATCAAATGAAAAATCACAAATAACTGATACATATTATCAGATATTACAGAATTAAATATGTTTTAAATTTATTACAAAAAAATGTGTTCTCAATCTTGTAGATAGATATAACTGGATCTCATATACATGTAAGTACCAAAGACAACTGTCTATCCAAGTCACAATTTATGTACCGTTATGGAATATAAACCGTTTCACAAATGATATCGGATATGTTCCTTACGTCGTAACTACAATCCCCTTCCCTTTCATGAATGTGACCTACGGAATTAGACTATTTACCAGATTTGTTATAACATAAGCAACACGACGGGTGCCACATCTGGAGCAGGATCTGCTTATCCTTCCGGAGCACCTGAGATCACCCCTAGTTTTTGGTGGGGTTCGTGTTGTTTATTCTTTAGTTTTCTATGTTGTGTCATATGTACTATTGTTTGTCTGTTTGTCTTTTTCATTTTTAGCCATGGCGTTGTCATTTTGTTTTAGATTTATGAGTTTGAATGTCACTTTGGTATCTTTCGTCCCTCTTTTATTAAAGTAAGCTATTAAAGGTTGTAGTTTGGTCTTCAACACAAAGCTTGGTTCACACCAAACAGCAATTTTATATAGTCCATATCAATCATGACAAGGGCGTTTGGGGTTAAACATGTTTCCATATGTTAATAATATTGCCATGGAACTTTTTTCATGAGAGTGTTATAGTCGTCTATAGAGTATTACTTCCTGTTTGGTGGAATAGTGAAATAGAAGTCAATAAGTTCTTGCTCAATCCTATGTCGCTTTGAAGGTTTCATGATTGTCATCCTCAGCTTAAGCAATTTGTTACTGTAATTTGAATTTCAAAGTGACTGAGCGACGTTTTTCACATGACTTTGACAATCAGTAAATTCCAGTGAAAAATATCTTTATAAGTAAAGAATTGTCGCATAAAAATTAAATAATAGAGTACACAGGACATGGCAAAGTTCACATAGTCTAGTATGATTAATTATTTAAAAAAAAAAGAGCAAAAGGGAGGGGGTTGGGCAGACGCCCTCTACGCCCCCCTCTGGATCCGCCACTGCCTTCTGTTGTTGTCCATTTTGTCAAGTAGTAATCTTAAAAGTACGTGTAGGTTATATGCTATTTTTGTCAAGTTGATTATAGACACAGAATACATTTTATAATAATATCATTCCCCATTCCATTCTCAATTTTATAAAGTCTCCTTCCATTATAACACGGGTCCACCAATAATACAACAAAAATGACAAATTAGTAGAAAAAATGTTTTCATATTGCTTGAAGTGCAATATTCCAATAAAAATAAACTACTCACATACCACTGATCTCAATATAATCAGCTAAAATACGGCAAGCTTATTAGAAAAGCTATTACTTGTTCTGCTTTGATTCAAACACGCATTTTCGCCGTCAATCGTTTTGTAGCTTACACTATCAGGGGCCGTATGCATAAGGTTACAAGAGCGCAATTATTCGTAATGCATTTTCCATAGGGTACCACTAGTGTTCCGTATTTTTTTTCTCGAAGACTACACAAACTAGGGAAAAAACGGGTAGCAGTTCCTGTTACTAAAAATGCCAGTGTTGCATTACAACCAAAAAAATATATAGGGTCATGCGGCTCAAATTGACTTAAAATGCAGTTGAAAAAGATCGTCTACTTTTTTCGCTTAATGAAAAAGGCATATTTTTAATGGCCCCGACGTGCAGAAATAGAAGATATTTTCTATAATTCGTAAAATGTGAATATGATTTTCGGCAATTTTTAAACCTAATTGGATAAGCTTTCGATTGAATGTAATTCCAATCCTGTATCATCCAATCAGAAGCCGTATAGGATTCTATTCTGAGTACCATCAAATAATTGCGCTCTTGTAACCTATACGGTAGTGAAAAAAATTTCCGAAAATTCCGCGCCCGCGCCAAAAGTCGCGCTGGTGTCTATCTAGATGATATCACATCTTCAAAACATTATCTGATCACTCTCTGAATTTGGAGAATAAGTTTTTGCCCGCCGATCAAGGCAAAAATTGGAACTGATTTTTTCACCAAATACGGTACAGGCCAAAGATACATGAAGATAATGTTTATTTACTGGCCTAATTTTTCGAAGGTCATCCGGCACTGATCATATTGTCGACAAACCCGTTCTGATATGGAAAAGCTACATCAAATTTTGAGGAATGGCTTTAAATGAAACCATTTCTTGAAAAAACGTTTTTGAAACGGACTATAGTTTTCCAAATTTTGAAAAAATGATAATATTACTACTTTGGCAAGAGAAACCATTCTTGGACTACAATATTCAATACCAAGATTAATGTTTCTACTTTGCAATTTAACTAAATAGTTTGTGTTTGCTTAGTGACCCTTTTGGCCAATTTTCACGAAATTAGCTTTTTGCTAGAACAGCAACTGAGTCACGGTCATTATGGTTAAAAACCAAAATGTATCTTCAAATTCAAGATAAATACTTGCTTTTCCCGATAAAAACAGTAGATATCACAAAAACGTTCTATTCTCTTCATACTTTGTCGACATTCGAGCCCACCCTAGATTTAGATATCGAAATTAATACAAATAGGAAACATACTATAGCTTGAATTCACGTTGATGAAAAGTCCATTTGACCCCATTTCTCACTGTTTCAGATTTTTTCCTAGCAAAATACCTATTTTTGATATTTTTCAAAGCCTTATTAAAAAAAAGTGTCATTTCTCTATACGGTAGTGAAAAAAATTTCCGAAAATTAAGCGCCCGCGCCAAAAGTCGCGCTGGTGTCTATCTAGATGATATAACATCTTCAAAACATTATCTGATCACTCTCTGAATTTGGAGAATAAGTTTTTGCCCGCCGATCAAGGCAAAAATTGGAACTGATTTTTTCACCAAATACGGTACAGGCCAAAGATACATGGAGATAATGTTTATTTACTGGCCTAATTTTTCGAAGGTCATCCGGCACTGATCATATTGTCGACAAACCCGTTCTGATATGGAAAAGCTACATCAAATTTTGACAAGGGAACGTCACCATCTAAAAACGGATAATTAACGATAGGAAATGAAAAATAATCCCTTTTATCATAAATTTTAGTAGATAATCAGTTCAGACACTGATGTAGTGGATGTGCCGTTGTCTCTTTTCAAAACACTACAAGTAGAAAAAAATTAGGTTTTAATTTTGGAAAAGGAAAAGACCTGCAATGGCTTCCGATGCCAAAAATTAATCATGCTCTGGGACCTAAACCAGAAGCTTTGCCATTTTTTCATGCTTTTACTGGATCTGGTTGACATATTTAACGATGTTACCGGGGTGTTAGGGCGATTGAGTAGGAAACCTGTATTGGTCAGTGAAGCTGATCTGGAGTTGATAGAAGCATATTTGTGTGGTTATAAACGACAGTAATACAACAACATTTGCACGCAAACAATGACAGTATGACACAATTCCACCCACCAGAGATGCACTACCAAGGTGGCCGTGTATCGGGACAGGCAGTCACACATGAATAATATATACCAAGTCTTGGTGATTGGGGATGGATTAAGGAGAACGCAGATAGGTTCTGGATTCTTCATCATTGAACACAATTAGCATCAATTGCTGCATCTTGCCAGGAGTTACACAAATACGGCTACAAGAAAACTTGTTCTGGTAGATGTAAGTGTTACAAAGCTGGCTTGACCTGTACAAAATTGTGTTCATGTAGCTGTTGAAACGGAATGCATAAAAAATATAATAATAAACTCATCATAGATACCTGGACAAAATTAGGTATATACGCCAGACGCGCGACAATTATTTCGTTGATCAATCCTACAGCATGTCGGACATAATTACTGATATATTAAACGGACATCTTTATCGCATATCCTTACCACTATCTATTTTTTCACTCGAGTTTAAGAATGTTTACGTCCCTAACCGAAAGTGGTAATTTGTTTTTACAATCGCTGTCTGTTTGACATATATATATATATTTGATGTCATTGTATTGTATTTTAAATAGTTGACATGAGTTATATCACGTTGAAAATTGTAAGAAGTTGTTTTAATCTCCACTATTGAGCAAAATGATGTCAATTCTTAATTCAAGATGGCCGTAGTGAAAAAATCAAAAAACATGTTGGCTATCCCTCTAATATGATAAAGTACACCATTCAGAACGTATGTGCCAAATGCTAAGCTTGTATCACCATTTGCATGATTTTGTCAAATTTCGGTACTAAGCCGCCCCACTAATGTATAAGTTTGTTAACTTATGCGCTTTTCTTTTGTAAATAACCTTTTTTTTTTGTTTACACATACTATCGTATAATAAGTACATGTAACACGTAATATGAAATGATGATATTTCATTTATTAAATACATTGATTCCATACTAAATGGTAATATATTTTTGTTTTAAATTTTGTAGGTTTGCATATATGGTTTATATAATTCACTTACTTGCATTTTTCAAACTTTATTCCTTGGGACGACTTTGGACACGATGGCTTGGTTATGACACTGAACATAAAGCGTAACTTTGAACGCTCAAGATGTTTAGGCAGTCTTGTCACCGTATGGGTAACAGCCTTATGATATAAAGAGCGCCATAGGAATGTTTGACGCTTTTACGGGGAAATCAATCAAGGAGATTTGTAAATCATCATTCCTCTTACATGTACTAGTAACTTACCTCGTTCCTCTTTGCCGCCTTGCTATGTCATCAAAGCTCAAATCCAAATTTAAATGCAGTACTTCTTATCTTCGTATTCAATTTTATACTTATTGTATATGGCACGCCGTTTTTATATTTATTCAAATTTGAAGATATCTTATTTATTTAACAAGATATCTTATTAAGTATTAAGATATCTTTAATTTTTATAAGATATCTTATTTAATTTGAAAGTAAATAAGATATCTCTATTAGTTTATAAGATATCTCTATAAGTTTATAAGATATCTCTATAAGTTAATAAGATATCTCTATTAATTAATAAGATATCTTACTTCTTTATAAAGATATCTCTATAATTAACAAGATATCTTATTAAGTATTAAGATATCTTTAATTTTTATAAGATATCTTACTTAATTTGAAAGTTAATAAGATATCTCTATTAGTTTATAAGATATCTCTATTATTTTTTAAGATATCTTATTAAGTAAATAAGATATCTCTATTAGTTTATAAGATATCTCTATTATTTTTTAAGATATCTTATTAAGTAAATAAGATATCTTATTAAGTAAATAAGATATCTTATTAAGTAAATAAGATATCTCTATTAGTTTATAAGATATCTCTATTATTTTTTAAGATATCTTATTAAGTAAATAAGATATCTCTATTATTAACTATATAAAAGATATCTACGGAAGCGTATAGGGGCCTTATATTAGTTAGTTAACAATGCTTAAGAAAACTTAATTAATACAATAGCATGCACTATAATGCACTAAATTGTTTTAATTTAGATAATTTACTCACTTATAAGAGATTTAACTCCTTTATTTATGGCAATATCAATTCTTACTTATTTTAAGGATGTTAACTTAAATATCTTTATTTTTTAGAATTTATTAAGTTGCATTAAATAAAACACTTTAATGTTAAGGAAACTTAATTAAGGACTTTTCATCAATTATACTGTTTTAAATTGTTTTAATTAAGTTCATTTACTTACTTATGATAGATAAATGTATAAATTTAAAAACTTTATTTCTAATATGGCATAACTCAGTGGCGGATCCAGAGGGGTGCGTAAAGGACGTACGCCCCCCTTTACTGGGACTTTTTTTTGTAAAATGAATAATCAGACTAGACTTCCTGATTTTTGCCATTTCCCGTATATCTAATTTTTATATAACAATTCTTAACTTATAAATAAGGTTTTTTTTGCTGGTATTTACCGACTATTGCAAAGTCATGTGATTCGCTTTGGTGGAGTTGACCAGATCAGATCTTTAATGTTTTGTTCTACCTTGTAATTTATATTAATCTAAGACCACTATCGATTATTTCATTTTGAAATGTTCGAAAAAATCTAACTTTGTATATATAAAACCGCGGGTAGCGTAACAAAACATGTCCTAGTGTTTTCGATTTTGGCGCAGTCTCTGTATTTACTACAACTCGCTTAATTAACCGGGTTGTGACGGAAGGACGAACGGACGGACCGAAAAACAAGATATATGTCCCCATCATTTGGTTCATATCTCTGAATTTTAGCTAATTACATAGGGTAGATATAATACCTACCGTTTTCATTTCCCCACTGAACCTTTCTGTGATCCGTGCGAATTGAAATATTAAGCTTCGTCGATTGGAATTCTTTCCGCAGTGGATGTGTGGGAAAGTTTCGCTGTATATTTACACCATTTCAGCTAACTAGCTTTAGTTACAGGGACGGATCCATGATTTTGGAAAAGGGGGGGGGGGCGGTATTTGTAAAGATCGCGGAGCGAGCCTAAAAATATTTAGGACTTTTTGGGGGCTAAAAAACATAAAATAAGTTTAAAATGCACTCTTTAACGGTTCCTGACGTGGAACATGTATAGTTTACAGTTGCTGTAAAGTGTAAGGGTTGGACATGTTTTATGCTGTATTAATTCTCCCTATCAAGTGCCTATCATAAAATGATAGTATGGACCCAAAGCTATGTATGTACTGATATATTTGATGTAAGACTTGTCAGTAAAACATAAACATGGCAAATTATCGTGTGTTGTATATTAAATTAGGATAAACTTACAGATTTCTTTTTGTAAGCAAATTATACGCCAGGCTATATAGCTATTCAATGAAATTTACAAAACGACCGACACGAGTTAGAAAACAAACAATCAATGTTTAGCCAAATGTTTCGTTTTAAAGTTTCACCCAAACAAGATAAGTAACGGGTTCCAAATCAACCAAAAGGCTACGAATGAGTCTGAAATGACAACGAATTTATGAATGCCGGTCGACAAATAGAGACATAAAGTCCACTCCCAGTAGGCAGGTTGCAGTCTGCTTTGAAAAAAGTATTCAATATATCAGTTCGAACGGCGAAACAGATATTCCGGTCAGACATAGAAACCCGGCCCCAATAAAATACGCCCGTTTTTATTCATCATGTTCTTTTAATGCTAAATAATTCTGTTGGAAATTGTCGTTTCTAATAGTAAAAAAAAATGGACAAGATTATTGTTTTCAATCAAGATACGGCCAGAATTTTTGTTTAAGTCAAACATCAGAGTTAAATTTTTTTCTCAAATATCTCAGACTGCCTCCTCAAATCTAAGTACCTTAGACTTTAAATCTATCTAGAGTTTCAAATGTTTAAATACTGACCGGGGATCATTGTTCAGCTATGTTATTTTGAAACAGACTAGGGCGTTGGGGTTAAACATGTTTTCGTATGTAAATAATATTACTGTGGACCTTTTTTTATCATGAGAGTGTAATAGAGTTTTACTTTCTGTTTGATGGAAATTGTGAAATAAAAGTCAATACATTCTTGCTTAATCCCGTGTCGCTTTGAAGGTGTCATTCTCAGCCTAAGCAATGTGTTACTGTAATTTGAATTTAAAAATGACCGAGTGACATTTTTTCGACGCAGTGGTCAACTCCACCAAAGCGAATCACATGACTTTGCCATAGTCGGTAAATACCAGCAAAAAATATCTTATATATAAGTAAAGAATTGTTGTTTAAAAATTAAATATACGGGAAATGGCAAAGTTCAGGTAGTCTAGTCTGATAAATAATTTTACCAAAAAAACAAAAAAAAAAGTCCAGTAAAGGGGGGGGGCGTACGTCCTTTACGCACCCCTCTGGATCCGCCACTGAGTTATGCCATATTAGAAATAAAGTTTTTAAATTTATACATTTTAGATAAATATAAAAAACAAGTTGCTTTCTTTAAAAAAAGAAAAGCAATACATGAACCTAAGACCGCTGACTTCCAGGTCACCAAAATATTGTTGCTGAATTTGACATGTGTTTGCTTTTGAATTAAAATAATTGACTGTGAATATAAGAAGCCAGTTGAAAGTATATATTTACAGCTTCTATTTGAATTAGTTATTTTAAAGCTAGACTATTTTCTTTATTACTTGGGAATGTACATAATTTTTCCGATGATAACCCCTTGGCAAATCATTATTACTACTAACCGGATGACTTTTGTAAACTGTACAAACCTAATCAGTTTGCTTTGTAATGTGGAATTCTGGATGCATTTATTTTATCTATCATAGCTTTATATTTTGTTTCCTACATGAATGCCTTTATATTTTTAACTCGTATTTGAAGCTGTCTTTACTCATGGAAGATATTGTATGCGGCGAAACCTGTGGCGTGCAATTGATTGGGACCTCTTGTGAAGAGACTTATTTTGGTGTCTTAAAACATCTCAAATTTTAAGGATTTCCTGATTTTACTTAAATCAATTCAAACATTTTACTGGGAAACTTAGTTTTGCCGAAGAATTTCTTAGTTCAGAATTTATGAATACATGTACACACTTTCAAAATAATCAATTTATATAAAAAGGTATGTAGATATAAAAAGATACCAGAATTAAAATGATGTACGCCAGACACGAGTTCAGTAGATACAAAAAAAGCATCAGTGACGCTCGAATGAAAAAATTAAAAGTCTAAATACATTACAAAGTTAAGGAATCTATTCATTGGGTAGACTTAGCTTTTCGAAAAGGTCAAAGTTAATAGGACAGTGATTAAAAAAAAAAAAAAAAGAGAAACCACCCGAGGTCAGAATACCGTTAGAAATGATGACCGTTTTGAAAGTCACATGTGAAGCTCTTTCTACCGTGTCATGAATTTAGATAACAAAAAAGAAAATAAGCTTTCACGAGTGAATTTAATAGTATTACATGCAAGTAGTATCTTAGCGCACGAAATAGTAAATAGAAAGTATCTCACTGATACTCAGGAAAGGAATACGCATTTGCATCATCACACTTCTTAATCTAATAGTTGAATTCGAATGTCAAACAGCCTACATTAAATGTTGTGACTCCTGATTCATTGACATTTTATCCGGATTTTTTCAGAACGCAAACCGATAGTGTGATTTTGAAATGTGATCTATAATATAAATGAATCAATAGGTGTAGGATAGTTGGTCAACACAATGATTACAATTTTCAAAACCGTACCATATAGTACAAATATGTAGATGCTATACGGTTAAACTATTAAAACAAACAAACAAAAAAAGAATTTAAATTTTATAAAAAAAAATAACGTTCCTGTTAGTATTTTTTTTCAAATTCGTTTAAATATATATATAATATCAATAAACACGAACGTCAAGCATTTTACAGATGGACAGTTTATTTATCGATATAATCTACTTTAAATTCTAACAATCCATTATGTGAATATATTACTATACAAAATATAAGCAAAGACTTCTATCCATACTAAAACGGTATAAAATAATCAACATTATGATTGTAATTAAATTTTGTTGTGATTGTTGTAAAGTTGTGAGTTGCAAGGATTAAAAATCATGCTTTATGAATTGAAAACACACAAGTATTTTTATTCACGACTGTTTAAAATTTTGTATTAACTAGATTTTTCTTAATTTCCGTTTAATGGATACATTACAATACAAAAAAATAAATAATCATTACTCATAAAACCTAAATACTAAAATGGTATGAAATAATTAACGTAGAAATATAATGATTATTATAATAATTGTTTATAAATTTTTTTGTAGGATGCAAGAATTTATTTAGATTATTTTTTTTATGTTTCCTTTACAAATAAATATTTAAGAATACCAAAGCAGAATATCTTGTAATATAAAATACTTATTTCTGAATTGCAACTCTAAAATATTCTGATTTTAATCATGATTGTTAGTTTCCTCAGAAACATAACTACAGTATATATTTTGTATATATTTCTTTAATTCCGATTGAATTAAATACTTTTGATTATCATCTTGCTGTTTTTCGATCAAATATCAATATGTTAACCAGATTCTTCTCTCCCGTAAGTCTATAATGAAATACACACTCAGTATCCCGTGGTTAAATCTTCAAACATAATGAATTCACATGTTATCGAGACAACATACAATACCACGTTATAATTGACCCAGATACACATGTTGATGTGTACAGTGGTAGTTTTAAAACAAATATAATTGCGTCGTCAAGGGTCAACAAGGGACCTTATCAAAACGTAGATAACAACCTGTTAAGACCTATATAAATGACCGTAAAACTTTCGAGACGTTCCGAGAATTTTATTCTGACTTCCGGCCGAGAGATATCGAGTGTCCCATAGACACATTCAAAACTCACCAATATATAAGCATGAACCCTCAGGGGGTTCATGCAATAAAATGATTTAACTAAGTTGGATTTATCTATCATAAGTTAGTAAATGAAATTAATTTAAACAATTTAAAATAGTATAATTGATGAAAACTCCTTAATTAAGTTTCCTTAACATTAAAGTGTTTTATTTAATGCAACTTAATATATTCTAAAAAATAAAGATATTTAAGTTAACATCCTTAAAATTAGTAAGAATTAATATTGCCATAAATAAAGGAGTGAAATCTCTTATAAGTGAGTAAATTATCTAAATTAAAACAATGTAATGCTTTATAGTGCATGATATTGTTTTAATTAAGTTTTCTTAAGCATTGTTAACTAACTAATATAAGGCCCCTATACGCTTCCGTAGATATCTTATATAGTTAATAAGATATCTTATAAATTAATAGAGATATCTTATATTTTAAATAAGATATCTTATATATTTAGTAAGATATCTTTATAAACATTTTAATAAGATATCTTATATAATTTATAAGATATCTTATTTAATAAATCAGATATCTCAATTAATATATAAGATATCTCATTTTGTTATTAAGATATCTCAATTATTTTTTAAGATATCTTATTTAACTAAATAAGATATCTCGAAATTGAATAAATATAATAACGGCGTGCCATAATTGTAGGTAGCATTGAAACTAATCCGGGTTCTGAAAGATAAAACTCTTCGAGTTCTCTAAATAATACTTCAGACAATACAATCTAACTTTTTAATCATAAAATTCTAAATATAAGGTACAAAACAGACGTTCTTCATGACTTTGCTGAAGAAATTAATATTCTGTTGTTAACCAAGACACATTCTGACCACCGCATTAACGATTGTGTGGTATATAATCGACTAACTTCATTTAGTTAAACAAACAACATGTCACCTTGTGCGGTTTATGAACACAAATTTCACAACGCCTAGAGCAGTAGTTGAGCAACTTTTACAAAACAAGTATGATCTGTATTGAGGAAAAAATATAGATTGGTGTTTTGCAATGTACATATACAGTTTATATGTTCTCCTTGCTATGGAATTATCTCAATTGTCTATCAAGTCTGCACTCACTGATACATGTCTCATTTTGCAAACGAATAATGCCTCCAGGTATATCGTAAAAAGAACCATCGATTGCACATAATAGAATAAACATTACTGTCATTTTAATTCTGAATAGCATGTTATTTTTAATTCATGTTCCAATAGGTTTTTTTAATCTATAGCATTGGGAATTCCATTAAAAAAATCTCTTCAACTGAACCTGTATAAGTTGTTCTATGCGATACTATATCTTTATTGTCTTGGAATGTTTGTCGTCAGCTTACATATTTAACCAGGCCACCTAGTGTGCCTTTCCCAAGTCAGTAGCCTTTAATTCAGTGGTTGTTGTATGTTGCTGAATATCATATTTGTTTTTCATTTATTGTTTTGTACAGAAATAAGTTATCTCGTTTGGTCATTAGTCATTTCGGGGTCTCGTTACTTCAGTAGAGATCGCTTCTAACCTCTCATTAAATCTGTCAGAATCTGAAAGGAAAACTATTCTAGGACAGTTCGTAGGACTCTCAGTCTGACACCTTTTAGTCAGTTTTAGCCAGAACAGTTCTAACCTAGAACTGATTTGGACAGTTCTACCTAGAACTGATTTGAACAGTTCTAACCTAGAACTGATTTGGGCAGTTCTAACTAGAACTGATTTTTTTAGTTCTATCTGAAACTGATTTGCACAGTTCTACCTAAAACTGATTTGCACAGTTCTACCTTAGAACAGTGTTAGACAGTTCTACCTTAGAACAGTGTTAGACAGTTCTACCTAGAACAGTTGCTTAAGAGAATTATGTCTTTACCGATATGTACACCAGATCCGAGTATTTACATCCTATCCGGATTCTTACCTATAGAAGCACAAATCGACCAAAAAGCGCTAATTTTATTTAATAACATATGTAGGCAAGACAACTCAAATTTAGAAAAGAAATTGGCTATTAGACAATTAACCGTCAAAGATCAATCGAGCAACAGCTGGTTTATTTCAATTAAGAAAATGATTTTTAAATATGGACTACCATCTCCGTTACAACTTCTAAACTGTGCGCCAAAAAAGTTTCAATGGAAGAGAACTGTCCAAATTTCCGTTTATAAATACTGGAAAGAAGCAATAATTTCATCCGGAAAAAGCTATATGTCTCTTCGACATCTTAATATAGAAGCATACAATCCTGGGGAATTTCACCATCTTTTGGACATAAATACAACTAACGATCCGACCAGATAAACAACAAGACTGGCAATTAAATTAAAATTAGTAACTGGCACTTATATATTACAGAATAAAAGATTTAGATATACAGAAAACGAAACTCCGATCTGTAAATTATGTGATCAAGGCGATGAAACTCTCTGTCACTTCCTGTTGGACTGTCAAATTCTAGAACCTATCCGACAAAAATATTTTCACCAGATCGATGACATATTACATTTAATATCGAAAGACAACTTTAGAACACTTTCCAGTCATGATAAAATCCAAATAATCCTGGACTGTACGTTATACTATACTGGACTAAAAGGAAATAGTGAAAACATTGTTAAATTAGATGCAATATGCAGGCAAATGTCGTATGCGTTACATATAGCAAGATACCGATCCTTAGATATTAAAAGGAAATGAGGATATTTCATTGTTATGAACTGATAACATGTTCCGAACATCGATACTCCCGTATTTATACTGTTGTTGTGCCGAGAGCATACCTGTCAAATAGTGTACTGTATATACTCGTATAATGTGTAAATTATTTTAAACATTGCTAATTCAATGATGCAAAGAGGATAATATGAAACATTGATATATCTCCGTACTCAAGTGTATTATATAATTACCGATAATGTGTGTAAAATAGTGTACATAGATGTGGTGGTGGAATATCGACTACTCAAATGAGGTTGTCCCGAAGTGGACGGAGCAAGATTTCCTGGTAAGGTAAGATCAAATATTTGGTCAGTTCTACGGTTAGAATTGAATACAAATTCTACGGCTAGAATTAATTTATAAATTCTACGGCTAGATTTGATTTATAAATTCTACGGCTAGAATTGATTTTCAAATTCTACGACTAGAATTGATTTATAAGTTTTAAGAACTCTTTGTCTTAAAATGAAAGGCTTCGGCAAAATAGCGATTAATATCATTATGTGTATTTCAAATTTGAGATCCATCCTTAGAGAAGTGAAAAAGTTATTAGCATTGGTCCGGTCATTCTATCCAGTCATTCGTGTAACCCATGTATATGCAATCTAATAAAAAATATTTCTCCGATGAGTTGGAAAACCTTTCTATCCACTTCGATATTTGTACATTGTAAATTCTAAAGTGCCCTTACTGCGGTGACATCATTTAGAACTGTTCTACAGTCCTGACTGATTTAGTCAGTTCTGCTGACAGTTCTACGGTTAAAACTGATTTGAACTGAACAGTTCTACCTAGAACAGTTTTAGACAGTTCTACACTAGAACTAGTACTGATCATGACAGTTCTACCTAGAACTGATTCAGTCAGTTATACCTAGAACTGTTTTTGACAGTTCTACTTAGAAAAGTTCTAGGTAGAAATGTTCTACCTGACAGTTCTACTGATTCTAACAGTTCTAGATGATCTCCACTGTATGCGGTATGGGTTTTGATCATTGTCGAAGGCCGTACGGTTGCTGTATCGTGGTGTGTTAAGAATTTTTTTTATCATATAATTAAAAAGAGATAATTCTAGTCTTACATGTCCACTGCAAAAACTTTGTTAAAAAAAAGTCCTGTAATAAAAAGAAAAACGAAAAAAATCAAACTTGAAGAACGGTCATTGTGGTTAGGTGTTAGAAGGTGTACATATACATGCGATGATTTAAAAAAATCAAGAATGTATTTACGATAACGAATTGGTTTTGGGGTCGTGAAAATTAAATAAATATAGTTGGATCCCACCCCCTTTTATCCTGGGTTGGGCTGTTTCCGTCCCTTAAGATCTTGAAAAAGATGAAAAAATTTCGACTTTATCAGACTCAGATTTGCTGATTAAACAAAAAAGAATGTATTGGTACAATGGTGAAACTTTTTACTATTTTCAATATAAAAAAGAAGATGCGGTATGATTGCCAATGAGACAACTATCCACAAAAGACCAAAATGACACAAACATTAACAACTATAGGTCACCGTCAATGTTCATTTTTTTTTTAAATATATAGCATGACGATTGTCTTGTTTTAAATTAGTTAAAACCCGATTCTTGGTTTATTCAATTTTATTAAAAGTAGATCTGCATGTCAAATCAGTTAACGCTTTTAAGATTTTATTGAAGCAGTGTTAGGACAATGTATTTAATGATGGACAAGCCTTTTATTCATTTAGATGAATTTGCCGTTCATCATAATACGAAACATGATTCTATGTAGTGTTTATTCTCAATTGCATTTTCTTATTCCAGCACAATTTAGTACCTGATTCTAGAAATTCTTTTGAAAATGATCAACAGATAACGAGAAATTAGATCACTATTGAAGATGGTGCAGCGATAGTTAATATGTTTAACTGGTCAAAAACTATATATACAGAAGGGTAACCTTATTTTCAAGATACTTTTAGTAGAAATGCTTCATCGGTTCTTTGTCAAATTAGAGCGTGAAATAATATGTGTAGATTAATCCCAGCAGATGAAGGCAGTCCAGCTAGACACTTAAGTTCCAGTCACTTATACAGATTTTCGTACATTGTAACATGTGTAAGTATCCTTAGTATATGTGTTTTTAGAACAGGTGGGAATCCACGGTTGTTTTCTTAATATATAAACATTCTTTGGACCTTTAGTCAGAGATTTACAAGAAATTATCTGCATTTATTTCCTGAATCTCTGCAGGCTTACACAAAAGAACTCAAATATGGGGGTCTGGTTTTTTTTTTCTTTCTGCGTACTGATGTTGTTTATCATCTTAACAACGTGTTTTATTGTTTTTCATTTGTCTTTGTTCTATTATTAATATTGCTTTTACTGTTGAATAGTTTTATGTGATGTCCGTTTGACGTGGCTCGGTACTTATACATCTCGTCAATGTGTTTGTAATTTGGCTTTCATTTTTTGGTGGTTTGTTTTGTATATGCGACGTTTTAATTTGTATTTCTTTTGTTCTTATAACGTGACTCTGTACTTCAAACGATACCGTCAGTATGATATTGTTCTATTATATGTCATTATGATATATTTCTATTATGAGAATGTGGAATTAACTATTTTTGGATTCTTATAAATTCTATATTTAACTTTTGGACTAGTTTAAATTTCGGTCTCTTTCTGAAATTTATTCCTATATGATTTTTTAACCCTGTATGCTAACATTGCCGTAAATTTTAAAATTGTTTGTATGCACATTGAACGGCAAATTTATGTGACGTATAAAAAATTTCTGACGTCAGACACTCAAATTAATCAATGTATTCGTAGAAAGTAGATGTTTTTGTGTTCTGTTAAATTGTTCCTTTTAAAATTGTTATACGATGATGACTGGTGTACCCAAATTTTGACTATTTTATTCATTGTGTCTGTTTATTTAACGCATCATGTAAATATAACGGGTCTCTGTAAAAACTGTTAAAATATAGAAAAATAAAGGTTGGCAGGTAGGTGAAACTTACATATATGAAAAGATAAATGAAAAATGAAGAGATTGATGCCCGATTTATATAATTCCAAGGCCCTCAGTCGGCTCCAGAAGCGAGGAAGCAGCGCATCTATTTTGGGTGGGCAAATATCCACTTTTTGATACAGAACGAGCTCTGACGTCCCACGGCCCCAGCTTGTCTGACATAACAGCCATTGGACGTCAGAGTAATCTCGGACTAGTTCAAATGTAATAAGAACTAAACACGCACATCGATGACAGCATGTGTTTTGCTTGAATTGATAGTGTCAGCTTATAAACGCGTAAACGCAGAACATATTACCCATGACTCTGTGACGTTTAAGTACTTGATCAACTAACGTAAGGAAAGAGAGTCAATTTCTGGCGTTCAATTATGAATTAAGAACTTCTTGTGCTTTCGGTAGTACGCCAATTTCACAAGTCAGATATCGTACTTTACAAACAGTCCATGCTAAGCAGGATACTTATTTTGGTTGTCTTTATCATGTTTTAAAATTATGCACTATGGTTACCGATCGTGATCCATTTCCGAGGCATGGCATAACTTCACGAACATCACCAACAGGTGGCAATGGAATTTGCAAATGGTAATTTTACTTTGAGTGAGACCAGATAGTTGTTTTCTTATATGGGCGTTTTTCAATAAAAATGTATTTTCTTGTCCCAGCCACTTTAAAAAAAAATGTGTTTGATCTTTGCAAGTAATTTTTTGTGCAGTTAGTACATTGAATTAGATTTAACATTTTTAAGCAAAGAAACATTTTATGTTTAGAGAGATTGATAAGATAATTATTGACTCCTGAATGGTCCAAAACGACCAAAATGGAATGTCCCTAGACCGCCTGTTCAACATTCATCTGAAATATCGTAAAACAATTAAGAAATAAATGTTATTTTTACTTTACATAAGTTCTTTAAAAATTCAAAAGTATGTTCATAGCCAACATATTTTAATCCGTCTTTGTCTCAGAATGTCACTTTTTAAAAAAGCAGTGGTATTAAATCGCAGCAAACAGGTATACTTGAAACATTACCCATCAACTGATCCAAGTTCTGACGCATTTGTCGTTAGTGGAGCAGCAAGGGTTTATTCCAGGTCACCATGTGGGTAAAAAATATCTGATGATTATGCAAATGATGTCATACTGCCTTATAGCCTAACATCTTGCAACGATAAGTATCCAAGAGTAGACATTGTATTTGATGTTTATTAAATGAATTATTTAAAGGCTTGGACGAGAAAAAAGGCAAGGTATTGGTGCTTAACGGAAAGTAGGTGGTACTGGTAACACGCCAAGGATTTGGAGTAGTTTTCTTTGTGAAGATGACAACACAACGGATTTGTTCAAGTTTCTTGACGACATAATTCTTTAGTGATTTATAAAATTGCTTATGTTACTCAAGGTGAAAATATTCTTTGCAATTTCAATACAGACAATTCCCAGCTATCCCCTCACCATAAAGAAACAGATATACGAATGATTATCCATGATAAGCATGCTGCTGGAAATGATTGTTAAAAGTAGTAAAAACACAGATGTAGTAGCATTACAAATTGCAGCACTCACAAGATAAGTTGTGGACAAATTTTGAATAAGTTTTTGAAGGAATATAGTTGTTGTTATTGGATTTGGAAGGCGGCTTACTTATGTAGTAATTACGCCTTAAATTTATATAACATAATTTAAAATATAATGTATATATACTTTCAGTCTTAAATTTATTTTTAGTATTACGTTTTGGCGAGTAATCTTATGAAACTTTGACGAACATGGTAGCTGAATTACTAGGAAATATATATATATTATGTTGCGAGACAAAAAAAAAAAAAAAAAAAAAAAACCCACTTATCAGAAGGTACATGTACTATGAAAATGAAAAAAAATCAAATGAAATGTACATTATTAATTGATAGGTGTCTTAAAATTGTTTAGAAAATTTATATGGTTGTTCACCTTTGTATCGTCTGTGATATACTTAGATACATGTATATAAAAATAGTATATTTAGAAACCGGAAACAAGACATGTGCTAGTTATATGCTACCAATGTAAGAACGTCTCCCTCGATTGGTGTAGCAAATAAAAAATCCTTGGATTGATTGTAGTTTTTCCTTTTCCATAATGGTAAGTTGCAAGGAATATAGTCTTTCTATTGCTTCCTCTACATATCATAGCAAATCGTTTGCTCCTCGTGTAGCCGGTCTTCTTTTCTCCCATGCATTTAATGGGTGTGACACTGTGTCGGCATTTCATGGTAAAGTGAAGAGGTCAACTTTTGCACACATAGAAGTATTCCCTGATGTAACGGATTTTTTTACCCAGCTTTTGTATAAAAACACAGATACAGACATTGATAACATAGAAGCATTTGTTTGCATCATGTATTGCAACATCAACATTTGCTGTTTAGGAGGCACGATTTGAATCGTTTTCAAGGAAGCAGCGACTTTATGATGCTATTCTGCCTACCAGAGGTTCTCATCCAGATCATATTAAAAGAGAAGCATATCAAAGTGAATATATTTGGCTCATCCGGATTTATTCATTCGACAGGTTCTTGTACCAAGACTAGAACACTAGAGTTGGATGAAAGAAAAAAAAATGTATTGGTCACTGTCAGATAGTTATAAGATAGTCAACCTGTATTTATGCATTTGAACCGGACAAAGACCGTGATATCTCTTGTTACGTTGACATTTTTCACGTTGTTGTCACCATTTTGGAACTGGAAGTAATTTTTTTCTTCATGTATGTAGTGTTTTATCGCACTTTATCAATTTTAATTGAAGTTTTATCAAAACTTACATTGAATTATACATATAAAACAACTTTAAAAGGATTTACGAAATGTAGCCAAAGTGAAGTGTTTGTGTATGCTTGCTAATAACTTACCAACAATAACTGTCAGATTAGCGTGGCTTCTATAATATCTAGACTTCTTGTAGGAGCTGTGTAACACACCTCAGACGTAGACCATGGGTTAGAACAGGAAGCCCCGAATTGGAAGATCTCACTTCCGGCTTAGTATATATATTTCTCCTGAGAGTAGGGGCACCTCTGAGATTCACTACACTCCTCCCTGTCATCTTCTTTTTGTTGACCATTCTCGGGTTGTGAAGGCAATTGCAGTAATGTTCTTATCCGCAGAATTTCCATTTGTATCCATGTCTTGATATACATAACACGTTATTGCGAATATCCATATATTAAAAATATAATTCAATGTTATTAAATGTTAATGACTTGTCGGAATGACACGAGTGACTTTGAACGTTCCTCCACCATTCCGATCTCCTCCCTTACACAAAACTTTAAGTGAACAGCACAGCTGTCGCACACTAGAATTCCGCATAACATAAATTACTGATTCTTGATCATCATATCCTTACACAAAATTCTAGATGGACAGCAAAAATGTCGCACACTAGAATTCCGCATAACATAAATTACTCTGATTCTTCATCCTCCTATCTCATTCCTTCCACCAATATATTTAATTACATATATACATATAAATGGCCATCATTTACACATTCTTTAAATCCTTTTAAAGAAGTAATATTACTATAAGTCCACATAAAAATATGTACATATATATAAGAAGTCACAAGTATTTATATCTCACTGTAATTTATAGATTTTTTTTGAATTTTCAGTAGTAATTCTGAAGACATCTTCAATGGGTTGTTGTAAAAGTTCATATATTTTTAGTGCTACTGCATGAACGGAGTAAGGATTTCTAATTGTGTGAGAATGAAGTGGGATATATGGAGCATCTGATTCCAAAACTAAACGTGTAATGCCAAAAGTTTTCACAATTTCTACAATATTTGAGTATCGGTCTTTCAAAATAAATGGAGTAATGCCAAAAACAATGTTAAGGAACTGACTGACGGCTGCTGAGTAAAGTTGAGTGGAACAGGTGAAACAATGCCAATGAATTAATTGGTCTGGTTTGCATATTTCACTAAGAATGGCCAAAACATGTTCATGCAGTGATGGTTTTCCTCTTGAGTGTATAACGACAGTAAAATTCTATTCTGCGGCCAAATAAAGTTGCTCTCTGAAATATGTAATTTGTCGTTCAAAATCTCTCCTTGAAGGGTTGGTAGAGTCATCTAAACCAATCTCTCCTACTGCCACTGTTTTTGTTGATTTTAGTAAATTTTGAAGATCAGTCAAATTATGTCCAAGAGATGAAATTGACGATGAGCTTACAATTTTAGGATGAATGCCAAAGGTGAATCTTAAACGGTGATCTTTCCTGAATTCGCTACGCTGTGCTGAGTTTGGCCAAGCTGACGGAAAAACAAAGTTAGCAATGGCATATTTTAATTGTGTTTTATACGTGCTTTGGGAGCCAAGGTCATCCAGATCCTGGAAAGCTCCACTACCCATCTGCCTACATAGTTGGCTCAATATCTTTAATTGTTTTTACATAGGCCGTAATGGTAACGTTTTTTTTCTGTAGCTCAGTCCATATCGTAAACTTGGATATGTATGATAGCTCGTTTCGAAGCTGTGACATTTTCACATAATTATGTGGTTAAATTTTCGGGTACGAAGTGAGATTACTTTTTCCGTAAATTAGCAAACCCCGAACATCCTTTTGTGATGCGGCTCCTTGTGGTAAAATATCCCCTTTTTAACACAATATGTTCTTTAAAAATTTAATACTTTGAACACATTCAATAGCTCCATAGTTTTTACACATTTATTCTATGTTCCTCTACTTTCCTAATCACCACAAATAATTAAGTTCAGTCATTTGTTAAAAATAGAAACATGTCCAATATCACTACACAGAGATTTTTTCTTTACACGTGACTTTTGAGTTCCTCATTTCGAGGCACATTAAGGATGTTGTCCCAGTTGGTCTAGATTGAAGTGAGAGTCTATGATGGGTAGTGGTCCAGATAACTTTGTGCTCAACTGTCCAATTTGAAGTCCGTCTTTGTTCTTTCTTTCCTCGAATTTTAATAGCCAAAGTTGTTCGTCTGGATTCAAATAACCAATGAGATTTTTGAGAATTTGATAGATTTCCATTAGTGGAGTGGTAGGAATTTTGTAATCAGCAGCAGGTTCGATACAATTCAATTTCAAGAAAAAATCCACGAGTTTAACTTCGGAAATATGGAATTCTGTAGGGGGCAATTGTGTCCTCATTCTCATTATGGCATTTAGTTTCTCCTGGGTAGGAAGTACATAATGCACCTGCTAACTCTCGTAGAAGACCGTTCATTAGCTCAGCGTACATCACTTCTTTGTTCTTAAAGGTAGCATCAAAGGCATTTGTGGGATGACAGCGAGTTATGTGCTTGTTAAGGAAATTGACTGTCTGTTCCTGAGTACCACAAATCCAACAGGCAGTCTCTGGCGCCACATACCATGGTAGATGAGTTTGAATGGTGTATCTTCTTGGGTTGGTAAATGTGTGAAAGCAAATATCACACTCCCTTTGCTCAAGCGGACATTTGTAGCCTCACCTCTGATAGCTACCTGCCTTTTAGGTTCAGTTAAGTGATCCTGGTCCTCCTCATGATCCAATTCTTCCTCACTCATTATACCAGTCTGTAAAATACTTATTATTTATTTTGTATTTTAAAATGTTTTTTTTTTGCTTTTTTTTTTTATATATATAAGGCTTTGAAAATGAGCAAATACTATTAACTTTGTGTGTATTCATGAAATAACAATAAAATAATAGAAAAAATATTACATACTTTAACATACTAAAATACATACAAAATATTTAAAAACATTTGGGATTAACATCACAACTCAAATCTCTTCGCTGAATACATCCACCACATAATCTGACAAATAACTTGGCAGACACCTCTTTCTTTTTTCTCTACCTGATGTTTCAGTTTTATCAGGTACTTTTAAAGTATTCTTATCAGAAGACAAGAGAACAGCACTGCTGTCACTATTGTCACTACTCATGTTAGCCAAATCCAATGGATCAGCACAACTACCATGATTAATATCATTCTCACTGTCTAAATCGAATCCAGGCACTTTTAAAGTATCCTCATCAGGAGACAAGAGAACAGCACTGCTGTCGCTATTGCCACTACTTTCATCATTCTTATTTAATTGGCCAGCACTGCTGTCACAGTTTGAATATGGAAGTGAAAATAAAATATCTGACCAACCATCAGGCAACTCGTTTTCTTCTTTCTTGAATCCATATTCCCCTCTGGAAATACTGACCAAACAGACGGTTTCGAAGTCTCTTTATCCAAAATGGAACAATTTCGTCGTCACAATGTTTTATCCTATCATGATGTATTATCATCTCTTTCTTTCTACCTGTAATTTCATACAACACAGGGGACAAAACTCTGATTACTACATCGGGTCCTTGCCAGGGAGCCCTGAGTTTCTTGCTCTGACCTACTTTTGATGGTGTATCTAACTTGAAAACAATATCTCCTACTTCATAAGTTTTATGATATAATTTTATATCGTACATGTAAGTTCTTTTCTGACGAAGCTGAGCTGCCTGTAATTTTTCGCGCGCTAACTTATGAGCTTCCTGGAGAGTGTTTTTCAGGTCAATTACATGATGAACGGTTTCCTTGGCTTCAAAATTGACAGAACAAGTTCCTGTCAGTAAATTGATTGGATGTAGTACTTCCCGACCTAACATCATCATGTTAGGTGTAAACCCTGTCTGTCTATTTACAGTTGATCGTATAGCGCCAGCAATGGTTTGCAAATGAAGGTCCCAATCTTTCTGTTTTCCTTTCAAATAACATCTGATGGCTTGTAAAATAGTTCGATTAAATCGCTCAACTTGTCCGTTAGAACATGTTCTACATTGTATACGGAGTGGTCCTAGTCTTGACGATTTGTAACAGTCTGCAAATATCATGAAACAAATGACCGTCAAAATTTTTCCCTTGATCGGTGTGAATTTGAACTGGACATCCCAATCTTGAAATGAAACCGTCTAGTAATGTTTTAGCCACAGTAATTGTGTTTTGATTAGGTAACGGAAACATTTCCATTCATTTTGTGAATAGATCTACTAACACTAATACATATTTGTTAGCATATCCCGGGCATAAAAACAATGCCGTATTTGGCAAAACCTTTTAAACTTTTGATCTTCAGTGCTGTACAACTTTGTACTTTTTTTCACTTTCGATCTTTTATATCTGGGCGTCACTGGTGAGTCTTGTGTAGACAAGGCGCGTTTTTGGCGTATTGAATTTTAAACCTGATGCTTTTTGTTATCCATTAATCATGTTTTTCTTTGTCTAATATGTTCTCCTATTTATTTGTATTGTAGTCCTGTAATATTATGTTGTCATTTCAATGTTATATTTAACTTTGCCATTAAAGTGCGAGGTTTGGCATGCCACAAAACCAGGTTCAACCCACCACTTTTATTCACCTTTAAAAGTGTTCTATACCAAGTCAGGAAGGTGGCCATTGTTATATTATTGTTCGTTTCTGTGTGTGTTGCATTTTAACGTTGAGTCGTTTGTGTTTTCTCTTATTTTTGAGATATTGAGATAAGACGTGGCACGGTACTTGTCTATCCCAAATTCATGTATTTGGTTTTGATGTTATATTTGTTATTCTCGTGGTGTTTTGTCTGTTGCTTGGTCCGTTTCTGTGTGTGTTGCGTTTCGGTGTTGTGTCATTGTTCTCCTCTTATATTTAATGCGTTTCCCTCGGTTTTAATTTGTTACCCCGATTTTGTTTTTTGTCCATGGATTTATGAGTTTTGAACAGCGGTATACTACTGTTGCCTTTATTTAGCAAAATACATCTCATGTAGTGGTCCTAGAATGTCCATGTGCAATTTTTCCATAGGAATTCCTGCGTGAAAATGACCTAGAGGCCCCTTTGGTTTGACGTTGGCTTTTGTGTTGACATTATAAGTATGGCAAGACTTCACGTAATTTCTCGCGTCTTCCCTTAAACCATACCAAATGTAATTCTGTTTTAATCTTTCAATAGTGTTTGCCTGTCCAAAATGCCCTGATAGTTTAGCATCATGACAATTGTCTAAGATTTTGTGTCTTAAAGATCTTGGAACAACTACATTTTTTGTAATAACAGTCTTGAAAGAACTGGATCTAACCATTTATAGCATAATATTCCATCCTTAAGTACTAATTGATGTTTACAATTCCATAAATGTTTAATAGAAGGGCTACATAAATACAATTCATGCTCCTCTGGTTCTTTTTTATCCTCTAACCATACTATCAATCTGTTAAGTTCCTGGTCTCCCCTTTGTTCAGCTCCCATATTGGTAATTTCAGACTCGCTTATCCAATTACAATTCACTAAACTATCTAAATTGGTTTCATCCAAATCTTCTTGCTCTGAAACACTCCTTACAGACAATGGAACTACATAATCGACATCATCTTCAAAGGAACTCCATACTTTTTGTGCTCGAGTATAATATGAGCAACCACCGCAAGGTAGCAATTTCATATCTGCACCAGCATAATAACAATTACAAGAGTCTAAATCATCTGGTCTCCCTGATAGTCCATCTGCATTAGTGTGTAGTTTCCCTGCTCTATGTTGTATTACCATGTCATATTGAGACAATTCCTCTAACCATCTGGCTAGTTGTCCTTCGATCATTTTAAACCTTAGTAGCCATGTCAAACTGTTATGATCTGTCCATATGATGAATTGTTGGCCTAATAAATAATTCCTGAACTGTCTGGTAAATACTACAATCGCTAACAGTTCTTTTCTAGTGGTACAATATTTCCTTTGGGCTGGTGCCAATACCCTACTTGCATAACATATTACATACTCTTTTCCACCAATTACTTGTAACAATTCTGCTCCAATAGTGGTGTGGGAGGCATCAGTATCTAGAATGAACCTTTCCTTTGGATCTGGATATGCTAATGTAACTGAGTTGACAAGTGCCTGTTGTAATGATTCAAAAGCTATCTGGTGTTGCTTTTCCCATTGAAAAATTACTTTCTTCTTTGTCAGAACATACAAAGGCTCAGCAAGGGTGGCAAATCTGTTAAAATGCTCCCTATGATAGTTGGTAAACCCAAGGAAAGATTCAAAAGCTTTCTTCGTTGCTTTTCTGGAGTTTCTGCCTCTGGACTAACTTCAACTGTGCCATTCCTTATCAATGGGTCCCAAATCGTGTTTGGTACACCTTCAATCATCTTTAGATCTTCTAATGTCAAGGTGCCTTTAATTTTTCTTGCTTTTATAATTAAATTGGCTCTGGCCTCCCCTATGTCTCTAATTCCCATTAACTCTTCTTTTGTCGCAGTATTGATGTTAATTGTCGACATCTTCACTTTTATTTAATACACAATAATTACTTCTATATTAAATATTTTTTAAGACAATATTAAATACAATTATAACTAATTTGTGTATTAACTGCAACTGTTTGCCAATTTCACAACTATATTTACATAGGCAGAAAAAAAAATGTTTTAAATACGGCCAGCACAGCTGACTCACTCAATACGCCTCAATTAATTTTAACACGGCCAGCACTGCTGACACGATCATGTAATTTAATTTAACTTTTTTATTTATTTTTGTCTATTAAGATTTCAGTTTATCTTCTAATGCTATTATGTTTTGTCTCAAGTATGCTCAATCAAAAAAAAAATTACTTTAATCAATATGATTATTCATAAATATATATATAGAGAGAATGAAGACAATTACAACAAAAATAACACCACAAAACACAGCACAGATAAATATAACAACCAAGTTTATGTGAAGAAAATAAATAAAAAAGTTTTATTTCAATGTACAACAATTAGACTAATATAACTATTCTGAATATATATATAGCATCAAACCATTATCTTTCTTGCATTGTAATATATATTCGATTACAAACATGTATATCACACACTGAATATAATATGTGGTATACTTTTATTATATACCGCAAAGAAAAATATACACACTGTAATAGTATCTGCAAATTGCTCAGTTATGTCTATTTCTAATATCTTTTATTAGTTTAAATTAAACAAACAACAAACATTAGGACAGCACTACTGTCTCAATAATCATATTTTTGAATTTAGATAATTGGCCAGTACTACTGACTCAGATTAAATAAAAATTTGCCAAAAGACAATTTCAATCTTTTTATAATTGTCTCCCTTTTCGTGAAACAACTGGTTTTTGTTTTTTACAATTGTCTCCCTTTTCGTGTAAAAACTGGTTTTGTTTTTATAATTGTCTCCCTTTCGTGTTACAAACTAAAATTCAGTTCATACGATTTATATTTTATTTGTTTTCACCTTTATTCAAGTGTAGTGAGTATATTCAATTCAATGGTTCAAAGTTTTATTGGAAACGGTGTGGAAATAATGCGTGAATGCTTAATTCACAGGGATAACACGGTTCAATTGACAAATTTGACCCGCGAAAATCAAAATTTCAACACGACACGTTTCGCGTTGAAAAGACTATTTTCCACTTGTGTCAGTTACTTTTACATCTGACACCAGTGAAGTGTTTGTGTGGGCTTGCTAATTACTTACCAACAATAACTGTCAGATTAGCGTGGCTTCTATAATATCTAGACTTCTTGTAGGAGCTGTGCAATACACCTCAGACATAGACCATGGGTTAGAACAGGAAGCCCCGAATTGGAAGATCTCACTTCCGGCTTAGTATATATATATATTTTTCCTGAGAGTAGGAGCACCTCTGAGATTCACTACAATAGGACGCCATTTCCAAATGGGTGGTGGCCATTTTTAAAAAATGAAAAACTTTGATGGCCAGCAGCGGATATTTCTTTATTATCATTTAGTCAACCTATATACCAAATTTCATGCTTGTATCACGATTTGCACACTTATGTCCATAATATCTCCCACTATAACAGACACAGCTCGTTCTCTGAACCAAAATCTGGGCAACCTATTTACTTAAATCCTTTATCGTTGGTACACATTGTCTGACTATTAGTATTTTTGTTGTCTTGTTTTTGCTATCTAGAGTAACTTTTTATCACCTTTATCCTGTCGACAGATTCGTCCGATGTAATACCAAAGGTGTATGGGGCACAGACATTATTTCGTCGGCGTTTTATATTTTTAGTTTATATTAGATTTTTTTTTAACTTCCAGTCATTTGCATTTAACTGATGTTTTCATTTTCCAACTGCCTTTGATCTCATGCTTAGCAGTTTATTCAGACGGGTCCATGGTGCATATATATTTTTAATGTCTTTTTGGGGTTTTTTAAAAGGTGAATTAACTGTTGTTACAAACTTAAAAAGAATCAATACCTACAGACATTACAGTAGATATGATTTATAATTTTAAATGTATCTACAAGTGCACACATTTTAAAGAATAAGATTAAGAATTTTATTTGTTTAAAATCCAAACAATACGATTGTTACTAAATAAACGAAATTAAACAGGCATTTAAATAACAAAACGATAAACATAAAACAATACAAACATGTAGCATTACAAACATTTATGGATTATTAATATTTATTATAATACTATTTTGACAACATGCCTCCTTAAAAGTTCATAAAGTCACCATTTTAAATATCTTGATTATATATCAAATTTTAATGTAACTTAGTCACCAACCTCACAGTTCATATATTGCCGTTATAGTTATTTCTCTCAGCATGCTCATTATACATTTCACTTATTCTGTTAACATTGATAACAATGTATCACATTCCTCACAAGAAAATATAAAATCAAGTTTGTTTTCCTTACTCGTTGAATTAAAACAGGAGACAATATTATAAATTTCTTTTACATATTGATCCTTTGTTTATTAAGTTATGTGAATGTTATGATATTAGTATGTTTTTTTTAAAAGGTAATGGCGAGATCAGCTGTGAATATTTGACTGGATTACTTATTCTCTTTAAGTCAGTGAAATGTATGACTTAACTAAAGCAAGGTAAGGAAATCTTATACTGTCTTTGTACAACATCAACTGCTTTAGATGACTGGCTTAAAACTCTTTCTTTGTTTATAATAATATATTTTTTTGTGATAAAGGAATCCTGCAAAAGTAAATGAAAAAGTATTGTCCTAAATTTGAACTTAGGCAGCCAACAACCATTTGATTTTGTGGTGGGGGTAGGGGGTAGTGGCTATTGATTATTGATTGTTTTGAAGAAAAACAGTTTGTTTCCAATTTTTGGATAAAAAATTATTTGTTTTTGAACCTGAGAAAAAAAAGGATTGTTTTACCCTCAGCTGCCATTAAATGAAATCTTAAAATTGAAAGAGAAGAATTGTTTTTAACTGGTCTGGAAAAAATCCATAGTTCCCCCTCCCTGAAAACAAACGGTTACTGCCTTCAAACAATCTCTTTCAGAGTATCATTTTAATCAATCGTATTCAAAGCATGATCATACTGACATGAAGTGTGACTTAATTTTGACTTGTGATCTAAAACATAATTGTTCACTTAGCCCCCAGAAACTGCTCTGAAATACTTTTATATAAATATAAAAATGCATGGTTTGTTTTAATTTTAATGTTAAATAGAAAAAGAAAATATTACTGAGTCTATTTTGTTCTTATTTATTTTCAAGCTCATGATTAGCACCATTTATTTATTGGTTTAGAATAGTGTGTTATTTTTATAATTTTAGTCCATTCATTAGAACTATAACTTGCATGAAATCAATGAGACAACATTCATTGTTATATTTAGTTTGTTAATACAAGGATTGCAAACTAATTTTCCTTTTATTTAAAATAATGAAGATTTTACATTCAGCATACTTTCATTATGATCTCTTTTAAGTTTAAATGAAAAAGGTAGGACCAACTTGCAAGTGTCAGTAATGAAAAGGAACTCCTGTTTTTTTTTTTTATTTCTGTGTTAAAATAATTTGGTTGCAGCAGTAAAAAATACTTACCAAACATGAATACTAAATTAACTCTTGGAATATTAGATTAATATTAAATTATTAACCCTAGTATGGCACATATTTTACTGGGACTGAGTTGTGAAAAGTGATAAAATGTGTTTCTCCATTTTTTTTGGCACATGTTTACAGTATCAAAATATATTTAATTAGATTATTTTTAATAGTATCCACTTGTAAATACATCATATGGTTCTTGATATGTAACAATAGTTTGTGCATGATAGTGCCAATCAAAGGGACGTAAATCGTGAATTACCGTCGTCCCCGCTTCGTCAGAAATATCGACACATCGAAGTGGCACATTTGCGTATCTTAGCATATCAACTGGCACACATTCGACATATCATAGTCCAAATTATGTTACATAACATAATTTAAATTCAGCATAGGTTCCCGAGAAGTTAAGAAAGAAAATTACGATTTTAATTTTCTGTGACCATTTTTTTTCGTCAACACCTTGACTTTGAAGACTCATTTTGAGAGGAAAAAATGAGTTTAATCCATAATTGAGTTGAGTAATATATTTCTTATACAAACAAGAATGTTCACTTAAAAGGAATTTACTTTAAATTCATGCAAAAAACTACAAATTCCAAAAAACGAGCTTCACTTATTTTGGCAAAAAAATGCCCATATATGGTAATCACATAACGTCCATTGTTGCTTTAAGAAATTGGGTCAAACTGGGGTCAGCTTTCCGACTGGAATATCATTGTTTTTGTCTGATCATGATTGACAGTCGAGTTCCATTTTTCACAATAAGTTTTTAACTTGTTTAGACAATTTTGTAAACCATCTGAAGATTCTGACATTAATAATGAGTCGTCATTATATAAATGACTAGACCATTTGATAAAATGTAATGTTACGGGATCACATGAGTTATCAAACATGGCGGTTAAATCATTTAAATAACAAGAATGTGTCCCTAGTTTACGCAGGCCCCACTCGCAATATAAATTCAGTGGACCGTAAAGTTGGGTTAAAAAATCTAATTTGGTACGATCATATCATAGGAAACATGTATTAAGTTCAAGTTCATTGAACGAACGAAGGGACGCACCTAACAAAAAAACATAATGTGTAAAAGTGGGGCATAAAAAGAAAATAAGATCAGGCTTAGACTACGGCGTTGTTTTTACTCCAACTATGGAAGGAAACAACTCAAAAATGTCTTCGAGGACTTAAACAGCAAATACAACTTCTTTGTACATATCTTTTTAAAATATTGAAAAATGGTCCCTTTATGTTATATTCAGCAAGTTTGTGTATCATGGCCTCTATATTCATAGTGGTTTTTTTTTTAATCTATAAAGCAGGCATATATTCTCTTCCTTGATTTGAATGCTTTTTTTTAAGAGAAATGATATCAATCAAAGCCTATAGTTCATACAGAACGTATAAACATGATAAAAGTATGTGATAGTTTTACAAGGAATCAAATGTCTCACTGACTATGTTATTTGTTCCTTCTTCTACTGCTGTCACAGCAATCTCGGTGCCTTGAAAAGTGATCCGTACATTTATTGGTCTATTTTTTCTGTGTGTCTGGGATTCTTAAACAGAGGGAACCTAATTGTGTGACGCTATTCCCATATGTAAATAGAGGATTGTAATATGAAGAAACGTAGATGTCAATTGTTGCCTCTGTATCAGACCCACGTGTTGGTAAAAATGTACTTTCAAAAAACTTATGTCCTAATAATATAGTTTCCCCCTTTTTTCACTATCGTTTGAAAACTGTCAGTGCACATTGCTCTATCGTTGTGATATCCTAGTATTCGTTCTGGATGCTTCATTGGATCAAATGGGATGTTGCACGCTATACCATACGTTTTAGGACAAACTATTTCGGGGATTATTTCAGGAGAATGACCATAAATCACTGCCCCTTTCACCACAGATAAAACAGCTTCATGTTGTCGCAGTATGATTAATGATGGGAAACTGGATTTGATTTTTTCGTATAGCAATGCAGAATCCGAGAAACCACCAACCATGAGTATTGTTTTCAATCCGTCTAATTCAGATTTCCCAAGCAATTCTTTTACATGATCAGCAGTTGCATTAAGAGGCTTCTCGAAAAGATCGTTTATTTTCTGTATTAAAAAATCAAGCTTATCTTTTACTTTTTTTACACCTAACGACGACTCAAATTCCACACCTGTTTTAGTTTTGTATTCGTCAAATAAATCACGTGGGAACTGAATTCTCACTTTATCGTCATTATTTTTGCCAATATTTTTCTTTTTGCCCTCAAATCGTCTCATAAATTCAATTTGGTGACTATGTGGAACGCATCTATCCAATCGAACTAGAGATAAAGGATACTACAGATACAGTTAAGTCGGCTTCATATCTTGACTTACATCTAGAAATTGACAATGAGGGTCGGTTGAAAACAAAACTTTACGACAAAAGAGATGATTTCAGCTTTCCAATTGTGAACTTTCCATTTCTAAGTAGCAACATTCCAGCAGCACCTGCATACGGGGTATATATATCCCAATTGATACGATATTCCCGTGCTTGCATTTCCTATCATGATTTTCTTGATAGAGGTTTGCTGCTCACAAGGAAGCTATTAAACCAAGAGTTCCAAATGGTGAAGTTGAAATCATCCCTTCGTAAATTTTACGGACGCCATCACGAGTTGGTTGACCGTTATGGAATAACCGTTTCACAAATGATATCGGATATGTTCCTTACGTCGTAACTACAATCCCCTTCCCTTTCATGAATATGACCTACCGAATAAGACTATTTACCGGATTTGTAATCACTTAAGCAACACGACGGGTGCCACATGTGGAGCAGGATCTGCTTACCCTTCCGGAGCACCTGAGATCACCCCTAGTTTTTGGTGGGGTTCGTGTTGTTTATTCTTTAGTTTTCTATGTTGTGTCGTGTGTACTATTGTTTTTCTGTTTGTCTTTTTTATTTTTAGCCATGGCGTTGTCAGTTTGTTTTAGATTTATGAGTTTGACTGTCCCTTTGGTATCTTTCGTCCCTCTTTCAAGACAATCATAAGTAAAGGACTTTTCAAAACCACGCCAGACATCCTCTCAAAAGATTTCTTCAACTAGATTTTGAAACTGTTTACCAAGTTCTGTTCCTCCCCATGGTCCTCCAGTTGGTGGAAATATTTCGGCAAGTTTGTTTCCCTCTTGCATTTTATAAGCTGTAATATCAACCATACCACCTACAAAAGATATAAGTGTAAACTTATTTATTTATAGCGGACTGGGAAACATATTACAATTATTTATCCCTTTCACTTCACTTCATTAGCCTGCTCTTTTCCGAAATCTACTAGGTTGTCTGTTAAGTGCAAGAGATCTCTCTTAACACGGGTCAGTCATTTATCAATTTCTTCCAACGGACTGTCATCGTTTCTCAAGACCATACTCGCAAGTGGTGTCAAAAAAAGAGCCAAAAATTAAGTCCATTATATTTTCACCACTGAACGGGAACCGAACCATGAACCTGTATGACAGTACCACACTCTCCTTTATAAATTGATACTTAAAATATAAAAATTGACATTAAGTATTGTATTACTTGTAGTACGTTTCAAAAATATCTAAATATATATGACATTAGCATTTTTCTTTTTCGCGAATAACAAAAGTTTATAAATTTAGAATGTCAAGTGCTCTTCTAAACTTACAGATTTCCTAAAACACTTCAAACAAATCTAGGGTATAATGACACAAAGATAGTTATTAACTTGTGTAAACATTTTTCATTAATTAAGGTGTCAAATTTATTTATAGCTAGAACACAAGACAAGAAAAAATAAGAGAAAACAACTAATGGTCAGTGTCAGGTGACACTTTCCCTGTCGACGCACGCGATCTCGCATCGCACGCGATCTCGAATCGTTTGAGTTCCTCCGGATTTAAGTTTACCTTAATTTCTATGTTCTAAACACACTTATGATATTTTATCAGCAGTAAATAAAGGCAACAGAAGTATGCTGCTGTTCGGAATTCATAAATCGATTGAGACAAAAACTAATCCTGGTTTTAAACTAAAACTGGGGGAAACGTATATATATCCAAACGGCAACAATAAGAAATACTAACAGTTTTGTTTTTCACTCATTTTTTAATGTTAATATACACAGTCACGTATATTGAATTATAGTGTTTTGTTTATATTATGAGATTCAGTATTTTGGATTAAAATCAATCGACCAAATCTTACCTGATGTGTGTTCACACCGACTATCAGTATTGTTAAAACTTTTGACACTGAAGAAGGCCATTTGTTGAGCCGAAATATTTGTCAACAAGATTTATAACAACATTTTCGTATAATAACATCTTATATCAGTACCGTTGTGCAAATTTTTAGACTGATATAATATTTTTCCTTATCTGCATAGTATCGTCTAATTTAGACGATCCGATACATAGTAAATTTGCTGGTTGGTCCTTTTTATAGACTTCTATATATATGTATATATATATATAAAACGTATGAAAAATAGTCAACGATTTTTCCCACGTGGGCGCTGGATCGTTACAAGTATAATATATATATATATATATAACTCGTCTAAACATCAACCCAACAAACAATGTTAGATCTGTAAATTTGCTTTAGCAAATATTTTGTTCTTCCCTCGCCGGGATTCGAACCCATGCTACTGAGATATCTTGACACCAAATCGCCTGCAATGTAGCCGTCCCGCTAGACCACACGACCACCTGGGCTTCACAATAATAAAGATTTCGGTGGTCGTGTGTACCTTTCCTCGTCAGTTTTAGTCTAGTGTCGTACTACAGTACATGATATATAAGGCATGGAGATGTTATTGTTACAGATCAGCTCAATTATCTATAGTAAAGGATCCTACAAATTAATGCAAGATACAGTCACAGAAAATAATCATATTTATAAATACGTCTGATTCAGTGACAACTCTACATCGGATCACCAGCAATGATGGTGATACATGGCTGTGTACATAATGTATATACAATTCGTCTAAACATCAACCCAACAATGTTGGATCTTTAAATTTGCTTTCGCAAATTTTTTGTTCTTCCCTCGCCGGGATTCGAACCCACGCTACTGAGATGTCGTGACACCTAATCGCCTGCACTGTATTCGGTGCACTAGACCACACGACCATCTTGGCTTCACAACTAATAACGCTTTCGCTGGCCGTGTGTTACCTTTCCTCGTCAGTTTTAATCTAGCGTCACAATACAGTACATGATATATAAGGCATGGAGATGTTACTGTTACAGATCAGCTCAATTATCCATAGTAAAGGATCCTACAAATTAATGCAAGATACAGTCACATAAAATAATTATATTTATAAGTACGTCTGAGTCAGTGACAACTCTACAACAGATTTATCCATCGGATCACCAGCAATGACGCGTAATGTATATACAACTCATCTAAACATCAACCTAACAATGTTAGATCTGTAAATTTGCTTTCGCAAATTTTGTGTTCTTCCCTCGCCGGGATTCGAACCCATGCTACTGAGAAATCGTGACACCAAATCGCCTGCACTGTATCCGATGGGCTAGACCACACGACCACCTTGGCGTCACAAATAATAAAGCTTTTGGTGGCTGTGTGTTACCTTTCCTCGTCAGTTTTAATCTAGCGTCGTGATACAGAACATGATATATAAGGCATGGAGATGTTATTGTTACAGATCAGCTCAATTATCTATAGTAAAGGATCCTACAAATTAATGTAAGATACAGTCACAGAAAATAATTATATTCATAAGTACGTCTGAGTCAGTGACAACCCTACAACAGATGTATCCATCGGATCGCCATCAATGATGGTGATACATGGCTGTGTACATAATGTATATACAACTCGTCTTAACATCAACCCAACAATGTTAGATCTGTATATTTGCTTTCGCAAATTTTTGGTTCTTCCCTCGCCGGGATTCGAACCCATGCTACTGTGATATCGTGACACCAAATCGCCTGCACTGCAGCCGTCCCGCTAGACCACACGACCACCTTGACTCTCAAAAAAAGAGCTTTCGGTGGGCATGTGTTACCTTTCCACGTCAGTTTTAACCTAGCGGCGTACTACAGTACATGATATATAAGGCATGCAGATGTTATTGTTACAGATCAGCTAAATTATCTATAGTAAAGGATCCTACAAATTAATGTAAGATACAGTCACAGAAAATAATTATATTCATAAGTACGTCTGAGTCAGTGACAACCCTACAACAGATGTATCCATCGGATCGCCATCAATGATGGTGATACATGGCTGTGTACATAATGTATATACAACTCGTCTTAACATAGATCTGTATATTTGCTTTCTATTATATAAAATGACTGAATAAATAGTCAACGATAAATCTTACGGGGCGATGGATCATATAAACATGATGCAGTACACTACATAATATAATATATAACAAGTCTAAAAGAATAAGAGGAGGTGATATAGGAGAAACCTCCTCTTATTGCCTATCGCAGACCCAAAAATCTCAAAGACATACTTGTGACATCAAAAGTAAAGAAACATGAAACTTCAAAATTTGGGTGTTACAAACAATGCGGTAGAAGGAACTGTAAGTGCTGTAAAGCCGCCAATACTGACCACTCTTTCACCAGCACAGTAACAAAGCAGCGATACAACATCTATGTTACATCTAATTGCAAAACGGAAAATAGTATTTATATTCTTACTTGTGGAACTTGCAAGCTGCAGTATGTTGGTGAAACAGAAACCACATTTAACATCAGACTAAACAATCATCGGTCGTTTTATACAAAAGGAAGAAACTGTCCAATTACGAGACACCTCTTAAGAACAGGACATACTTTTGAAAATATCACCTTTCAAATAATTGAGGTAAACCAAAATTGGGACTCAGAAATGAGAAAAAAGAGAGAAAGGTTCTGGATGCATCAGCTACGTACTCTTGAACCTGATGGACTTAATGAGAGGGATGAAAAACAGTTCTACCCGAAAGCAAAGGAATAACTCATCAATTTTACTTCTATTTAACTAAAACAACTATTTGTTTTAATTTTTGAAAAAAGTGTTTATGTACAATAAACGGCAAAAAATTGTTTTATAACAGATCATTAATCAATATGTTAAACTTTTGTGTAGCTCAAGCTACAAAGATATTTTTTGTCATGCATCCGATTTCACCTTGATAGATGCACACGCCCGATGAAGCTAATTTGTTTAGCGAAATATTGCGTGAATAATATATAAAATATAACACCTAATTTTATAACACTCATTAGTGTGTTAAAGTTACATTCTTAGACACTTATATAATTCAATTTAGTAACTGCATCAGTTTATTTACAAACTGATCCACACCTAGATAGATTGAATGTTGATTGTTGCTATTTTTAGACACTATATATATATATATATATATATCTATAAACAATTCTATATTGAAAACTACGTTGAAACCTATGATTGCGTTGGATAAAAACCGCAAATCTAACATTGTTGGTTTGATGTATAGACGAGTTGTATATACATAATGTACACAGCCATGTATCATCATCACTGCTTGATTTTTCTGGACTACCTTATAATTTTAAAAACAATATTCTACCTCTACAATCTAGAACCAAGAATGATTCTCCTATATCAAATGATGCCATGACTGTATCTTCTCCGTCTTGTTTCTTCTGTCATGTTATATCTTTACAGTAAATGGCTGCTGCTTCAGGTTCATAGGCTAAGGATAAAAGACCATCTTCAATTCCTGCCTGTAAAAGATTGATGTATATATATATGAGTCTGGTGAAGATCGTTTTGTAAGAACTACCTCGCCACTTTATTTATATGAGTATTTAAAGTCAGGATTCTGTAGTTTAGTGGTTGTCGTTGGTTCATGTCTGACATATTTGTTTTTCGTAAATTATTTTGGTCATTGGTTTTATCAATTGCATTGTTCCATATATTTTTTTTTGTCAGAGCCTTTCTACCTGACTATAGGGTTTTCTCATTAGTGAAGGCCAGGCGGTTGTCTATAAATGCTTACATCTACTTCATTTGAACTTTACTTAATATTTGTCTCATTGACAATCATACCTCATCTCCTTATTTTTATACCAATACAGTTTTGTTTGTATACAATATGAAAAAAAGGCTGGCAAAACACTTTTTGTTTCATAGATTTAATGTATGAGATATTTACCTGATTGGCTGCAAGTCTCGTAAACTGTTTCGCATGATCCGACCAGATAGCAGGCACAGTAACAATCCAATGAATATCGTTCATCGCAATAAAATTAACCTTTTCTTCTAACGTTTTAATGAAGTCCTCTTTCAGGAACTTCAGACACTCTGAAACTACCATCAGCGATGACAATTTGTTCCCGTTGACATCTTTGAGCTTTTGCTTTTTAGAAATTTTTCCTGTCGCCTGTTATAAATATTTTCTATATAAATATAAGTACAAAAGAAGTATATATTTAAAAAGTTTTTGAATCAAAAGATACCTAACTGTTACCGATTATGACTGATTAATATTTTAAGAGTTGAAAAGGAAAAATGTGTTGTTTATAAAGCCCTAATATACAGATAAAATCAATGTTAGCTCTATCACCCTTTAAATAACTCTATTTTTAAAAGGATATCAACTTAACACCGTTGTAAGATCTTCTTGCGTTTATACAGTCAAATAGTTATCGTTCCTTTGTATTGCTGATAATAAAGAATTGGTAGGTATCAGATAACTCGTGTACATGTGTATGCCTAACCTAAAGGTTGTAGAGCAAATACATTTTCTTAAGTTCAAGGTTAATTATAAGTTTAAGGAATAGACAAAAAATATAAAAACAATAATATCTCCCAAGGTGATGAATGTTTTTAAGAAATACATGTACCTATACATATTAAACAAATTGACAGTTGTCTGTCAAATGTGTAAAGGTCTATTGTATCGTGTCTGACATTGCACCAGACCTCTGCTTATTATTTTCTTTCATAATTTTATTGGCAACCATACTTTTTTTAACATAAACTAAGCTTGATATTAAAAAAACATGTGGTATGATTGCCAATGAAAAAACTCTTCATAAAAGACAAAATGACACAAACATAACAGCTATAGGTCACCCTACTGCCTTTAATAATGAGCAAAGCCAATACCGCACTATCAGCTATTAAAAAGGCCACCGACATCACACATGTTCAATAATTCAAACAAAAACAACTGTGGCCTATAAATTAATGTACAACAAAAAGAACGAAAAACAAATATTCAATACAGCAACAAACGACAACCACTGAATTACAGCCTACTGACTTAGGACATGCACATACATACATAATGTGACGGTGTAAACATTTTAGCGGGTTCCAACCCGCTCTAACCTGGGACAGTGATGTAACAGTATAACATGAGTAAAAACTATAAAAATCATTTGACTTAACTCATGAAGTTGTTATTTTCTTTTCTATAAATATTTTTTTTTTAAATCTATATCTATATTTTAATAACATAGGTTTTCTTGAAAAGGAGTACATGTATATTCATGGAACTAAAATTGAAAACTAAGCCGAAGTAAAGATTTGTCAAATATTACTCTTCGTATAAAGCCATATTCCCGTAAACCTTACAAAGCTTCTGTGCTGATTTCCAGTCTGATCCGTTTCATCACTGAAAAGAGCCATTTTGAATCTTTTGAAATATTTCCATCCAGTGGCTTCGTCGTCGTCAACCAGTTCTGCATATTTACTTTCTGCATCATATCCAAAGCTGTGAAACTCGTTCTCAGGAGTGAATAAAACAACTGTAGGTGTCTTATCTGTAGCCTGACCATCACCAGATTTCCAACCCCCTTTTGTTTTAATGTTAGTATGATTATCTTTAAATTCTTTGCGTACTGAATAGGCCCATCCAGAATACGTCGTCCCAAAGTCGATGGCAACCACTATCAATGCATTTTCTTTTGAATGTTTCCCTTTCTCCATATCATACGTTCTTTAGAAAAAATGAGTTGATGCATAAAAGAACGCTTTATATAGAAAACAAATGTGGTGCATTATATATCGTCGTGTGAAGCATGACGAGACAGCAAAACAACAATAGAAGACATAAAGCAACAAAGGTCTTAGATGCAAAGTTGCTCCGTCAACATTATACAGTCATTTATACACATTATGTCAAGTTTTGATCGCCACAGTGCTAACAAAAACAAAACGAAGATAACTGAAATTATATCAAATGGAAATTGGGAATGTGTCAAAATGACAACAGAAAATAAAATAGCCCAATGCCACCAATTAATCTTCAACACTGTGATAGAATCCCACACCCGGAAGCGGGCTTCAGCTGGCCCCTTAACATACTTACAGGTAAACAAATACACACAAGCATGTAGACTGACACACAAGTTCATATATACAGACACACACATATATGTATACCGACACAGACAAACATGTATACCGACACACACGATCATTTTCTAAAAAAATGAACTGTTCCACTTTCACTTCAGGTTTTACAATATTAAATGAGGTTATGCTTGAATTTTACTCTTTTGATAAAAGTAAACATGATAACTTCCAACTTAAATCTTCTGAATATTGTAAAATTGAGAATGGAAATGGAAAATGTGCCAAAGAGACAACAACTTCTGAATATTGTGTACTATATAAAATAAGGAGATGTGGTATGATTTCCATTTGGACATCTATCCAGCAAAGTTCAAATGAAGTGGATTTAAGCAATTATTGGCAACCGCATGGCCATCAGTAATATGAAAGACCAAACCGTGTAACTGTTTATACTGTCTAAGTCCTTACCTTTCATTCAGTACGTGATCTTGTTGTCACATGTATTGTCATAGAGCGCATTCCAGGAAGTGATTACACAATATATTTATAGACTTCATCAAATAAAGATGTCGAACATACACATAGGTCTTTTGATTTGATATGTAAGTGTGCCATTCCGCGAAAATTTATGACAGCTTCCATTTACAACTTTAATTTTGTGTATTGTTCGATTCTTAAAATCTGATGATGTTACCTATATTTAGACATGTACACTGTGTCTAAACCACACCGGCAAAATTTGCTCGGACTCGATGCTGTCTAACATCCGGCACAATGACGGAACACCAATAGACAAAAGAAAGGTAGGTTTCTCCTTATTTTTTTATTCTTTTTATGATATCGAAGAATATACATATACAACTATTTTCTATTGTGAGATGCAATATTTTCTACAACCGTTCTCTATTAACGGAGAAATAAGTCAAAATGCATGTCAAAATGACGAATTGAGTGAACCTTGCCACGAAATTGTTTAATTTCTCGTTAAATTGTTCACATTGTACGGAAAGAAAAGTACGGGAAGATAGATATTGACACGGAGATTGCAAATTAAGTTATTATGAGCATCTCATTAATTGTATCTCTGTGTATGGAACGAAAGAAAAGGGTCATGTCAAATTAAAATAAACCGGTTTCGTCAATGTTGTTACTACACAATCACCCGGTTTCGTCTATATATATCACCCTTTTTGTTTGGTTTTTTTAACAAACAATTTATGAAAAGCAACTTTGGCACGGATTTGAACATTGTATTTTGAGAATTTAAATATATATTTATTGCAAGGTAAACTTGGCGTGTTAAAATCTATTTTAAACAGGCACTTTTGGACATAGTTAATTGTGATAATACACATTTTCCTAATGAAAGGCGTATCCCTTATTTCACTTAACTTCAAGCTAATTTTAAATGGAATATAAAAACTCAATAGCAAACACTGGTATCTAATTATTTTGTAACATTATTATATATTTCTTTCTTTATAATAGTAGTATGTAAAGATGAAAAATAAAAGTATGTGTTTTGATTGTGCCATAATTTCAATTTACTATACTAAATTATATACACTATGCATTCAATCATTGACGAACAGTCCCAAACCGACTATAGTCTATATTGTTCTGCACAAGTTTATCATGCATGCAGTCCTGCCAGATTTTTCTGGTACTATATATACTGTGTTCCTTGCGCACTAAAGCAAGTTTTCACACTTAAGCATCTATAACATAGCAGTGAGATTTGTAACTTTCTCCCTGGTAGGCACATTTATTTTCCTATAGGCATGTTTTTCACATTATTTTTACAGTTCAAATTCATTTTTTTTTACATTTCAAATTCATCTTTTTTACAGTTCGAATTCAATTGAAACTTCAAGATAACTTTCGAAAACAATAACTGACAGTATTGTATTTTCAATGTGAATAAAAGTTGGTTTGCAAAACATAACCGTCATTTATATCTAGGTCTTAAGAAGTGACGGTAACCACTTATCCCATACACATTGACAATGAGACAACTTTCTTTTAGACACAAAAATGATGTTGAATTAATCAAGTTTAGGTCACCGTATGCCTTAAACAATGAGAAAAACACACAAACCGCATGAAAGCAAGCTATAACAGGGTCCTAAATTATAACAAAAAAACTACCTGCCTATTTTATGTTCAAAACACATATGGTATAAAGCAACCAAAGACAACCATGGAATTACAAGCCTGTGACTCGGGAAATGGACTGAGTCAAAGTGTTGTCGCTGACACAAACAGTACAACATAAGTACAAATAATAAAAAAATGATGAATAAACCTTAACTCGTCCTATGACAATGCTTTTATAGTAAATTCGCGATTTGTGCCAAAACTTGTATCATAGTTGAAATTATCCATTAAATATGATAAATATGATAAATATACATGTATTCGCAGTTTACTATGAAATCAACTATCACTGAACTAGTATACATATTTATTAAGCGGCTAGCTAAAGGACACCACCGGATGCGGGAGTGATTCGCTTCATTGAAGACCCATTGCGGCCTTCGGCTGTTTTCTCCTCTATGGTCGGGTTGTTGTCGCTTGGAATTTGTATGCCCCCTCCCTGTTTGTTTTTGTTTTACCAAAAAAAATTCAATCCATCTAAACCAAAATTTTAATCATCACCAAAAAGTAAACAGAAGTTTATAGTATTTATATAACTAAGAAGTGTATAAAGTTTGATGCAGTTATATAATACTTCGTTTTTGAGATATGAAGTGACATGTTAAAAAACCCCACATTCCTGTTTCACTTACATGTTCTGTAACTCAAAAAGATTTAATTTGATTTTCACTAAAAGGTTTACAGATCATGTTAAATTTTAAGAAAATAAGATAAGCTGTCCTGAAGTGACGGTGCGACATGTTTATGGTGGACAGACGGATAGATAGACGGACGGACGGACGGACAGAATGACTGATAGATGGAGGAACGGACGGATGGAAGGACGGACGGTTAGACGGGTGTATACAATAATACGGCCTGTCAAAATTGGGACGGGCGTGTAAAAACGCGAAGAAATGGAGAAAAAAATCGTAATTAAAGGTCAATTTTTTTTTAGGATATCGGCCAAGTCGATTTATTTGTATATTTGTCTGCCTTATCATTTTCCTATATAACTTTTATATATATTTGAAAAAAAAATGTATAGAAATCGATAAAATGAACTTGATATTCGGCATTTATTATGAGAAACATAATCCAACTGACATAATCCGATTTCCCGGGTGTCCCTGTTTTCTCATTTCTTACAATATTTTAATTCGGTATACACTTTATAAGATAAGTGGCGAATCTAGATGACGTATATGTTGCACGCCCCGACCCAACCTTTGGTTGCCAACACTTTATTGATTCCTGTATTTAAAGATTTTGTAAAGCAAAAAATAATCAAAATATTGTTCGACTCGCTACGCTATGTAAAAGTTGTTCGAAATACGCCCACTTTAATTTGAAATAAACTGAATTCGTCTGTCCGTATATATTGTCAAAATATATTGACCAACATCAGTGTACGATCATCATAACACAATGGCGACAGTGCAGACTCGTTTCTTTTAATAATGTTAACAAAATAAATATTATTGAATTGTATCGATGACCTGAGACTATTATACTAATTTGTACATAGCAGTATAGTGATAAATAAATTTTATTTTAATGCATGGTAGTTGTAACCCTACATTCATTTTCTATGCCGATTATGCATGCATATACATTTGTCTTATTATCAACGTTTATCCTTAAGAAGATTTATTTTTTAACGATGGTAGAAAAGATTACATACATGGAATGATTAGATTACTTATGAAGGTGTCCATTCTTTTGTGCGAGAAAATCACATATCAATTATGTGTTTCGATTTTTAAGACCGTAAACTTTAATTTCAAGTTTAAAAATGTTCAACATATTTTCCCATAACTCATATAGAAAAACATATTTAATCTCAATATGCTGTTAAAAAATTTCGGAATGCAAAGTAAAATTAAAATATATGTGTCGGCTATAAGAGTATGAATTTGCTTATTATTTATTTGAATCTGAGACTCATTTAAATAATCAGCCGCTGTCCGGTGAACGAACTTGTTTTCGAACGACCCACAAAACTCCTTTTGAACGCTGAAGTTAAATAATCAATTCTAATGTAATGCGATTATGATTTTTTTTTATTTGACCAAACCGGGTTATGCATTTTGAAATCTATGACGAAACCGGGTTGTATACATTGACGACACCGGCCAGTTCGATTTTGACATGACCCATTTCTTTCGTTAATAGAGAACGGTTATAGAAAATATTGCATCTCACAATAGAAAATAGTTGTATATGTATATATATTCTTCGATAATCATAAAAAGAATAAAACAATAAGGAGAAACCTACCTTTCTTTTGTCTATTGGTGTTCCGTCATTGTGCCGGAAGTTAGATAGCATCGAGTCCGAGCAAATTTTGCCGGTGTGGTTTAGACACAGTGATGTAAGAGATACCATTTCATTTAAATGTCTTAATCAGTTAATGGGTATATGTTGTACATGTAACACATAACTAGTGAAGCATAATACAGTTTAATCTTGTTAGTTTTATTATACTAAAAAAAATCAGTCATCAGAGCAAAAAAAAACACAAAAAAACAACGGAAGTTCGTAGATGTAAATACATGTATTTTGTAATAGAACTTGATGTGAAAAGATTTTAAATATAAAAAAAGTGTTCTTAAAACATTTAGATGAAAGTCGATCCTTTATGACTTTTTTTGTGTTTATCCTTTGTAATTATATTCAAAAACGAATTCATAGTTCATAGTTATCTAATAGAGTCCATTATGTGGACAGTGTTTATTTTGCATTTTTGTTTGTTCAAATACATCTGTATCTTCCTGATTTATTTCTTTATATTTAATTCATAAAAAAAGTAAGTAGGGTGATGAAATTACATTTAAAAATATTTGGGGCATGACATTTTACGTAAAAATAGTGATTCGTTCCCGTTTGAAAAGGTCAAAAGTAAGTATGTGTCTGAAGCTGTGAAACTGAATTACAGACCCCATTCACACAAAAATATCTATATTTTATTGTAGATAGACTTATCTATATTTTGATAAAATTTGTCCTAAAAGTAGTACACTGCAAAAATATTTTTAGAATAGATCAACAACTGGTACGATTTTTTTGTCTTAAAGAAATGCACTTCGAAATGACTGTTTTTTTGTACGTCATAAATTTGTCTTTGAAACAATCTGTTTTCCACTTTCTCGACTTTTTCCATTGCGTTATTCATTTTGACCCCTTTCGCTAACGTCAACGGATTTTACGAAGCTCATAGGGCTATTGAATTGAAAGGATAACAAATACTGAAAATCACACTTAGCCATACTTTTCTTATGGTATCTATTATTTTTATTTTCCAACCGAGATGTATGGTGCCTTTTGCATAATGTTCCTCATTGTCAGCTCTTTAAAGAAATGGAATTAAATGCATCAACCGTGTCCAAATCCTTTCTGTGTCCACACTCTTCGTTTCAACACTGGTACAACTGTACCGCGATTTCGCGGGGAAACAAACCCTCGTGTAATATACAATGAAATAATTCCAGGTATAGTATTCTGATTAGCACCTCGGATCACCACCAGAGTTTTGATTGGCTTCGTATCCTTGGTTGGTTTCCTATGTTGTGCTTTGTATACATACTGAAGCTTGTCGTTTGATTGGTTTTCCCCCGTTTTTCTTTCATTAATTTATTAGTTTAATTTTACCTTATGAATTCGACTGTCCCTTTTGGTATCATTCGCAATTTTAACAACATGCTAGAAAAGACATGTGTGATGTACATTTACTTAATTTAAAATCAAGCATCGTTTAAAAAAAAAAAAAAAAAAAAATATTTATGTAAAATGTTAAATGAGAATATGATGCGACAAAGCTATGCATGGTTTATCATTGTTTCTTTCTCTTATTTGTTCAGTCGGTACTTGATGTATTTTGCATGTATCTCTGCATCAGTACTCGTAAGTGTATCTTAGTTTTAATTCATCAATCGAAGCTGAACTAATATGATTCAGAAATATAGATTTTTTATTTTATTATAGTCTCACCACATACAATTATATATATTTACAAAATACAATATAGGTACAAATAAAAAGATAATACGACACATTACATTACACATGTTACATACGTGCTTCTCTAAAAAAGATGTATGATAGACTGTAGATATACAAAATGAAAGGAGAAGTAAATAGTGTCAAATAAAGTAGATGTAATAAAATTTGACAATAAATTTCAGATAAAATAATTCACATCACTCCGTTTTTCATAACTCATCATTCCATTTCTTTGGGGAAACAATGATACACACATTTTCCTTGGACAACGACTGTTGTTAAAATCGAGAAAAAAAATGTTACCCGTTACTTTGACAACTAAACACAATCAAGTTGCATACGAAACATAATTATTCCCTACATAACAAACCAACATGTTCGTCAAAATGTTCCTTGTACAGGGAGTGCTGTACAATTTCCCACTGTCGGTAAACAGGAAGTAATATGACAGTGGATGTTAAAATGGTTACTCGCTACGACTCAATTATATGAAGCTGCAAAACAAATATAAATACATGTCCTTCTTCATTGATATAACAACCAAGAATAGTAAAATTTTAAGCATATCATTGGCAAAGAGGAAAACAGAAATGGCCCCAAAAAATTACTAGTTATAAAGCCATTCAAACAGAAAAATCAATCTTATTAAAATATTGATCTCTGATTACGTTATACTTCATATGTAGTATAACGTAATCAGAGATCAATATTTTAATTAGATTGACAGGAAAATCAGCGGTCTAATCTATATAGAAGACAAGATACGAGAAATATTTATGAACCACATCAACAAACAACAACCACTGAACATCAGGTTCCTGACTTAGGACAGGTGCGAACAAATGCAGTCGGTTTACCCATGTTCGTAGGCGTTAACTTTCACCCTAACCTGAAATAATAGTGTAGAATAGCTACATAGAAAGACGCACTACAAAATATCAATTGAAATGGCTGAACTAATAATCCTGGTACCTTTGATAACTATTAACTCAGTCAAAAGAAATATTTAGAAAACAAACAAGTTATCATACACTAAACGAACACATTTGAGTGATGACATGACAAATAATATAAGAAAAACAACCTTTTTCAAATTATTTTTATATTTCGTTCTTATGTTGTACTGTTATACCACTATCCTAGGTGAGGGAAAAGTTTAGATCCCGCTTACATGTTGAACCCCGCCACATATTATATGTATGCTCCTGTCAGGAGCCTGTGATCCAGTGGTTGTCGTTTGTTTATGTGTGACATATTTGTTTTTCGTTCAATTGTTACCGTTAGTTTTCTCGTTTGAATTGTTTTACATTGCCATTTCGTGGCCTTTTTTGGGTGACTATGCGGTATGGGCTTTGTTCATTGTTGAAGGCCGTACGGTGACCTATATGTGTTAATTTCTGTGTCATTTTTGTCTCTTGTGGAGAGTTGTCTCATTTGCAATCATACCATATCTTCTTTTTTTAAACTAACAAAATGTCGTCAAATAAAATAACGTTCACACAATAAGATATAACACTGTAACATTATTTAATCTTACCTCCTATACATTTCTAGGAATATGATTGGTTAAAAGCTTCTGCGTGGGCTTATTCCATACAAAGTTGATAGTGGTGCTACTTTCCTTTATAAAAACAAAACGATACTGAGAAAAAAATCTTAAAAGGTTTCAACAGACGAAGAAATTGAGGATGAAGATAGAAATAAATTCATAAAACACATTTAAACCTAACAAGTTTTTATTTTTGGCATCTGTTTTTGTAGGATCAATTAAAGCAATTTCTTAATTCTGATAGTATTGAAGACTTGCTCATTTTGATAGGTCACTAGTCTTAATTTCACACGATAAGATTAATTCGTTACATAGTGTGCTAGTGACGTAAAACTTTAAAACTGTAAATATGGGTTCAGTAAATTTCATATGTGGTTTTTGAGCTTCGCTCTCACCCCATACGGAATTTACAGACCCCACATATATACTATGCACACTATGTAACTAATAATATATGTAGTGTATAAAGATATAGGCCGAAAGAGTCTTGCATAAATCATTATTTTTTTATTCCCAAACACTGGTCCGATACCGCTATTTTTGACGAAGATATAATCATGAGTCGACAGTGCTTTGCCAAAGTAAGACATTTCATAAATTCTCCGGCCATACATTTTTGAATTAACCTAGACGCTATATCAGTCTGTCAACGTATATTTGTTCCATCTAACAGAAGTTCCACTGGAAACTTTGTGATAAACAATGTCATAATATATGTTCCTGTTGGAACAAATATTCTATACCATTTATTCCGTTAGGAACATTTACTGTAATATTTATTCCAAAGGAAATAATATTCCAGAATAGTGTTTCCATTTGGAACTTATATTATGAAGGAACTTCTATTCCGTGTACCTGCATCTTACACATGGAAGGGCAATATAAAGAGTAAACTGACAATTTCTGTTATGTTACATATTTTGCTGATAATTTTATTTTCTCACTTATTCAAGACATAACAATTAAAAACATAATCCCTCTTGACTATTAGTACGACTTTTGCTTCACATTTGCGATTTACGTCAGCAAACGCTAAACACTACACGAAACTGAATATATACATATGGTTAACTAAATCATTTCGTCTTCATCAAATATTTATGTTTTATAAATTTCAGCAATATTACAATAGTATCTTTTTTGCATTTAACAGTTCTTATATATGTAAATCATCGTGATCTTCGGATCTGTCATCGTCTGTTTCACTACTGCTGCTGCTGCTACTGTCTGGCAAGGGATCAGCCTTTAATGTGAAGTCAATATCAGCATAGGGTATTCTGTTTTCTAAACCATGAATAACGAACTTTCTTTTCTTTGGAATAGGATCACAAGAAACTTCCACATAGTTAAGTAAAGCATTTCCCTGAAAAAGAAGATAAAAACAGTTTACGTTACTATCTATAACTTTTTCACATTGTTTTCATTATTGTGGTATTTAATATATGAATGATCTGAGTATATTTTATCTCGTTCTAAGCAAAGATTTTATCAGTTGTGTATATGTATTAAAACCGGCATTGCATGGTTACGATTATATCGATGTTTAGCTGTATTTTTTATCTTTGCATGATGTTTAACGTGAAAACGAAGTCACTGACTCTGAGATACTTTTATAATATTAATCGGAAATGTAATTATTGCCGATATATACTTTTTAAAGAATACTAGACAAAGTGACACAAATGATGCTCCCGCAGTTTTTTTAAAATATTTTAAATACACATAGTTGTGCATGGGAGCTTATATGTTTATGGTTCACTGAAGAACTGCTATTCATGCAAAACTTACTAGGATAAAAACTGTAAAGAAGAAATGCGAATAACTATGTACCCATAATGGGGCGGTTGGAAGAACGGACAAAAGGACGAACAGCGATAAAACAATATGCCCCAACTTTCAGTTGCGGGCCCAGGGTAGAAAAATGTGGACTAGAAATTGAAGATAAATTTAGGAACTTTTTTGGCTTATCTTTTATGCTTTTTATAAACCTTTTGACCTTTTTTAATAGTTCACCAAAGGAGAATTTTAGTTTTAGGTTTTAGAGCCAAATTTTACCAACATCTGTGACATTGTCCATTTCCTGTTCCTTGACCTTAAATGTATACATGGCAGGCATTTGTTTGACTTTGACCATTACTGATAAAAACAAATCCAGAAAAGCAATTTGGACGCAAACGTGTTAAAATCATTTGATTTTTGCTGACTTATTGACTTTTACGGCGAATCTAATTTTATTCATAAGAAATATATTAAAATGTACTCACAGTGAACTGATGTTTATTACAGGTTAAGTCATTTCTCTTGTTCAATATTGTCCTCCTGTTTTGGTTTCCCTTATGAAATGGATTTTCTACAAAATAAGGTGAAAGAAACGCATAGAATAATAGGATGGATATTGTACCTTGTTTCAACAATAATTATGACAACCATAAATTATTTTATCAGAAAAAGAAATGTATTGAATTGTTAATGATACAACTATACAACAAAGACCAACGGCTAAAAACAAATCAGATTGATTTTTACTTAGCAAACGTTTGCCCTCTTATGTGAACAATTAAACAAAAGAGCAACAGTCTGATCTATACGATGAAACAAGAAAAACACAACATAGGAATAAATGACCCCGATCAGTTAGTAAGAGTGTGGTAATATAATGCTATTGTAACGTAAATTGAGATTTGTGACAGCATTTTAATTGCATGAGTCAACAGAGTTCCACTCATAGAACAGGACCTGGTTAACCTTCTAATCACAGGTTTACTTATATTTTTTTTTGTAGTTTGTGTTGGTAAGTCTCCAGCTTTCCATGTAATGCGTTGTTATTGCTGATTGTCTATATTGTCATTTTTCAATTATTAACATTCTTATACGTTTGACCAGCTATAACGGTAATATGGTGACTATTAAAGAATGACTAATTGTGAAATACAAAATTATGCGGGCGTATGGGATATGTGAGAATCCTCACGCAAGATTTTTTCATTTCTTTAAACTACTGTAAAAGAGGGACGAAAGATACCAAAGGGACGGTCAAAGTCATAAATCTATAACAAACTGACAACACCATGGCTAAAAATGAAAAAGACAAACAGACGGGTGCCACATGTGGATCAGGATCTGCTTACCCTTCCGGAGCACCTAAGATCATCCCTAGTTTTTGGTGGGGTTCTCGTTGTTTATTCTATAGTTTTCTATGTTGTGTCATGTGTACTATTGTTTTTCTGTTAGTCTTTTTCATTTTAAGCCATGGTGTTGTCAGTTTGTTTTAGAATTATGAGTTTGACTGTCCCTTTGGTATCTTTCGTACCTCTTTCCTTGATAAAATCAGTTTCAGAGAATTTTTTGTTTAAACCAGAGTGATCCTTTACAAAGCAGGATTTATCCCTCCCTAAGACAAGATACTTGTATCTACGTTGGCCATTCTTTTTTATGAAGCAAAGCAATGCCAACTCTTTCAGTTTGTCTTTTAGGTTTGAATGTGGAATACTTGTGTACAGAGTAGAAAAGTCAAATGTTTTAATACTGTTACAAGATGAAAGAGAGTTAGATTGTATGTACTCTAAAAGATCTTTGGACATCCACATCTGAGTCACGCCACCTCTAGAATATGTAAAACGTGCATAGATATTTTTTTCAATGTTTTATGTTGGAGCTATAAATTATACTGCAGTCTTATATTTACTTCTTACTATTGATTGATTGGTTCTGGATAATAATGATATCTTTAAGACATCAATACAGAAATGTTACTTTTTGAACCTTTGAGTTATCAAACAGTTTAGAATATTCCATAGATATGCTTGACAATAAGTTAATTTGCTAAATAATAATTTACCAGCTGAAAGTAACTTGGCAATACAGATCCATAACAATACGCATACCACGACACCACCCACAACGCTCAAACTGTATACCAGTATGGTTGATGTTCGTTTTGCTAAAATTGAAATAATTTCACTACCTTTCATTTGTTCGAGATTATGTTTAGATTAAGTTCTGTGTTTTAAGCGTTAAGCAAAGTCATGTATGCATATTAAAGTGTCAAGTTACATTCAAATGAGTTATTAGGTTATTTTTTTGTCATATAGCTTCTCAAATATTTCGGCTTTTATAATGAATACTAAGCTTTGAGTGTGTCTGATGAAGGTAAATCCAGAAAAGCGCTTCAAACTAAACATTTATATAACGTGTTGTTTTACTTATTTCATGCAAGGTAGCACGTAATTGATCAGAATGAGAGCTGTTGGTGCTCCCTGAAAAAATGAATTTTCCTTAATGTTATTGGAATTATTTTATTTTTTTACGTATGCCAACACACTATCTTGTCTGTTTTCAATGTGAACTATCTGAAAATCTCTTCTGGATTCTGAACTAATTTATTTTAATTAAAATAACTTAATAAAAGTAACATTTTTGAGAGGTGATAAGAAGGCGTACCAAAGATTTACTTACTGTTTGTAGTGATACATGTAATAGGTTCGGTTGGTTCACTTGAATTAACACTATTATTCGCAATGATTCGAAAACAGTATTGGGTTGAAGACTGTAAGTCTATCTCTTTCTTGTTTACTCCTATCCTTTCTTCTGGTATGGGTTCTAGACTTTGCCATGATTTAGAGTCATATTTGCGAAACTGGACGACAAAAAATTGCTTAAATCCACCATTGAAGTTAGACAGCCAAATTAATGTCACAGTGATGCCATTTACTGTAACAGTTACATTAGTTGGTGACATGGGTCGATCTATAAACATCGAAAACAAAGTGCATTTAAATTTTAATATGTAAATTGAAACCTACACGTATCACAAGGATTTGTTCATAACAAAGTTGGACAACGTATTTGACGGCTGGTGAACTATAAATTCCCGAGGATATCATCAGCTCAGTAATCAGTACTTCGGTACTGACATGATTTATAACAATTTTTGTTCTAAAGTTGTTTATAGATTTCGAAATTGTAAAGAAACTGAGGTTTCAACTCCCTAAAGCAAAGTTGACCTTAGATGAATTTTGCTTATTGTTTAAGGTACTCCTGGTCATATAGCTCTTTGACTGTTTCGATTTAGGTTTTTATAAATCCTTGGCTTTAAAATATTCGGCTTTTTATGTTCCTGATGAAGGTAGATCAAGAAAAGCGCTTCGAACGCATTAAATTTCGAAATAATAACGTGTTGTTTTCATTCTTTAAGCATTTAGTATTTCATATGCACTGGGGTTAAGCTGATGACCGTAACTGCATTCACGGTCATCCCAAGATGTCGGATGAAAAATTAGGTCAGTTTTTGTATTGTCTGTTACAGTGTTTCTATATCATTTTCTTTACAAAGCATACATTGAATCGATGTAAATTTATAAAAGAATCACTTGGAAATCACTAATTACTTCCGAGAAATGTGCATGAAACGGGAAATTCGATTTGAAAAAATCGTTAAGATGACCGTAAATCATAATCAAAATATTTTCAAGATGACCGTAACATAAAACAAGGATGACCGTGATTGGTAAAAAGATGACCGTACCTTGTAAAGGATGACCGTAATTTTTTAAGACTGACTGTAATTTATATAGGACGCCCGTAACTTTTATAAGATCACCATCAATTCTAAGAAATATCCGTATTGTATTCAAAGCTTTTTTGTTGAGTTTGTCGATCTCAATAGGGGCTCGGTTAGCAGATATAAATATGTTTCATAACTTTCTTTTTTTTAAACTATAATTTAATTGGCCGTATTTTGGATTTATGACAATGATAGTAAATTGAATATTTCTCGTAAACAATGAAATATTTATTGATAACGACGTTAAAATTTTAACACAAATTGACAGCGATACGACGAAAATTTGAAGAATTGTCCCTAGTACACGGATGCCTCATCTACACTATCATTTTCTATGTTAAGTGGAATGTGAAAATGGGATAAAACTATAATTTAGCATTAGAATGAAAAAGATCATACCATAGGGAAAATGTGCACTAAGTTTCAATTTTATTTAACTTGAAGCTGGACAAACGGACAAACACACAGACGAACGGACGAACGTACGCACAGACCAGAAAAACATAATGCCAATAAATGGAGCATTTAAAACATTCATAATACATACGAATATTTGGTAATCGAGCCCATGTGTATGGTTCCAGAGGAAGTATATTAAAATCTTACTTTGTTCTGTATATGCAGGCGTACACACTTTTGAAATAGAACAAAAGAATCGAAGCTCTTTTTTTATCGAGAAAGCGATAAATGTTTACTGTAGTGTTTGATATAGTAACAAAATTTTAAAAAGTTAATAGAAACAAATAAAACGACAATTTTCTTTTCAATTACGTAGTGTTTTATTTAAAAACATCATTTTCAATGTATCCATTACATAGTAATTCAAAACAATAAGATATAAAGTCGACGACATGGGTATCTATAATTTGGATGTAGTAAATGCATAACCTCCGATTTTTTTATTTTTTTTTTACCACGGACGGAGAACATATCAATCTTTTAGTCAGAAATTTTTGTGTCTGCCCTTCCATTATGTAAATCAAGAAAAAATTCCCTTAAATAGGTAACGATAGTATCGAAAAGAGAAAATCGAGTGCACCTTTTTATGTTGGGGCATGTTTGGGGTGTTTATTTTGTCTTTGCAGATTTCAGTCAGCATGTTGCTAATGGTAATATCTTTGGTCAGCTTGCTTGTTAGCTGAACTGTGAAAATGGATATCTTCGAAAAAATATGATTTCCTTGTGTGTGATAACTAGGGTTTATAATCTTCAACCACTGAAAATGTTAAGTCTGCCCTTCCACGAAATATTTAATGAGATTTTTTTTTAATGCTTAAGAATTTTCAAAAATTCCACCTGACATCCGAACAGACAATATTTTTAAGTTGAATCAATGCAGACAAGATCATTAACTGATGCTCATTAGCTAGTAGATACATTTGTCTTTTAAAATATAACTAACATATAACGATCGATCGTAATGGTGCTATGTGGATAAATTTATCAGTTTTCAAGAGCAACATTCGCAGAGCTTCATCCCTACAATGGCTTCCATTTCTACGATTGTGAGCATGAACTGGCGTAATAGGGAGATAATTTTGAAGAAGTAGAATCCTGACTGTATGAATAACATTTCTGTATATATGTTCCAGACCATACGAGTATTTGGACCATACGCGTACGGTCCGACCGTATGCGTATTTTGAAAAAGCACGCATACGGTCCAGACCGTACGCGTACGGTCCAAATACTCATACGGTCTGGAACATATATACAAATTGACAACGTTCCGCCTTGTGATACGCTATTCGTACAAGACTATTTCAAGGATCTACTTTGCTGGAGCTCACCTTCACTAGTTTAGTCGTATGATATTTTCAAAATATTAGAAATAATAAATAATAAATGGAAGACGATATAATATCAATGGGTGTACATGCATTGGCATTTTTAAAAATGTGTATATATTATATGTCATTAAAGGAATCCCAGAAATAAAAACAAATCTTTTGTCGAGCAGTTGGAGGCTGTGCACCGCATTTTTATCATTATACTTGTAAGGTGTCATTTTATCGCGCTTTTGTAGCATGTTTTCCCTACCTGTTTATTTGCATATCTTTTTGCACATTCATTTTAAAAGTTAAACCCTCTACTGTAAAAAAAAAGATACATATGGTAAACTTTGCATTTGAAGCACGTCTTATTTTCTTCTACCTTTAGGATAATACTCTCATATTAAACGAATTTCCCGTTTCATGCACATTTCTCGGAAGTAATTAGTGATTTCCGAGTGATTCTTTTATAATTTTACATCGTGTTAAAGGGACATAATACTGTTCCAAAACATAGAGTCGCCGTTACAATTTGTAAATAAAATGATATAGAAACGCTTTAACAGACAATACAGAAACTGACCTAATTTTTCATCCGACATCTTGGGATGACCGTAAATGCAGTTACGGTCATCAGCTTTACCCCCAGTGATATGCGGCTTACTCTTAATATAAATGAAGACAATTCTTACAAAGAGTCATTTACAGTCTAGCATTTGAGTTTAGGTATTATAAAAAAGGGGTGTTTACAATAAATATAGACGCAAATTTTAAATAAAGAAAGATTTTTGCATAGACAATCGTAACGGTGAGATAATATCAAAATAGTATTATACTATCAAATTTAACATGTTTTTATTAAATGTATCAAAACCTTCATTGTGCATTTAATTTTACAATTCGGTCATTTAAATTTCAAAATCTGAGACATTCACGACGTAAGGCATCAACATTGAATTAAACTTAACAACTTAATACTAGCACACTTAAAAAAAAATCAGGGTGTTCTCGACGGCAGAAAGCAACATAAAATGACTGTGGCACGATGAATTGCTGGTTGACTTAAGCGAATATGTTATTTAATCAACACTATTTTTAAGGTTACCTGCTGCTTTGACCTCAAACTCGAAATCTGTTGTCCCTGCACTGTTCGTGAGAAGAATGGTGTAGTTTCCGAAATCTTCCAAATTATCCAAAATTGTATCTACCATGATTTCATATCCCGTCACTTTGACATTTATATCGTAAATAACATCATCTATATCCTGAGACGAAATACTAATATCATTTATTCCGGGTAAACTGGTATGTATTTCTGAACCACTTACAACATAGAAGTAAAATTTTACCAGTTTATTTAGGGCTGCGTATTGTACTAATTTATTTCTGTCAGTAAAGTAAGGTGATCCTGTTCAACGAAAATGATAAATATGCAAAATTAAATTAAATAAACAACAAACACACAGGAGAATGCAAAAAAAGGTGTAGCTTTTCAAACAAATTAATCCCAAAGAAATAGGAAAACAGCTGACAATCCGGAAATGATACACTAAACCCACGTGATAAAACCAAAGACAAGTCATGCGTAAAGGTAACTTAAACATAAAAGGGATATTCTTATGGTTTTCTTTTATCGGATCAGTACCCTTTAGAATACAACATTAAACGAACGAGAATTGTTTACCTGAGCTTCTCTCAATGACAGTAAGATCCATAAGTGTCGATTAGAAATATTTATAAACTTACAGCCACGTCCAATTGGAATTGGAAAGTTCAGTCTGATGGTTGATATTGATATAACTATTTGCGCATTATTGATACATCGATTTGGCTATTTTAGTCTTCTTGTAGGCTTTAAACCTATGGACATCCTCTTTACATTAGCAGTATAAATTGTTGACCCTCTCATCTTAATAAAATAGGTATGATTACCCATGAGGCAACTGTCCAAAAGAAGTCATCTTGTATATATAATAACACTAGGAAGGCGAGTAAACTCTCAATGATATGTTTTATTACCTGAATATGTGTTGTTATAAGCGTTCTGCAGCCATATTTCTCCATCGATATTTGGGATATGATTTGTAACATTACACATGTACATTCCGTGGTCCTTGTACGAATTTGGTTGAATACACAAAACTGATGAATTGCCCAAAAGTCGTATTGGTGTGCCAGAGAAGCTCTTGTGTTGCCAATTCGCAAAAACTGGAACATCTGGTATTCCTTTTGCTTTACATTCTAAACAAATACAGCTGTCATTTATAGGAAGAGCAATGATTGAAATATCGGGCGCATCTGAAAACATATTTAGAGACAATAATAGTAAAGTAACATATTTCAAATGAATATATTTGCAGAAAAAAAACTGATAGTTATATTAGGGTCATGTCATAAAAAGTATGTCAGTACAACTGATGGTAATGATACGTCTTACACCCAGGTTCACTTTTTTGCAACTGGTTGGGTTTGTCTACATTAACTAACCTAATACGTGCCTTAATCAATTCAAATTAAAATAAATTTTAAAAAAATATTCGATTGTCGTGATATCTTTTCTTCTCTCATATATTCTAGCTGTAGCTCTTTTTGGCTAAAAGAATGTATTGTGTTTAATAAGACTCTTTATCATTTCGGATCAAATTTATGTATGTAAGTGTAACGAGAAACATCAGTATCATCTACGATATATTTGTAACAAGAATATAGTCTAAAAGGATACCACCTTTCTTCCATTATACACCATGAACTCTGTTGCAATGTAGACTAATTTATAAAATTTGTCCCTCAGGAATATGCTATTTTTTGTTGGTCTAATCAACTCATTGAAGGTTGTATTAAATTTTGAATTTTACATATTTGGCCTCGAGCATCACTACAGAAGATATCGTCGAAATTCGAATCCGGTACAGTACATTTTATGTTATCTCCCCTTCAGTGTATTAAAATTTACTAACTTTTAATTCTATTGAACTTAATGTTTGCAAGCCTTTTAAAATATGAATAGTGAGTGCACTCACACAGTATATCAAGAGTAGTTCTGTTTTGAACTATTCCGACTTTGCTATAGACTTCACAAGTGTATGTCCCTGCATCGGTTCTTTTCACTGAGTCAATCCTGCATTGTCCACTCGCTTCCAAAGTGTCATGACACTCCGGGATCCATCTTATTGTAGCATCTTTGTCATTGCTATCATGAATACAATTCATCACCAGAGAAATGCCCTCCACAACTGTGTCAGATGGAGACATTTCCACCAATACATTTGGTATGACTGTAGACAAAGAATATAGACACGCGTATAACAACATTCATTAAATTTTACTTTGCAAAATTGATTTTCTGAACATTTTATGATAATTTAGACGCCTGGTATAACCAAATGGACAAGATGTCGCTACACATATGCAGACGTTTTCTAATTTTATTATAGTTGTGATATAGTAATAGGAACTGGAAAACTTAGATCAAACTAGTACAAATTGACGATTCTTTTTACTATATACAATTAAGTATACTCATCTGTAATATGTTCGAACTGCTGTTTTTGGTGATTGTATGACGACAATAAATGGCATTGAATGTAAATTTAAGTAAATCATTATCTGTATATATTCAATATCGCAATGATTTGTTTGTCAAGTATAAGCATTGAAAAAGTTTTTTTTCTTTAAAAGAGATAGTGACACTTACAATACACAGACACAGAAATATTGCGCATTAGAAGTATGTGTGTAGATTTTCTGTACGCAGTACACGTATAATGTTTCCCATCGTCGTATCTTGTGGGGATAAATGGGTAAGATATATTCCCCGGTCCTCCCTTAGCCAACACTTTACCGTCATGAGACCAGGTAAGTGTCTCCTTGGGGAGACCACTAGCTACTCTGCATGTAAGTTGACAGGTGCGTCCCTCTAACGCAACGATCTCTTTTGAAGTGGTTTCGTTTACTATCGTAATGTTTGAAGGATTCACTACAACGAAAAAAAAATGTGATTTATAGAGAGAAATGTATAAAATTAACCAACCAGCAACTTAAATATGTACATGTACCGGATCGTCTAGAATACATGATACTGCGCAGATAAGGGAATAAGTACAATCGACTTGTATACACATTTGTACAATGGTATTACTATAAGATAGTAATATAAGATGATGACAAAAATCATATCGTATATTACCATCAGAACTACTTCATACTGGTCACCTGAGTAGATAAACATTTAGAAATACATCCTGTATTATTACATTTCTATAATGATTTTCTAGGCATTATATTTTACTAATGACGGATAAAATGACGACATTATGAATATTTGTTGATGATTTTATTTTCATTTGTTTTTGTGATGATGTACCTTTTAAGACTTGTTATATGTTGACATAGATATAAGAATATGTGATATGAGTACTAATGAGACATTTCTCCATCCAAGTCAAAATTTGTAAAAATAATCCAATATAGGTCAAAGTTCGGTCTTCGACACAGATCCTTTGCTCACATTGAACAACAAGCTAGAAAAGGTCGAAAAAAATGAAATAAAACCATTCAAACAGGTAAACCAACGGTCTAATCTAATAATAAATATTGATGAATCACATCAACAAAAGACAACCACTGCACATCAGGTTACTGACTTAGGACAGGATCAAACAATTGCAGCTGGTTTTAATAGGCACACACCTTTATCCTTGCCTGATAAAATTATTGTGTAACATCACAACATAGAACACTATAAAATATCAATTGAAAAGGTTTACCTTAATCAGAAGAAATATTTACACAATCAAGTGAACATACTCTGAACGAGTAAATTTGATCCATGATGCAATGTGAATATAAAATCAATAAACGAGTCAGAAATCAATAATAAAACAAAACACGACCCATACAGGTCAAAATACGCTCTTCAGCTTTTAATATACAACTTGACATCAACATTATGCTAATAGTTATCAAAAGTACCAGGATTATAATTTTATACGCCAGACGCGCGTTTCGTCTATATAAGACTCATCAGTGACGCTCAGATCAAAATAGTTAAAAAGCCAAACAAATACAAAGTTGAAGAGCATTGAGGACCCAAAATTCCAAAAAGTTGTGCCAAATACGGCTAAGGTAATCTACTCCTGGGGTAAGAAAATCCTTAGTTTTTCGAAAAATTCAAAGTTTTGTATACAGAAAATTTATAAAAATGACCATATAATTGATATTCATGTCAACACCGAAGTGCTGACTACTGGGCTGGTGATACCCTCGGGGACGAAACGTCCACCAGCAGTGGCATCGACCCAGTGGTGTAAATAGTTATCAAAAGTACCAGGATTATAATTTTATACGCCAGACGCGCGTTTCGTCTACATAAGACTCATCAGTGACGCTCAGATCAAAATAGTTAAAAAGCCAAACAAATACAAAGTTGAAGAGCATTGAGGACCCAAAATTCCAAAAAGTTGTGCCAAATACGGCTAAGGTAATCTACTCCTGGGGTAAGAAAATCCTTAGTTTTTCGAAAAATTCAAAGTTTTTTACACAGAAAATTTATAAAAATGACCATATAATTGATATTCATGTCAACACCGAAGTGCTGACTACTGGGCTGGTGATACCCTCGGGGACGAAACGTCCACCAGCAGTGAATCTCTTCTTTATCTACCACAGTTCTTACTACAGACCACATGGAACCAACTCCATGTAAACTCTTAACTGTACAAAGTTGACTTTTGGAAACTGAAACCCTTCCAGGTACCAGATGTTCTCGATGTTTTGAAGAGCCTATGTTGGCCTTTTGTTTTCTGCTCTTTGGTCGAGTAGTTGTCTCTTTGACACATTCTCCATTTTTATTCTCTATTTCACATAAGGTTAATTTACAAAAGTTATTTTAATGTGTACCTATTGATTTTGATCATGCTTAATCTGTGTTGTTGCTTTTGGTCGACATCGTACAGACAAATATTTATAGATGAACCTTAGTACATTTAAATTTTAGATACAGTGTACCAAGTTGTAAGTGGCTTGCAATTTGCTTTCAGTTACTGAGAGTACCTTCACAACTTTACTTGGGGTCTTCGTTGTGTTTGGATTGCATTGTGTAATTGTGCACTGTAACTGTAATCTGATGAGTTAAACCAATTTCAGCTGATTTCTATAGTTGGTCTAAGGAAGAGGCGATGGGGAGGTTGAGTGCCACCTCAAATGTGACAGACAACCACATTTTTTGTGTGCTTATCCAAAGTTAGGAGCTCATTTTTTAGTTGTTGGTATTTGTTGTTTTTATCACATTTGTTTATTCCTTTTTATTTGTGCGGTATGTTCTTGTGTTATTATATTTCAAGTAATCATGTGGTAAATTTCGTTTGTTAATATTTTATCATATTTGCAGCTTTTTATTGTTCATTTCGTGGCCTTTTAGGGCTATCATGCAGTATAGTATAGTATAGCTCATTGTCGTGACCGAAATGTGACCTATAGTTTCTATCTTCTACGTTATTTGGCCTCTGTTGGAAACTCAACTATGTCTTCGTAAATATGAATACTACTGCTAAGTACAATCGAATCTTATATTGATAATTTCCCTCTTTAAATTCATGAACCAGTCGGTCCTTCATTTATATGAAACTGATATTTTCTTATTGTTTTTTTTATAACTGTTGCGTATAAAATTGAGAATGGAAATGGACAATGTGTCAAAGAGACAACAACCCGACCAAACTGTTGCGTATGTTTATTTTGTATCTATGTTGTTTTTACCTGAAGGAGTGACGTTGAAGTTAATGTCGTCCTCTTTTGTTAAACAACGGTATTGTCCTTGATTTTGGATGGAAAAGTTTAAAATTTTAAGTACTTCTGTCGAATCTGTATTTCGTATCAGCTTGAAATCTAGAAACGTCATCAGCTTTGCATTTAGTGAAGTACCGACTGCATATAGTTGCAAGTGTGGTGGTACTAGCCAGGTTACAGAGTTCTTTGTTGTCAAATTGCATTTCAAATTCACTGTATCGCCTACATCGGCATATATATTATCTTCAACTAAGGCTGCAAATTTCAAAAAATTCTGTACTCGTGTATCAAATGTTAATAAATAAGAACCAATTTCCTGCATACAGTCTCTATATTTAATTTTTTAATATTAGAGTTATTTTTGCTTAAAGCTCATCAAAATTTATGTTTGCATACATTGCCAACTTTGATAAAAACTGAACTAATTTCAGTTGAGTGTTTTGTCATGTTATTTTTGTAGGATTTGATTCGATCATTTCGAATTCTAAATCTTGTGTATTTTTGTGGCCAAATAAACCCCGAAACTTATGTCACAATCTTATTTATTTTTTGTCAGTGTTGTTCGCCATACGTCCATACAGTGATATGTCCAATGTTAATGAGTAAATGGTAAAACAAGTAAAAGTTGTATATATAGGTTCCATAGTAAAGTTCCACAAATTTGAATTGGCAATTCCCATCTTAAGAAAGCAATAAAGATATTATTTAAATACTATTAAATAAAATCCCATTAACTGGATAAAACCATTTGCATCACATCGTGCATTGTTGAAGGTTCATCATAACCTTTTGGCTAATATGGCCGTATCTTCACCACAAATTTTACTCTGAGTACAGACAAACCTATGCACCTGCAAACGTTTTAAGGGATGACAGGAACTAGATATATAAATGCATTTTATGTTTTAGGAGGCGATGGAGAGGTCCTGTACCAAGTCAGGAAGATGGCCATTGTTATATAATTGTTCGTTTCTGTGTGTGTTGCATTTTAACGTTGAGTCGTTTGTGTTTTCTCTTATTTTTTAGATATTGAGATAAGACGTGGCACGGTACTTGTCTATCCCAAATTCATGTATTTGGTTTACATGTTATATTTGTTATTCTCGTGGTGTTTTGTCTGATGCGTGGTCCGTTTCTGTGTGTGTTGCGTTTCGGTGTTGTGTCGTTGTTCTCCTCTTATATTTAATGCGTTTCCCTCGGTTTTAGTTTGTTACCCCGATTTTATTTTTTGTCCATGGATTTATGAGTTTTGAACAGCGGTATCCTACTGTTGCCTGTTTTTAGGAAATTATGAACTTTACTTGATTTTGATATACAGTATTTTTCGTACCTGTTGAATGTGCCAAAATAAACTAAGTTGGAAAGGTTTGAAAATCTCATCTCATATAATACATGTTGTGAGTAGTATTGATTTAAATGAAAAAAAGACATCTGCAGACAATAGGTGATTTAAACTGTGTAACTAAGTAGACCGTATCAAATGAAACTCAGGTGTTTGTTTATTTTGCTATCTTCTGCAGATTTGAAAAATGGACAGTTTTTAATTTTCTGAAACATATACAACAGCATAAATAAACTGTGAACACAGTACTTTGTCAATAAAATATATAAAGATATAAACAGATTGTTAATATGTTTAGTTTTTTCACAGATGACATAGGTTAAGAGGCAGGGGGAAGGGGTCAGCACACTCTACAATGAAAACCCCTACAAGTGAAATAATTTTCGATTCATTGTGTACAAGTGATTTAAATTACAGGCCTTAGATGTTTTTCTTTTGGATTGTGTTTCATTTCTGAATACCAATTTCTTGCAGAACGTTTATATTTTGTCGCTAGATGTATGAAAAGTTTCTCATTAGCAATTAATATTGTTATATTGTTGAATGTTTTCTGGATTCTATCAATTGATTTAAAAGAAACGATTGAGGCTTAAAAAAAAGGATTTAAGTGTAACTCGACAAAACTTCGATTAAGTTGGGTTGTATTTTTTTTTAGATTAAACAACAAGGTCCGGTGTAAATTAATATTCATAGTGGCTATAGCTTACCTGACGAAATATTGGCAACAAGCATGTAGTGTATAATCTGCATCTTTAGATATTTAGCGCATCGTTCCATGACTGTGAGATATGAAGTAAGTATATTATGAGTCTTTCAATTAACTAGCATGCTGTTTATTCTAACGTACATGTTAACCCTCCACAACCCAGTCATTATTATTTCCCTGTTAACGTCATGAAAGTTCAAGTGATGTTATTTCAACATGAAAGCAATCAATTGTGACAAATGTAAAAATTACGCAATACTTCCTTGCTTAAAAAAAGCGATGATGAACATGTCATGGAAATAAAACAAAGGGATGTGAAAATGTAAATTATTCATTTTAACACTAACGTAATGTCCGGTAATGCAGGAATCACCAGACATACACAAAATTGTAATGATCAGTCAAGCCTGCTGAATCATGAGGATGTATAAAATTAGAAAAAAATGATCATTTTTAAATGGACCTTTGATAATCTGGTTTTATTTGCTACAACTCATATGAAGCCTTTTTCTAATAATGAGGTTTCATATGCTACATTTCTATTTACTGGAGGTTTTATGAGATAATTAAATCACTAAATGTTCTCCTTTACGACAGTTATATATTTCGGCAACACAATTTTAGACAGAGTGTATGTATTCATATGGGCACTTACTGTACCCCTTTAATATGACTTATTTGGATTGTAAGGAGTGTAATCTATGAAGTGAGAGGGGCTTATTTTTTTCTCCCTGTTGAGGCATCACTGTGAATTTGATGAAGAACAGCAACAAAGCGCAGTTCATTTTCTTTTTGTGTGTTTTTTTTTTGTTGTTGTGCATGTACTGATTTTGTGTCATAGATATATGAAGATGTGGTGTGAGTGCCAATGAGACAACTCTCCATCCAAATAACAATTTAAAAAGTAAACCATTATAGGTTAAAGTACGGCCTTCAACACGGAGCATTGGCTCACACCGAACAACAAGCTATAAAGGGCCCCAAAATTACTAGTGTAAAACCATTCAAACGTGAAAACCAACCGGTCTAAACAAAACGAGAAACGAGAAACACGTATATATTACATAAACAAACGACAACTACTGTACATCAGATTCCTGACTTAGGACAGGTGCAAACATTTGCAGCGGGATTAAACGTTTTAATGGATCCAAACCTTCTCCCTTTTTCTGAAACAATAGCATAACATCACAACATAGAAAAACATACGATAAAATATCAATTGGCAGACTTAACTCAATCCAAAAACGTATGATTACACAATGAACGAATACATTTGATCTGCGATATCTGAATACAAATGCACAGTTAATTAAATATTAGAGACAAACATTCATGACCAAAAAGCTAACAAACAAATTCAAACACACTGAGAAATATTTAACCAATCAATGTTCACTTTAGAAAAAAACCGGTTTTTTATAATCTTGAAGTTTATACAAATGTTGTAAGAATAAGTGAAAAATTGAAGATATTACAAATAATCAAAGCTGGTGTACAGACAAGATCCATATAAATAAAAAATAACAAAAAAGCATTATAAACAGTATCAAATGGTCGAATTAACAAGAAAATACGATTTGAGAGTACTCGCAGTTACTGACAGCTAGTTAAAAGCCAAAACCAATTAATAGTAAAAAATCAAGCATCAGAGACTAAAATCGACTAAAACACATCACAGGGATTTAGTATTTTAACGTCATTAATAGTCAAAGAAGACATGACTTGTGCAATGCCAAAAAATAAATGTATCGACAGGTAGTAGTATAGTGAAGAGCGACTTCTATAGAAATAAAAGTTAACGTGTCTGTGTCTCTATACATCTTGCCTCAAAAGATAATGAAATTTAGTTATGTTTTAATTTGCTAATGACAAAATCAATATTAGTGCCAATGTGAACTATATTCAGAGATCTAATTACAATATTGGTACGATAACCCTTACTTATAAGTTTGTTTAAATGTTCGATGAGTTTACAAGGATCACATAGTGATTTCCTCGCTTTGAAGTACAATATTACCATAAAATTTAGGATGTGAAATACCATTTTTAATAAGCTTTCTACAGGTATAGCCAAATTTACTTTATTTCTTAATTTTTGTTATTATAATTCACGTTATCTATGAAAGAATTTAGTAAAAGTTTTAAGTAATTTATGGTATCGAAATCCCCGACACAACAATTTACCAGTGATTGATTGATAACGTTCGTTAAAATCTATGACATCAGAACACACACGGGCAAACCGAACGAGTTGCGATATATAAACACCGTATGATGGAGCCAAAGGCACATCGCCGTCTAAAAAAGGAAAATTAACAATAGGAAATGAAAAATCGTCTCTTTAGTCGTAAATTTTAGTGTGAAGTTTCCCATTTGAAATTGAAATGTCTAAATCTAGAAAAGGACAACTGCTGCTGTTTATGTTAGATTTAGTTAAAGTAAGTTCGTTTGGGTAAATTTCTGAAGTATATTTAGAGAACTCTGGATTATTCAACGAAAAAATATCATCCAGATAGCGGTAGGTGTTTGTGAATGTATCAACCAAATGTAACACTGATGGGTCTTTACTGAGTTTGGTCATAAACTGAGATTCATAGCAATATAGAAATAAATCTGCTATTAAAGGGGCACAGTTGGTGCCCATAGGAATACCTACTACACTTTATCGCCGAAACATACATAAATGTTATTAAGCAGAAAGTTTAAAGCTTCAATCATATCCTCACATTTCAAGTAAGTGTATCTAGCATATTTTCCTTTTTCGTTACAGAAAAAGGCCTTAAACGAGTTACAGCAAATAAAATTACAATGAGATTTTTCGAAAGACCATTTTATCAAATACAAAAACTTTTTCTTTATAAGATTGTGTGGAAGTGTAGTGTACAGAGTAGAAAAATCATAACTGTCAACAGAATTGTAAGGACCATTGAAAGCATGTATTTTATCTAAAACCTCTAAAGAATTTTTAACACTCCAAAAATAATTAATACCATTATTTTCATAAGCTTTATTACAAAAGTTAATAACCCGTTCTTTGATAGTAGTAAGGGAGGTGGTTGGAAGCACTGATAGATTAGTAGTAGAACACTTACTCGAAGCGGAGATGAAACGGAATTTAAATGGTGTTTTGTGTAATTTCGGTAACCAGTACATGGTAGGGACTTTCAAATGTTCGGAATATGCTTTAAGCTGGGCAGAGGCAGTGGTATGCTTGTTAACGATTTGACTCTCTGTGGTGCGCACTGACCTGAATGTAGAGGAATTGATAATTTCGTTTTGAAGAACTTTCGTGTAGTATATGCGTCACACCACCACTACATTATTTGCTGCCTTGTCTGCCGGTACGAACACAAACCGCTCTGCGAGTACCTTGAGTTTGTTTTTTATTCTAGAAATGGGTATATCATGGTGCATGGTTACCCGATACCTTTGGTTTTTCCTTTATTCTAAAATGTTACGTATTCAGCACCGTAATTAAATCTTTAAACATTGTATTTGTTTGTGAATATATTGGTTTGTTTTATCAATGAATATAACCCATGCTCAGTATTTCACGGATGCACCTCCACGGTACTACAACAAGTCGATACGTTAAGTTTGTATTGCACATGGTATTTTGTTCTGATTGTTATAATCTGTAAATGACGTACTTACATTACATCCACTGGATTTTGCATGTTTACTGATTTATACCTTAGTCTTAGATACATGATTCTAAATATTTGATATTGGATTTGAACTCGCTACCAATAACCGAGAGTACTCTCAGGTCCTTTCTTTTTGTATTTTTTACTCTGTGGTTTTGTTAGAGGTATAATTTCTATTTATATCTTTCTGATGCGCTGAGCCATATTCAACTATTTGTTCTTATGATGTACTGTTAAACAACTGTCCTTGGTGTAGGAGAAGGGTTAAGCGCTCACAAGAATATTTAAACCCACCACGTTCTTTAGCGCTTGTCCCAAGTCAAGAGACTGTAGTTACGTGTTATTGTTAGTTTTAAATATAAGAAGATGTGGTATATTTGCAAATAAGACAACTCTCCATCTAAGTCATAATTTATAAAAGTAAACGATTATACTAGTAGGTCAAGGTACGGCCTTCAACACGCAGCCTTGGGTCTCACCTAACAGCAAGCTACAAAGAGTTCCAAAAATTATTAATGTGAAACCATTCAAAAGGGAAAACCAACGGTCATGTCTGTCATGTTTGTTGTTTGCAAACTGTTAAGTATTTATACACTACAAACCAGTAAAAGTCTGAAATGGTCTGTATCTGTACTCGACTATACTGATTTTTGCTCGACCACAGTCTAAACCATACTCGAATGTACTGAATTGTACTTGACTCTTATCTTCACTATTTAAAAACAGTCTGAACTATTACTCGACCAGTCTGAAAACCGTCTTAACCCATTCTCGACATGTAATCGATCTATTTTTCCAGTCTAAACCATACTTAACTAAAGGTTTGAACAATACCCGACCAACTGTTAAAATAAATTTCTTTTTAACTGACAAGTATAACAACAACCATCAAAATCAATGAATTGTTCAACCTTAATTATATTAAAAATATATATCTGTTTTTATAGAGTGAAATAATTATTTTCATAATAAATGAAATTTATATCAAGAAGAGATAAAATTAAAGAAGTTATTGAAATTGTTATTTTGAGGTGACGTATAAAGTATTACTTCTGCTTGGGACAACTCGTTTATAAGATAACACCTGATCAGAGGTATTAAAATTCTTAATGACATTTATACAAAACTGCAACATCCTGTTTAACTTAAATAACAAGGCCTTTCAGATATACTAAATAAGTATAACACGAGTTTAAAAACATATGGCTTTCTTTTTACCTATAAACATGATAAAACACACATGCAATGAGGTAATTAAGCCATATTAAAGTTCTTTTTGTGTGCTATGTCTTTTGTTTGACAAAAACTTCTTAAATTTAGTTGAAATATTTTTTACCGTTTCTTTGAACAAATTTTCCATTTTTATAAGGTTATCAAGGATTGCTATTGAAATTCTATTATCATGAATATCTTACATTCTTGGTTTAATAAAAAGGAAACAAAGGTCTCATTTCTTAAAACAATATTAAGTTTCTTTTTATACTATGCAATAGATATATTAATACAAAAAACTATTCACTGCCTTGTTAACAAACCTCAACGAGACCATAAATCTTTACTAAGCTTAAGTTAATTGTGAAAATAGTCTAGTTACCATACAATACTTCTGAAACATTTAGAATAACATTCAAATAAAAGTCAAAATTTATTTTTGAGATTATTTTATTAGCTTATTTTATTAATAGTTTAAAGTGGATATATATAATTTTGTAAGTGTTGGTGAATATTGTGTTGAAGTTATAATATGATTGAAAATTGTGAAATTTTAATATCAATACTATATTGAATGAAATTGAGAATGGAAATGGGTAATGCGTCAAAGAGACAACAACCCGACCATATAAAAAACAACAGCAGAAGGTCACCAACAGGTCTTCAATGTAGCGAAAAATTCCCGCACCTGGAGACGTCCTTCAGCTGGCCCCTAAACAAATATATACTAGTTCAGTGATAATGAATACCTTTTTTATTTCAAGTTATAAAATCTTCAAAACCTAAATTGATCAATTTCAGTTGATAGATACAAATAATAGGTCAAGGTTGTTTAAGACTTGGTCGAGTATGATTCAGACTCTGTAGGTCGAGTATGGTTCAGACTAGGTCGCGCATTGTTCAGACTCGTATAAATGATTAAGTACTGGTCGAGTACAAGTTCAGACTGTTTCGTATGGATCAGACCACAGTCGAGTATTATCAAGTAAATTTCAGACTAATTCAGACTAGTCGAGTAAAAATCCGTACAGTCGAGTACATATATAGGCCATTTCAGACTTTTACTGGTTTGTAGTGATATATACAATACAAACAGAATAAAACAATTTCACCGACTTCATAGAACACTCCTGTAAGAACATCACTAAATTAGCCTTTCGATCGGTTAAATGTGAAGTACTAGTATTCGAATAAATTCTAAAAATATATATACATATATTTTTAACATCTTGACATTTTCTATTATGGATTTAAAAATACACGGTATTTGGTTTTATTATTGTCCTCTTAACTTTAAAGACAAAAGTATTGTAGTATCAAAAAAAGTATAACAATATATTTAAAAAAAGAAAATCCAAGCATACATTTTAAGTACAATGTATATTGTTTATATTCTGATTGCAAGTCTGTTAAAACTTTGAATACTTACTCTAACAAGAATTTATTTTCTTAAAAACTAAGAGACCTAATCGGTAGCCTTTGTCATTATAAATTAAACATTTTAAAACTAATACTTAGGGTTGGTAAGATTTGTTTACATATATAAACACAAAAAGAGTAATGTAAACACCTACATCTACATCTTCATCTTCATCGTTGAAATGCAAAAGGTATGAGACCAATCACGCAAGTACTAATTTAGTCATTCAATAGTTGCTCATTAAAAACATGATTACATTTTTGAAGAGTTTGTTGGATGACTTATCTGTAAAATTAAAGGTCAAACTGTTCATGAATACCTGGGCATCTTTTATATTTAACAGTCTTACTGGTAAGGTATTCCAGTCTTGGTGATGGTACGTGAAAAGAATCTGTATTTGTAGGACTGGTGTTTTCAAGTTTTGAAGGTTTCTTAATTTACTTTCGGGATGTTGCCGTCTTGTTCTGTTTTGTTGTTCTACATAATCTGGAATATTTATGGCAATTTTATCATGTAGAGCTTTGTGGAACAAGCAAAGCTTTTTTTATTTTAATTTTCGTCTCGTATTTAATGATCATTCAGTGAGCTAGTAAAAAGTGAAATCACAAAAATACTGAACTCCGAGGAAAACTCTAAAATCAATTAGCAAAACAAAAAGCTCAAACAAATCGAAGGATTGGATAACAACTGTCATATTCCTGTGTAGAAAATGATAGATTGAACCGTGTTGATAACGCTAAATCTCTTACTTATATGACAGTCGCATCAATTAAGGATAAGGTCAATGACACACATTGCTTACACTAATAACCGAATTTATGCTGAATCATAAATTGTATGAAATTCATTCCAGCATTTTTCTATGGCATTTGTGTTCGCTTATTAGCTTTTTGAATAAATTTATCTTTCAACATTTTATTTTTTCCAAATATATAGAAGTCAATTTGACTATGGTACCTCTTAAGATAGAAACTATAATTTGTATTCCGTTTTGTGAACTTGTAGTGCCATGTATACATCTCGTAAGAAGTACCACTACCACCACCAAATAGTCCTTCTTCTAAAATAGTTTTTTGCTATCATGACCAGTTAAGAATAATAAATCAGATTCAAAATCTTTTGCCAAAAACTCAAAAATAAAAACTTTATTTGTACCTTGTTTAATTTTTTCCTTCACAATGAATTTAATAGTTTCCATGTGATGATGTACATTTTGTATGATAAGTTAATTTAGTTTTGAGTGATTTGAATCTATAAATAGTAGTTTTTTCGTGTATTTTCTGTAAAATATATATTTCATTTTTAACTACATAATAATTTTATTCATCAAATATTGATTGTTACTTAAACCATCAAGATTCCAAGCTTCTCTTGACGTACCCTGTTACAATCCACTGACTACCTAGGGAATAATCAGCAGATTAAATTAATTGGCATACATTTTGTTAACAAAACTCTATACTAAAAATATAAAAAAAAAATTCATTGATCATGTTTTTTCTAATTGAAAGTAACATTAGACCTATTTTCTTATGTCCATTAATATTGGTATCTACTCTCTTGGTGTATTCATTAATAAAAATTCTGAATACGTCTAATTTTGTTTCTGCTCAGATACATAGTACAATAATTGTAATCAAAAATATATTGGGTATTACTTTTTAATTTTATTGAAAAATCTAGATTACTCTTTTATAAAAGAGATCGTTTATTTGTTGCCAAAATCTTGTTATATAAGAGCAATTGAAAAAATAATGAGCATAGTCTTCTTCTATGTTGCAAAAATTACACAAACTGTTATCAGATATTTTTCATTATAATAAATGCTTTTTGGTTGATACAATAAACTGTAGTAGTTTCCATCTGTATATTTTTTTATTTATTTTCAGTTAAGTATTTGAAAATAAAGTTATACAATGAGTTCATATTTGAAGCTTCTTGCAATGGTAAAACTTAGAGCCACCTACTGACGTTTATGTTGTGGCTTTTCACTAGAGAGTCTTATAACATTTTATTTGAAAAAAATGTAATCTCAAAATAACGATCTTTTCGTGTGATCTTATTTCTCTGGATATATACTTTACTTTGGACAGAATTTTCATGTTTAACTATGTCAATCAAATTTTGTGGAATGGATTGTTTCAATTTATGAAATTCAGCAATTAAGTTTACTTTACACTTTAATTTGTTCAAATATAATTTTCTGATAGTGACAAAGTGTCATCTAGAATGTCAATCAAGTATATTATATCACTTTTAATCCAGTTTTCAAAGATAATTGGTTTCTCATGAAATGCTATTAAATTATTCCCCCAAATTGGTTGCTTTTTTATATCAGCATATGTCACTGCTTGTGTTGTTTGCCGACCCCCAGTCAAAATCCAGGACTTTATTGCTTCTCTATACAATTCTGGAGCATATTTAAAATATTCTAAATGTTTTATATCATTGAAATTCATATTAAGTACCAGTCTGCCTAAGAATCAGGCAGTGGTGAAAACATGACCAAAAAAACCCACCCAATTTGACATTGATTTCAGTTCATAAAATGTAGTTATGCACAAAAATAACATTTATTCCCGTTTTCTGTTCTGGTAATAGAGTATACAATTTGGTTGAAATGCACTAGAAATTAACGAATAAAGGAAGATAACTCTGCAATTTGCTATAATTTGCTATCATTCTAACCAATTTTCTAACCAAGTTATTTGATATTACCAGACACACACAAACGAAAGACCAATTATTTTTAACTCAGGACAATGGTTAGTATTAAATAGCATGATTAGCTCGGTGGGTTTTTTATGATCATGTTTTGATTTTTACCTAAATTGCATGATTCTAACAAAGACTGGCACTTAAATGTAACTAAAATATAATTAGATACTTTTAAATATTTAAAAGGTATAAGCTTCCAGTTGGCAAATTTACCATTAACTAGTTTATATCACTATGATGTTTTAAGCGATATAAAATAACTATTAAAATCAACCATTTGAAGGCCTCCTTTTGTTCATAAGGAAGTGTTATCAGGTTTCTTTTAACTTTGTCTGGCTTCCCATTCCGAATATATTTAAGGCCTCTTGTTTCTATTTCATTAAGATAATTTTCAGGAGTTAAGCAGACAATTTTCAAAAACGTAAATAACGGCAAAATTAATACTTTAATAATTAGTATTTTACCTAAAATTGATAGTCTAAGATTTCTTTTTTCCCATGTCTTGAAAAAAATCATCATTTTTTCTATTTTACAATTCCAATTTCATTTTTTGCATTCATCTTTATCATGTCCAAAAACACCCCTAATGCTTTAATGGTTTATCTCCCCAATTAATCCCCGCAATTTTATCTTTACATGATTTCAATTTCTAAATCCATAATCCTTCTGTTTTATTTCTTATTACCAATAGTCCTGAAAATGAGCACAATGAGTTGTGAAATTTTAATGCTTTGACGTTTCCCATCTAACTTGACAGTGATTCCTTTTAATTCGTTGCTGTTCCTCAACTTAAGAGCAATAATTTCATTAGCCAAAACAAACAATAATGCTGATAAAGGACAGCCTTGTCGGATTCCCCGTGATTTTTTTTAATTTTCTGATACCCACCCTTGTTCATAACACATGTTTAAACATCTGTATATATAGTTTTAACCCACTTAATGAATGATTCATTAAACCCAAAATGTTTTAAAGTTCCAAGCATAAAATCCCATTCTAAAGAATCAAATGCTTTTGTAAAATCCACAAAAACAATTGCTCCCTCTATTTTGTATGTTTCTGAGTAGTCTATTACATCTTGGATTTGTCTCAGATTAAACCCAATGAATCTATTTTAACATAACCGGTTTGGTCCTCATTTATAATTTTGAGAAGTACCTTTTTTAAACGTTGCGCAAGGACATATGACATTTTTAAAATCTATATTAAGAAGTGATATTGGACGATAGTTTTCTAAAAGTAATGGATCCCCCTTTTTAAATATCAAAGTTAATATACTAGTACGTTGTGAATATGACGGACTGTTTCTATTGTATCCTGTATTTAATTATAAGACATTTACCAGTAGTGATTTAAGTTTATTCCAAACAAATCTATAACATTTTACCGTAAGTCCATCAAGACCTGAAGATTTCTCTAATTTCATTTTGAAGATACCATATGTGCATTCCTCCACTGTAATTTTCCCATCGCATATTAGTTTGTCATTTCTATCAACGGTATTTTCTAATTTTGTATCGCTGATATATTCTTCTGTTAAATCTTTATTTAAACTTTATTTGTTATACAAGTTTTCATAATAATCTTTTATTTCGTTTAAAAGTTTCTCTTGATCCAAAATTATTGCCCCATTATCTCCAATTAGCTTACTTATAGATTTTTTACTTTTTTCTAATCCAAGGAAGTAGGAATTATTTTTTTCACCAAACTCTACCCATTTTTCTCTAGATCTCACTTTTTCTTCATATATCTTATTCAGCTTTTCTTCAATACCATTAATGTCTTTTTCTGTTTCATTGTCATCTATATTTGTCTCGTCTCTTTATTTTTTTTTCTAATTCTTTTCTAGAGTTTATCACCGTCCCTTTGTTAACTTTGCTTTATTTTTACAATAATTTGTGGTAACTTCCCTTACCGCGATTTTAAACCCATCCCATAATAATCTACAATCTAATGTTTCCTTTTCGAAATTATATTTATCTATCAAAGTATTAATCAGTTCTTGGTAATCTTTCATCTTAAATAAAAAAAAAAAACTCTTTATAAAAGTAAACCAAATCCTTCGGATAAGGTGCTTTTCCGGACGATTAGATTATGTGTGGAAAAAATACTTTGTTTGTCAATGTTCAACCTCAGAGTAATTAATATGCATGCAAGCGGTCGGGGTGGGGGTGTTGGTGCTTTTGAAGTTTTGCAGAGGTTTAGTGTGTGACAAGGTGATGCTCCAACCATCTTGGCATTCTGCATTCCTTTTGCGAAAGAGTTGTGCATCATCAGTGATGTTATAAAACTGACAACAGAAGGCAAAATGGTGGCGTCTTTTAGTTTGAAACAACAGAAAGCCATATACAATTAAATTAAACTGATCCACATGTATCCTCACAACCTGACACTTTTATACGATGTCGCGCTCAGTTTCCTCTTTGTAGTTTGTATATGAATACAGATTTTTTGGGTGTAAAAGCAAAACCTTTAAAAAGGACAGAAACTACACAAAACTATTCGCCTGAACGTGTTGATAATCTTTTAAGGTGTACTAATGTTATAATCATTTATCCATGCATGAAAGATTTTTTTTCAAATGCAGTCTTTTAGCATGCAATACCAAGTACTTATTTAAATCAACGTCTATGTAATCCGGTAAAACAGTTCCTGAAAAATAAAAAAAATGAACTTGCTGTCAAATCAATTGTTGTGAATTGCTCTCCCATAAAAAGTCCTTTCTTATGTAGCACATTATCGACATATACCGATTACTTTTACCCAAGATTGTCTATGATGCTTACATGACCCAAACTGCCAGAACAAACTAACTAGACACCTTACAATTCAGACACAGCTAGGCCAAGGAATAACAAATATAGAGTTTATCTCTGAACTCAATATAGAAGATGCCATTTCTGCTGCATTAAAAATAGAGGCTATCTTTAAACTTTCAGAAAAAACACCGAGGTGTGTCTGAAGATATCAAGGATACATTAAAGGAAGAACAATTACTTCATTCTGCCCCCAGCATCCTTATGCGCTATGTCATTGTTGGGTGTTTATATGGAATAGATGCGCGCATCGCTTCGATCTGAAGCTCATTTGTTAGTTAATTGATGAAAACTCACTGTACAAAGGCGCTTCTGAACCGTATATTGTCCATTAGGATAACAAAAAAATCGTAAATGTTAGCGAATATTGATAGAAATTGTGTACTCACATGGCTTTTGTGTTTCCTATGCAGAAGTAAGACTATACCTGACAGGCATTGCCATGCACGAGTTTGACCTAATTAAGACGGTAATTACGCTACAGAGATGACATTGTTTCGAAACACCAAGGGGAATTTTTGATACAAAAACACGGAGACAATTGATAGTCAGGGACGTTCCATTCCATGGCACGAACGGATTTTCGGGTTTGTCAATCCACAATTTATTCCAGAATGCGTCAGATGAAAGTGAACAGAGGTCAATATAACAATTTTTAATTGACAGACAGTGCATCATCTGTTTCATTATACCGCAGGTAAGAGAGGTATTGTTCTTTAAAAAAATCGACCTGAAAGAAAAAATTGAAAAATCCCAACATTTTTCATGGGACAAATGTCATCAGATTACTAACAAGATTAATTTTGTACCTGCAAACGTAAACCTTTGTGCTAAAAATAGTTATCAAAGGTACCAGGATAATAATTTAGTACGCAAGACGCGCGTTTCGTCTACGTAAGACTCATCGGTGACGCTCATATCAAAATATGTATAAAGCCAAACAAGTACAAAGTTGTTTGCTGTGAAAAAAAATCTGTTATGCGCCAAACTTGTTCGTGTCAAAAAATGGAAGTGGCGTAATAAGTTATAATCCTGGTACCTTTGATATTTATTTGTAATGCTTATACGCGTACTGATACCGTATATGATACCGACGAGATTGCTTCATATCTCTATTTAATGAAACTAGAGCTATTGGATGTCGCTCTTTAAAGACAAGTTAGTTATGGGTCATGACGTATTTTAAATTACAACAGCAGCAAATTAGCATGACATTGTATTTTTTTCCATCACTTACATCAAAATTGATGAGTCTAACTTTTTACCAGGATAAGACTACGACAATGGGCATGCGCCTTACTGACTTAGTTTTACCTTCAACTGACCGCTAAATCAATACAAGTCACACTAAGTCTTATGATTTTTTTTAAACCTTGCATTCGCCTTGGTTGACTATGGTATTTTTTGGTGTTGTAACTGATCTGTTATGCAAATACACAATATACATTTATTCATAACTAGATATTAATTTATTAAAAAAACACAACCTTTTGGATGCAAAATTAAAAACACTGTTTCAGCGCTTGAATAATATTTTTTTTTAAAGATAGAAAAATATTGGTATAATTTTTCAAACTGGTATTTTGTAGTTTAACAAATAATTCTGTAATATACTGTAGTAAAAATTATAAGCAATATGAAAGTTTATGGATGTGAAAAAGTCATAAATAAACTCATCATAGATACCAGAACTAAATTTCGTATATTCTCCAGATGCGCGTTTCGTCTACAAAAGACTCATCAGAGACGCTCGAATCCAAAAAAAGTCCAAATAAAGTACGAAGTTGAACATTATGAAATTCATAAATAGAAAAACAATCAAAAGGTTTCATATCAACGCTATTTTGTAATGTCAGCTCTTCATATACGTAGTCAAATTTGTCGTTTAACATCTTTCATAGGATATGCTTTTGATAAAACCATTTTTGTAGCATTCTATTGATTGAATATCAAAAAATATCTCCTTTTTGTCCTTGTTGGTGAAATTGTTATATTTTAAGGTCTGACCTTTGACCTCAATTTCACAAAAATGTGAACTCTCTGGATTTTCACGACCAAACTATTTCTATTGTACATGTTTTCCTCTATCCATCGATAATTTGTTTAAGTATGTGTTCTTAACTAATGCTTAGTCCGTTTCTGTGTGTGTTACATTTTAATGTTGTGTCGTTGTTCTTCTATTATATTTAATGCGTTTCCCTCAGTTTAAGTTTGTTATCCCGATTTAGTTTTTTGTTTATGGATTTATGAGTTTTGAACAGCGGTATACTATTGTTGCCTTTATTCTTCCGTTACATTAAAGTTTTTAAAAAATGCAGTACTATCATGGCCGAATTTATGTACAAACATTGAACGGAAAAAACAAATATGTAACACATAAACTAAGCGACAACCACTGTAGGTTAACACTTGAACAACAGAGAATAAGGTCATGATATGAAGTTCGAGATTTGAAATTCAACCATGTTAGCTCTTGAAATAAGTTAATACTAGGTGTTAGTATTGGTGCATCAAGTGTAATCCTTGCAGTTCTTATCTGCATTTTAAAATTTTTGTTACATATCCATCTTCATAGCAATTTCCCCATATTGAGCAACAACAATCAAAAATGGGCAGAATATAAGCATTATAATAGCTTTCTACTACTAATATTAAAAAAAATCTTAAAAAAAAGATATCAGTGCGATACTAGAACTTAAGTTTATGCAAACATAGTCAATTTGAAATTTTCAGTCCAATTGTTTTGTCAATATATACACTCAAAGGTTTCTGTACTTCAACGGATGTTAGTTTGCTATCTTATATATATTTCCCTAGCAAAGTCTGTTTGGATGTACTAATGTAATACATTTTTTATTGTGATTCCCACGTTGAAACGCAATTTATGTTTTGTAAGTAGTCACTACCTTGTTTGTCATGCTTCTGTTGAGAGCCGTATGAACCATCATTTCTTTGGCACAGGATAATTTTGTTTGATAATAAGTTGCTACCCTTTTTTTTAAATCAGTTAAATTTCTTGAATTTTCTATTATTTTGAATTTGATTTTTTTTCAGCATTACATTACTTGTCCCTTTTCTAAAAACGTTCATCGGAAGGTACCAAGAACTTGTTGATAAATATTCCGTAACTTACGTTGGTTTTCATCTTAAAAACGTGTTATAGTATTCTTTTATTTGTCTTTATTAATATTACTTTTACTGGTTCAGTTTTTTTTTTAGATATTCGTTGACGTGATGCTTATGTATACCATCATACTTTGAACGACAAAATTATTTTATTTATTAATATTACTTTTACTTATGTAGCTTGTCATATTTTGAATGAGAAAACTATTTTTATTTATTAAGTCTACTTTTTCTTTTAAGTCTGTTTTTAGTGATATACATTTGACAAATTTGACATTTGTACTTATGTATCCCGTCATACTTTGAATCACACAATTATTTTATTTATTATTATTACTTTTACTGTCAAGTCTGTTTTTTTTGTTATATCTACTTTACGTGACTCTGCATTTATGTATCCCGTCATACTTTGAACGACTAAATTATGTTATGTCTACCTGAATGAATTTCAAACGCGCAATTTTACACCATGCCGATGAGAGCGGACTTGAAATTTTTTGCAGAGAAAATCCTTCAACATCATTGAAATTGTTTTGACAAATTGATTTCATGGATGAATATTATTATCCTTAAATCGTATATTTTATGATTTGGATTATATTTTTTTGTTGAGAAAGATTTCTGCAGATATTTTCAGGTTGGTTTGAGACATGTAGTCGGTTGGGATCCATTAGTAGTTTCCATGTGGGAAACTATCAGACCAATCTATTTGATGTCTGAGGGTTTTATCTGTTCCCCTAATGGATCGATAGTTTCTTTCCGAGATCCTTTATCATATGATTTTCGGCTTTCCTCTATCAGAAATACAGCTGGGCTTTTAGCGGTATCGGTTTGGATTCCAAATATGTCGTCTCCGGTTTCCCGTTCGTTGTCTAGGCATTTGTGTGGCATCCGGTGTGACCTTATCCTTTATTTTGTTTATAATGTTTTTTTTATATTATGCATTTTTATATTTTTGAGGATGAGCGAGTCAGGTGAGTGGGTGTGTTCGTATGCTTTATTACATTGTACTTATTGTTTTGGGAAGGTTAACTTTCTGGTAGAAAGACCCGCCACGGCCAGGCTGGGAAACTGGATAGGCAAATGCTCACACAAAATCTGTACCGATACAGTGTGTTAAATGTCTTCCTTTTTACACCATCACCCATGGTGGTGCTCCTACTAAAGGAGGGAGATACAGAACATACATACATACCTCCATTCTTTATGGGTAGATTTTACATAGATAAATTATAATCATATAATTTAAGCAAAATGAGGATGTTAAATTTGATGTATGCCTTTTTGTGCTTTTTCGTAACATTTGTTGTTTTATTGTGATTAAGGTGATAACACAATGTTGACTGCTGTACCCCATTTTTTGACATTTTTACTTATTGTGTCTGTTTTGTTCACGCATCGTTGACAATGCAATGGAATTTGATGCAACTGTCATACACGTGCGAGGTTTATCTTGCTATAAAACCAGGTTCAATCCACCATTTTCTACACAAGAAATTGCCTGTACCAAGTTTAGAATATGACAGTTGTTATCCATTCGTTTGATGTGTTTGAACTTTTAATTTTGCCATTTGATTTGGGACATTCCTTTTTGAATTTTCCTTACAATTCAGTATTCTCCTGTTTTTACTTTTTACTAACATAGACATACTAGAAAACAACTGGTCTTCTTTCAACTTAATACAAAAGAAAAACACTAGCTCGAGTACTGCATATTGTGAGCTGTCGATTTAATAAGACAAACGATCAATATAAACATATTATATAGTTTTACTATACAATTTGAAAACAATAACATCATTGTTCGACAAAAATAAATACTCATCAATGTTGACCTTTTGTATTAGAATAACTGAATAAATAAATGTTTCGTGGCCGCCCAGGAAAAACCCTTTTAGGAAACCTGTGTCCGTTTGTCCATGCCAACGAAACTCTAAGTGTTGGACCTCACTTATCAAATGAGAAAAAGAAAAACATAATTTTGTTTGTAAATATCGAAATAGAAAAGAAAGCGAGTCATAAGACTCAAAGGCTATGAAATTTGTTGATACAAAAGTCGAAATACGATTACGTTTGTATAGCCAATCAACCTACATAAAAATCAATATATTTACCAAAACACAAAATTATGCAATTTTTTTTTCCTTAAACAACCCTTAAAAATACGATTTTCACAGTACGAAGTAAAGGCTACAATTAACTATATAAAACAGTCACTTTACAACCTAATTTGTTGGCGCCACAAATTCCTACGCCTACACGTACATGTAGTACACATGCGCAAGAAGACAATCAATTCCCGTTATACTTATGTGCCTCGAGAATTTTTTTAGTTTTTAGTCTTCTTTTCACTTAATACAAAAGAAAAACACAACACAAACTTATGTTGTTGACTAGCTCGAGTACTGCATAAAGCAACAAAGATAGAAAAATAAGAAAATAAATACTACAAGTTTTAGATACGGCTACGTAGCCGTCATTGCTTGAACCACTTTTCCACCTACCATGGCGCTTCAAGCACCTTTCATTGGCACCTGCATTAGCCGCCATAGTGGCACCACCAGACCTAAGCGAATGCAACCCAAGGTTCAATTCAGGTGCTACTAGTCTTAATCTCCTAACAACACCCTCCCTAGCAGTATTGTAACTAATAAGTTTGTTATTACTAATTAATGCACATTTTTTCTTACTTCTGCATAAAGGTCGAAATAAAAACATATCATTATCCAAAGCTAATTCGGCTAAACTGACATATCTAAAAACATAGTATAAGGACAAGCCAAAGTATGACCTTTACAAATTAAAATTTCATCACCTGATCTGTACTGATTAGTCTTACTTCGCTTAATCTTAATAACTAAATGCTCTTCTTTTAAACATAAAAAACGCTGAAACCAAAGTCATCAAAAGATCCCTAACTACCAGTATATCTGTAGAAAAATAAAACATAGAACATGACCAAATTAAGATATCAGTAGTGACTGGGTCTTTCTGATTAACAACAGGTTTAGCAGTTCTTCTAGCTGATTCAACTTAACTTTCAACAGAAGAGTTATTTGTAGGGTCAATTTGACCACACATTTCATGTGCTCACTTAATTGAATCAAATCGCTGTAAGCACTGTAGGCAGTTAACCAAAAACCAAGGCAAACATAATATGAAAACTGTTGCAATGTTGCTTCAACTTTTTTTTAAAGATTTAAAAGAACAAACATTAAACATTCATATACATCAGTGTATGTAAAGTGCGGATCCTAAAATATCATTTTTACTGTATATGCCATAAATGTCTAATGTAGAATGATAAATAAACAGACAAACTTTTTTAATTTTTGAAGAAAATGAAGAAAATTAGTTAAAATGTATATGTTCAGAAATACATAATACTAATAAAACAAAGTAAGAGATGCGAGCGGGGGTTTATCGCGCCTAAAGCCATCCAGCTGTGAAATATATACCAAAATAGGTGAATATTTATGACATTTCACGAACAGATCGTGCAGGTGCTTTATAACTAACAGGTGAGATGTTGTTGCAGTAAAAAATATTCATTTTAATACAATTAATAAAGTTGTATAACGTAGAATATGTTTTTCGTTCAGTTTCTTCATACTTAACTAAATTCCACTATGATGATTTCGTAATGCTAGTCATGTTTACTGTCGAATAATGATACTATATTCTTTCATTTTTACTGTGGAGCGAATCATTAAGTATTGTATATGCGGTGCATTTTCACTGTATATTTTTTTTTTATCTATTACAGCTCATTTCTTTAAGCATGTAGAGCAAGACTTTAGTTGACTTGATTGCTTTTCTTTTATTGGATAATCATTATGATAACACCCAATGTAATTCAAATATTAAAAATACAGGTTAAACTATGCCTATTCATATTGTTTAAACATGTCAATCTTATTTACAAAGTTTGTATAAACAATCAAACAAACAAAGCAAGCAAGCCAACCAAAGTTTTGCTTTACATGCATTAGGAAATTAGCTGTAAAGTCTTAATTTAGCCGACTTGCTCAAACAATAGATAAAGTAAGAGAAAGATTTGATAAAATTTAACTTACGGAGGAAAGTTTGGTTTTAAAACACTCTAATAAATTCAATAGAAATAACATTTATTTCAAATTTATTCCATTTAGTTTCTTATAAAGCGTATAGGGATCTTTATCCTTATTTTTTTTATCCATATCCATGACACTTCACCACTAATTACGTACATCTTGATATAGATTGAACCTTTGTTTTCCCGTTTAAAAGGTTTTACACTGGAGCCCTTTATAACTTGCTGTTCGGTGTAAGCCAAGACTCCATGTTGAAGATCGTATTTTGACGTATAATGGTCTACTTTTATAAATTGTGACTCGGATGGAGAGTTGTCTCATTGTCACATACGACATCTATATATGGCTCAAGAACGAAACGAGACTGGATAAAAAGGGATAAAAAAATCCACGCTACTTTTTTAAGGGAGTTCGCTTCTCAGTTTCAAAGTAATTAACTTTTCAAAGCACTAGTTTATATTGATAGGGAATTGATAAAGGAATCCAAAGAGCAAAAAAAATATATAGGTCACCGTGCTTGTTTTCGAGATATGAGCCATTGAAATTTTGGCGGGAAAAAAATCTCTCTTTGACTTTTCATAGCTTTATAATTGACAAGTTGAAGTTCTCAAAAACTGTTAAAAAGTAATTAAAATTTTATAAGACTTTTACAGATGGCTTATCATTACACATGTAAAAGATTTCCAAAAAGAAAAATGGGGGTCACCGGGCAAATTTTTTAAAGGCATTCAAATGGATAAAACCAGAGGATTCCGAAAATCTGACAAAAAATCCAAAACATGACAAGCCAGCTTCCTTAATATATTTATAATGGGCTTAATATGAGTCAGAATAGAGTAAAATAGTGGGTCGCATTTGGGTAGAAGCGTGACGCCGGATAACCGATTTTTTGCAAGCGTGACAGGTGAAAGTCAAATGATTGTGTCGTGAAAAACGAGAAATGAAGTCTAGCGGGACACGAATAATTACAAAAAATGAGAACTGCATAGTATAAGGGGGATACGTGAATCTGAACAAAACAATAAGCGGAATACGGGAATCTGCCAAAACAGTAAGCGGGATCCGAGATAAGAACCCCCCAATGAGACCCCCAGAATAAGATATTTTTGTATATTCATCCTATTGTTACAGTCATGCCTTCAATAACAAATGTATCCGATGCATGCATTTTTTTATATTTTTGGTCCCTTTTTCAATTTTGTGGGGTCCAAATTTATAGACAAAAGTCCTTTAATATAGATATTTGGTATTCGTTTACATGCTGAATCTAACCGTGTTTTGGGATTTTTTGCCTATTTGCTGAAATAGCCCACATAGAGTTCCAAAGGGTCTAAAATCAACAAAAAAGAATTGTAGCATGCATTTCGTGTACAATAACCCAAATGTGTATGGTTTTACCTCTGCGGTAGTATCCATTCGCGGATCTAGAATTTTTCATTTTGAGAATCGCTTTTGTTACAAGTTTGAAAAGCTATATATTTGATGAAGAATGAATGAGGAGTTTGTATTTCAATTTGAAAATACATGTATCATAAATCCTAAAGTCATCAACTAAGTTTTTTCGTTTGTTGCAAGTGCATTTATCACATAATTCTACAATAAAAAATCCTCGCATCTTTGAAAATTCTACATTAATAATGACTGCACTAACAGTGATAATTCATCGCATCTATAGTTAAAATGGATCGCTTTCAATAATCGATATGCTATATTATGATGCTTTTATAACACTTATTTGAACTTTAATGCTATGTTTGTATATTATAAAGACATATCACAATGAAAATATGTTAAAACTTATCTTCAAATCACTTAACTTGATATTTTCAAAACACAAACAAATACAGTTTTCCCATGATCCTTTATTCTACAATAGACATACCCGCATATAACAGTAAAAATGAACTAGCTGGATTCGCACTTTATATACACTGTACATTAATGCAAATAATTCATATTTTATCAAGGTTTTCAGTAGCAACGCACATGACCAGGAATGGTCATGTGTCTTTCATGAGTCAGCAGTGGTACAAATTTGCAATTATTGCAGTTCTTCTAGTTGATCGTAATTGTTTGTATTCGTTGACTGTTAGTAGTTCAAGTCGACTTTAGCACGAGCTTGTAAAAGTATGAATGGACTTGCTTCCCATGAAAGAAAACTGAGTTTGTGTTGTACAATTACAAAAGTTATGAGACACAAATCAGACAAATGTTTACTACTACAGGGATCAATGATGAGGTCTGACTGACCTGTCCATATAGTAAATGTAAATGACTCTTACCTTCACCCCAAGTCCATGATGTCTAAGTTTGGAATAAAATTACAGGTGTTAGGGTCTATCAAAGTAAACCAGGTTTAATCCACCATTTTCTACATTTGAAAATGCCTGTACCAAGTCAGGAATATGACAGTTCTTGTCCATTCGTTTTTTATGCGTTTTGTTATTTGATTTTGCCATGTGATTATGGACTTTCCTAATTGATTTTCCTCTGAGTTCAGTATTTTTGTGATTTTACTTTTTATGCATATGTGTCGCCTATGAGATTGACCTTGTATGTCATTCAATCTTTTTGAAATGACAAACAGGAATGAATATGGTTTAGAGGTTGATATCTCAATCTTTTACAAGTTCTCAAAACACTCACAAAAGGGTATGGGGTGACCCTAAGGACTACCCCTATTTTTCATTTGATTTTTTATATTGTCCCATGCATAACTATATATGGTTCATGGGTGGGGATCTCGACCGTTATCAAGTTTTCAAACAGGAGGGGTGGGGGACCCCAGTGACTTCTGCTATATTTCATTTGATATGTTATATTGTCTAATACATGAATATATATCTTTGAGGGGTAGGGATCTCATGTTTCTAATTTATCAAACAGGAGTTGGTAGGGTGACCCTAAGGACTCTCCCTTTATTTCATTTGATTAGTTCTCATACATGAATATATATGGTTTCAATTTCTCAATCAGAAGGGGTGAGGTGACTGCAGGGACTCCCCCTTTAATTCATTTAATTTAGAGTTGGGGATGCCAACTGTTTCCAAGTTCTTAAACATGAGGGGTAGGTTGACCACAGGGACTTCCCCTATATTTTATTTGATTTGTTATATATATAGTTTTATACATGAGTATATATGGTTAAGGGATGATGATCTCGAATTTTTCCAAGTTCTTAAACAGGAGGGTGTACAGTGACCATAGGGACCCCCTTATAATTCATTTGATTTGTAGTTTTGTCCCATACAAAATATATATTGTTTAAGATTGTGGATCTCGACCGTTATAAATTCTAAAACAGAAAGGGGATGAGTGGCCCCACGAACTCCACCTATATTTCATATGAGTTGTTATGGTGTCCCATACATGAATATATATGGTTTAGGGGTGGGGATCTTGACCGTTACCAAGTTCCCAAACAGGAAGGGTAGGGTGACCCACAGGGAATATCCCTATATTTCATTTGATTAGTTATATTGTCCCATACATGAATAAATATGGTTTAGGGTTCAGGATCTCGAATATTTCCAAGTTCTCAAACAAGAGGGTTTACAGTAACCTAGGGACCCCCTTATTATTCCTTTGATTTGTTATATTGTCCCATACATGAATATATATGGTTTAAAATTGGGGATCTCAACCGTTTCCAAATTCTTAAACCGGAAGGGGAAGACTGGACCCACGAACTCCACCTATATTTCATATGATTCCATACATGAATATATATGGTTTAGGGGTGGGGATCTCGACCGTTTCCAAGTTCTCAAATATGAGGGTTGGGGTGATCCCCAGGTAAACACCAGTCATGCCCTACATAATCAATAGGTGGTTTTTTTCCACGAAAGGGGGGGGGGGGGTCGGTGCGTCCACCCCTGGATCCGCCTATGGCAACAGACTAATTCAAAACTTAACAAAAGTTTAAAACACAGAAAAGAAATATTCAAATAATTGACAATTCTAATTCTGGTACTTCTTATGGCAAACTAAACTCTCAACAAATCTTTCATTGATTATGTCACATATATATCATATATCTACCTTAAAAGTCCCAGGAGATGGACACTGTTTTGTTTTCTCTCTCTAAGATTAAAAAAATTGAGACTTGAGTCTGAATAGTACATTTAGTACTGTAATATATATTGTATGCTCCCATATTGTCCAAAATTAGATTTTATGGGAAGATGAAGTTATTATGATAACCCATGAGAATACCATTACTTTGAAAGGTATATGCAGGGCAGGTTACTTGGAAGTATGTGGGCTACATCCTTTATAATTCAAGCTGCAGCAGTGGCCTGATCATAACATTTTCAATCTACCAAGTACTTTATCACTATATCACTATCAGGTTCACATTTCAACCTATTTAGCAATACACACTTTGGTTATATAACATCACAGTACCAAAATTGCACCTACATGTATTCAACAAAAAAAGCTGCAGAAATCTTTCAAGCTTTCTTACACCATGTGAAGTTATATAATTATTATTTTTTTTAAAAGAGCAAATGGAAAGCAAGATGTGGTATGATTGCCAATGAGACAACTGTCCACAAGAGACCAAAATAACACAGAAATTAGCGACTATAGGTCATCGTACAGCCTTCAACAATGAGAAAAATCCATACCGCATAGTCAGCTATTTAAGGCCCTGATATGACAATGTAAAACAAAAATTAACTTTGTTACCAGCATCTTTTTCTTCCAAAAAATAAGCACAGAATGGTTCATAAAAAAAAGTTGCGAAAAAACTGACAATGCAGGTGCAATTTGGGTCCTCTCATGTTAGCAACTTTACAACTACAAATTTATGTTTAGGACCAAAACAAAAAAAGTTCAAACCTAAAGGCAATAAATGCTTCCCCTTGCACAGCCTGATACAACAGCGGTACAGATGTATATTTAGCATATATAAAAAACACCATTTTTTTTTTGTCAGTTGAAATCAAGCATATTTTAATTTTTGACCCTTCAAATTTCAATATGGACTAATTTGAAAACAGATATAAGGTGAGTTATATTGTTGCCATAAATTAGTGGAGAATAAAGGCTTTTTCTCCTGGAGAATAATCCCAATTTGAAAAAAAACGGCTTAAAATAATTCCCCAAAAGACAACTTCTATTCCCAAACAGTGCAGTCTCATTGGTAATTGTGCATGAATACAAACTATATGTGCACATTGTAGGGTCTATTTATGTATCATCACTGAAAAAAATGGGGTATTATTTTAAAGCAGGGTTTGACTCTTGAAATGGGTTTGTAAATTTCAGTCAAATTCATGGTTTATTTTAAATTTCCTAATTTGATGAAAATGAGGCATATTTTCCCAATAAAAAAGGGTAGAGGTAGTTTTGAAAAAAGCCAGCAATATCACTGCAGGTGATCAACCCAAACATTTCTATACAGCAGCAGTCTCTAACTACATATCTCCTTAATTTTATATGATAGTCCTACAAAAATATTGAAAATGTGTAGATTTTTTTCTTTCTAGCTTCTCTCATGTGAAAGCAGTACCTTTTGGGTCACTATTTATGTGTTGCACCTAATAAAAATTGTAACACTTTATAGTGACTGAACAGGTTAAACAAATACTTCTCAAGAAACAGAAAAAGAAGACAACTTGAAACAGCACCAGCCATGCCAGTATATGTATGAATAAAAACTCAGATCAGACTAGCATGGACAATATGTTAGATATGTGTCCTTGTGAATACTGAATAGTAATGAAAGTTATCAATAATTCTGCAGATAATGCAATTTTATTATCAAGTGTTTTGTACTGTTTTGGTAAAGTGCCGAATTGACCATGTCGTCCTTTTTGTATCATTTCACTCCCCAGTCTCTTTTATCCCTCGATATTTGTCAAAACTGAAGCACGTTGTTTTTTCTATTTGAAGTTTAATCCACCACTAGAGTAAGTTTACCTTTTATATTTGTGCTCATTTTTTATATCGTTGTGCATATTGTTGAACTATACATTTTATGCAAACTCATTTTTGATTATTGGTGCTCATTTACGCACGACATGAAAAAATATTGCCGCTGTGAATTTACAGTACTGTTTGTATTTTTTATGTATGCATTTGCCCCTTAAATTCCATTCTGTATTTGTCAATCCCACATATTAGGATTTATTTTTGTGTTTTATCGATGTAGACAAGGGTCACGCTCGATTTTTCTAGAACTACAGTACCGCACAGTTTTAACGTGTGTAAATTTACCATCGTGCACGATATGAAAACTGCAGTCAACGACATATGCAACCTGTCATTTTTATTGAATATATAGATACTTACGTGTAACCTTTTTCTGATATATTGATGTTGTTTTTCGAAGTGTAGTGTACAAGAATTACTTGTATTGAACTATGTAACCATTTTCTTTGTGAATGTACAACTTTTTGACATTTATTGACTCAATAGTATGCTTATGTTTGTTATTTTGTATTTTCAGTTTTTTACCCTCTCCGGAGGTCTATACCAATAAACAGTTGAACTCTCAACGACTTATCAGTACAGTAAAAAATCTAGATAAAGATATGAACCCAAGATAGATTCAACATGTCACACTCAGAATCCGTTTCTGACAGAGAGCTCAGATCTTTGAGAACACTAACATCAGATGGAGACCATCTTTTCGAACAATCTAATGAAAGACATCACTATATCCTCAGAACTATAAAACGAGATATAGACGCTATTTTATTAGACGTTGAAGATAACCCAGTGGTGGACCTGTCCACAGCGTCAACATACAGAGAGGAACTTCTGAAACTGTCAGAAAAGTATGAGAAAGAAGCTAACAGATATTTTGATTACTTAAAATCATATAGGACAAGAGAAAGTGAAAGTGAGCATGCATCATTTAAAGTGTCATTCTATGCTTTAAAGGCTAAGATATCAGTTGTCAAACAACATCTAAGTGAATTGCTACCTAGAAGATCACTAGAAAATAGTGAACGAACTCATAAAAGTCGTAGCTCCCAACATAGTTCCCGTCATACTGTGTCAACAAGACACTCGTCACTAAGTGCTCAATCAGAGATTCTTAAACAAACAGTGAAACTTGAAACCGCTAAGACACGGCTTAAATATGCTAAAGAGGAGGCGGAGTTGTTGCACCGTGAAGCTACACTCAAAGCAGAGAAAAATGTCCTCGCTATGAAGCGAGACGTTGACGAAGCTGAGTCGGGATTACAAGCTGTTAAGAAGGCATTGGATTTCGATCTCAAAGACTATGGTGAAAGTTACGAACCACCAAGGATTGCTGATCCAGTAGTTCAACATGCCAATGAAGACAAAAGGTCTGAAAGAAAGTACCGTAGTGCTAACATACCAGATACACGTAACATTACAGAACAACGTACAGCAGAATTTGTGGAGCAACAGCGCTCACACCACTCCTTACATTTGAGCAAACATAACCTTGAAGTGAACAATGTAAATATTCCTATTCATTCTTTAGGACCATTGAATCCTACAGCACAACCTTTCGTTCCAACTCAGAGGAACGAAGCACAAGAATTGGCCAAGTTCATGGTGAAGAAAGATTTAATCACATCTAGGCTCATATCATTTGACGACCAGCCGTCACATTACTCATCTTGGAAAATTAGTTTTCAACACATAATGACTGAGTTAGATACAAATCCATTGGAACAGTTGGACCTTCTTATAAAGTATTTGGGACCGAGCTCAAAACAGCACGCTCAGAACATTAGATGTGCTAATGCTCATAACCCGGCTACTGCAGTGCGTCTTATATGGGAACGCTTAGATTCTAGGTTCGGTAGTCCAGAGATGATAGAATCGTCACTTCACTCACGTATAGTTAACTTTCCCAAACTCTCGAACAATAACCGAATAGAACTCTACGAGTTAGCGGACTTAGCCGCTGAGATCGAGTCAATCCGCAAAGATGAAAAGTTTGCCACCACATTCGCTTACTTTGATTCGTCTCTAGGCGTGAATCGTTTTGTAACTAGATTACCTTACAGTATTCAAGAAAAATGGACAACTACTGCCAATGGTTATAAGTCAAGAAACTTTGGAGCATATCCGCCATTTTCTTTCTTCGTGCCATTTTTGCAAAACATTGCTAAAGTGCGTAATGACCCTGGATTTTTATATGACAATCAAGACACAAAACCATCCACATCTAAACACACGAGAGTACAAAACCGAAATCGAAGTCCTGCGAAAGTTTCAAGCATTAAAACAGACATTGGACACAGTGTTAATAAACCACCTAATAGTACTAGTATTCAGAAGTCAAAAGAGGATTTGTGTCCCCTTCATGGAACTAACCATACGCTCAACTCATGCCGCGGTTTTCGTACTAAACCACTGTCCGAGAGACTTGATTTAATTAAGCAAAAAGGTTTGTGTTTCAAGTGTTGCGGACCTAAGAGACATTTCCGTGACAAATGTAAAGAGGATGTCAAATGCAGTGTTTGTGGTTCTCGTGACCATCCGTCAGCCTTACATGTAGATATTACAGCGGAACCCGAGAAAAAGCACGAGGAGGAGAATTCTAAGGAACAAATAAGCAGCAAATGTACCAAAATATGTGATTCGATACACAATACAAGTAAATCATGTGCTAAGATAGTACTCGCCAAAGTATATCACTCCGAGAGACCAGATCATTTCAAAACTGTTTACTGTGTGATCGACGACCAAAGCAACAGGACTTTAGCAACGTCAGATTTCTTCAACTTCTTCGGCGAAAATGACACTGAAACAGAATATGAACTTGCTTCTTGTGCAGGAAGGTTCATTACGAGTGGAAGACGAGCTTCCGGATACATGTTAGCGTCACTTGACGGATCATCTTATCTTAACGTACCTGAAATTATCGAATGTAATGACATTCCAAACAACCGGGAAGAAATACCGTCATCTGGTGTAGCTTCAAGTTATCCACACATGATGGACATAGCAAGTTGTATTCCTGACATTGACAATCAGTCTGAAATACAGATGTTAATAGGCCGTGACCTAATTAGAGCACACCATGTTATTGAACATCGTATAGGAGTCGACGAGGTACCGTACGCACAACATTTGCCCTTAGGATGGGTTATAGTAGGGAATGTATGCCTAGGAAGACAAAATGTTGTAAATGTAAACAAAACTGTAATTTTGAACAATGGACGACCTACATTATTGTCCCCGTGTGATAGCCACATGTCAGTGAAATTAGACCCATTCTTCAACAAGACTCAACTAGACGAAAAGGAAAGCACGTCAATAGAGGATCAAACCTTTTTAAACATTATGTCATCAGGATTCTTCAAACAAGATGATGGACACTGGATCGCTCCACTACCATTTAAACCCAACAAACCTTCTTTAGAAAACAACAAACAAATTGCAGAGCGTAGAGCTAAATCTTTCGACATGAACTTACGTTGCAACTCCATAAAGCGCACACATGTGTTAGAATTTATGCAGAAACTGTTAGACCGAGAACATGCCCAGATAGCACCCAAACTATCGCCAGGTACCGAGTGCTGGTACCTGCCTATGTTCGCAGTGTATCATCCAAGAAAACCAGAAAGTGTAAGAGTAGTTTTCGACTCTTCAGCAAAACATCATGGACTATCTTTGAACGACGTCTTGTTGACAGGTCCAGATATTTATAACAGCCTACTTGGAATTTTACTCCGTTTTAGGAAAGAAGCTTATGCCGTAACCGTTGATATCGAACAGATGTTTCATAACTTCAGAGTCATTGATGAACATAGACGTTTCTTGCGCTTCCTGTGGCACAAGGACAACGATTTTGATAAACCGCTAACTGAATATCAGATGTTAGTACACGTCTTCGGCAACAGTCCGTCCCCAGCAGTGGCTACGTATGGTCTGAGACGAACTGTCCAACACGCTGAACTTGATGTGAAAGAGTTTGTTAGCAACGACTTCTACGTAGACGATGGCCTTACCTCGTGCGCAACTCCAGAGGGAGTTATTGATCTTGTTCAAAGAACTAAACAAACTTTATATGACAATGGCAGACTTAGATTGCATAAAGTTGCATCTAACAGCAGGTTAGTGCTCGAAGCATTTCATCCAGATGACCTTGCCAAAAATCTCAAGGACCTCGACCTTGGATCGGCAGATCTTCCGATGCAGAGGAGCTTAGGTCTTTCATGGAACACAGAACTGGACGAGTTCACCTTTAGAGTATCTTCCGACATCAAGCCATTTACACGCCGCGGAGTTCTGTCAACAATTAACAGTCTGTATGACCCAGTTGGCTTTGCTGCACCAGTGATAATAAGAGGCAAATTACTCATGCGCCAGATGCTCTCATCTTCATCTACTTCTGATTGGGACGATCCACTTCCAGAACTTCTAAATCAACAATGGGAATCTTGGGTACAATCATTGAGCGAACTTGAAAATTTTCGTATATCTAGAAAGTACAATGGATCGGTGAAATTAGACCCAATCTTCAACAAGACTCAACTAGACGAAAAGGAAAGCACGTCAATAGAGGATCAAACCTTTTTAAACATTATGTCATCAGGATTCTTCAAACAAGATGATGGACACTAGATCGCTCCACTACCATTTAAACCCAACAAACCTTCTTTAGAAAACAACAAACAAATTGCAGAGCGTAGAGCTAAATCTTTCGACATGAACTTACGTTGCAACTCCATAAAGCGCACACATGTGTTAGAATTTATGCAGAAACTGTTAGACCGAGAACATGCCCAGATAGCACCAAAACTATCGCCAGGTACCGAGTGCTGGTACCTGCCTATGTTCGCAGTGTATCATCCAAGAAAACCAGAAAGTGTAAGAGTAGTTTTCGACTCTTCAGCAAAACATCATGGACTATCTTTGAACGACGTCTTGTTGACAGGTCCAGATATTTATAACAGCCTACTTGGAATTTTACTTCGTTTTAGGAAAGAAGCTTATGCCGTAACCGTTGATATCGAACAGATGTTTCATAACTTCAGAGTCATTGATGAACATAGACGTTTCTTGCGCTTCCTGTGGCACAAGGACAACGATTTTGATAAACCGCTAACTGAATATCAGATGTTAGTACACGTCTTCGGCAACAGTCCGTCCCCAGCAGTGGCTACGTATGGTCTGAGACGAACTGTCCAACACGCTGAACTTGATGTGAAAGAGTTTGTTAGCAACGACTTCTACGTAGACGATGGCCTTACCTCGTGCGCAACTCCAGAGGGAGTTATTGATCTTGTTCAAAGAACTAAACAAACTTTATATGACAATGGCAGACTTAGATTGCATAAAGTTGCATCTAACAGCAGGTTAGTGCTCGAAGCATTTCATCCAGATGACCTTGCCAAAAATCTCAAGGACCTCGACCTTGGATCGGCAGATCTTCCGATGCAGAGGAGCTTAGGTCTTTCATGGAACACAGAACTGGACGAGTTCACCTTTAGAGTATCTTCCGACATCAAGCCATTTACACGCCGCGGAGTTCTGTCAACAATTAACAGTCTGTATGACCCAGTTGGCTTTGCTGCACCAGTGATAATAAGAGGCAAATTACTCATGCGCCAGATGCTCTCATCTTCATCTACTTCTGATTGGGACGATCCACTTCCAGAACTTCTAAATCAACAATGGGAATCTTGGGTACAATCATTGAGCGAACTTGAAAATTTTCGTATATCTAGAAAGTACAATGGATCTTCATTTGTCAATAGTGTTAAACGAGAAATTCACATATTCTCAGACGCTTCTAAAGATGCAATAGCAGCTGTCGCATATATCAAACTTTATAATGCAAATTCTGTTAACACTAGCTTTCTTTTCGGAAAAGCCAAAGTTGCCCCGTCTCATGGACACACAATTCCACGTCTGGAACTTTGCGCTGCAGTCTTAGCAGCAGAGCTATCTGACATTATTCGAGATCAATTAGATATCAACCCAGATGATTTTTATTATTATACAGACAGTCGTGTAGTACTTGGATACCTGACAAACGAAATAAGACGCTTCTACATATATGTTGGTAACAGGGTAAGCCGTATTCGTTCTTCATGTAAACCTACTCAGTGGTCTCATGTGTCTACGAATGACAACCCAGCTGATTTAGCTACTAGGTCCATTATCACGAAAGATCTTCCAGAGAGTCTTTGGATAAAGGGCCCTAACTTGCTCTCGATTAATGACAAACATGATGAACACGATCATTTATTAGTAGATCCCGAAAATGACAAAGAAATACGTCCATCAGTTAGCTGTAAGAAAACAGATCTCAAAATCGAAGACAATAAAACGTTATTAGGATGTAGTAGATTCGACAAGTTTTCTAAATGGACACGTCTTGTAAGAAGCATCGCCTTTATAAAATCAGCCATTCGTAGGAAACTGCACCAAGAAGGAGTTACCTCACCTGATCTGCTAAGAGACTCTGTAAATTTAATACTACGCTCAGTTCAACAGGATGTTTTCTCCGACGAGATTAAGTTGCTTCAAGAAGGAAAAAATGTAACTTCAAGAAGCCAGTTGGCTCAACTATCACCTATACTAGGCTCAGATGGACTCGTTAGAGTAGGAGGAAGGCTCAAACACGCTACTGTAAATGATTCATTAGACATGTCCCACCATCCTGTGATCCTTCCAAAGAACCACCATGTTTCGTTACTTGTTATTCACCATTTTCATGAAAGTATACACCATCAAGGTAGACATTTGACCGAAGGCGCAATCCGTGCCGGTGGCTATTGGATTATTAGTGCGAAACGTTCTATTTCAACTCTCATCAACAAGTGCATAATTTGTAAGAAGCTCAGAGGAAAACTTGAATGGCAGCAAATGTCCGATCTCCCAACAGATCGACTTAGCCCTTGTCCTCCGTTTTCTTATGTCGGCGTAGACACATTCGGTCCATGGTCCGTCGTATTTCGCAAAACTAGAGGAGGCTCAGCTAATCAGAAACGTTGGGCGTTACTGTTTACATGCATGACCACACGCGCTGTGCATATCGAAGTGATAGAAGACATGTCAACCTCGTCTTTCATCAACGCTATGAGACGCGTAATTGCAGTGAGAGGTCCTATCATCCAATTTCGTTCTGATCGAGGAACTAATTTCATTGGAGCAACATCAGAGCTCAATATTGACCCTGAATTTGTCGAAAAAGGACCAATCAAGGAATTCTTACTGAAATCCGGAACTACCTGGATATTTAATCCACCTTACGCACATCATATGGGTGGCTCATGGGAGAGACTTATTGGTGTTTCTCGTCGGATACTCGACAGCTTGTTATTGGAAAACAAAAGTAAGACAATTACACACGAAGTGCTTGTTACACTAATGGCTGAAGTTATGGCCATCATAAACAATAGACCATTACTACCAGTTTCAACTGACCCAGAGTGTCCCAGTATTTTGAGTCCGTCGTCACTGCTTACGATGAAAACTTCACCAGACGTGAAACCGTTTCCTTTATTCGGTCCAAAGGATATGTTGAAATCTCAATGGAAATGTGCACAAGGATTAGCAGAAGAGTTTTGGCGTAGATGGAAATCCGAATATCTTCATGAACTTCAGATTCGTACAAAGTGGCAAACTGACCGTCGTAATCTACAAGTTGGTGACTTAATTCTCATGAAAGATCAGGATACGCCACGTAATTCATGGCCCGTAGGACTGGTAGACAGGATATTTCCAAGCTCGGACGGCAAAATTCGAAAAGTGGAAGTCGCTATCGTCAAAGACGGAAAGCGCACAACTTATACCAGACCAATTACCGAATTGGTAACTCTCCTTGAAGTGGACTAACTATAATACATGTAGTGACATTGTGTTTTATTCTGACAATCAAATTTGATACATACACAATTATTATAACATTGTAAGGGACACAAATGTTAATTTTTCATATGACATTATCCTTTTATTTTTAAAATGTAGTGATTTCCTTTGAAATCAGAGGAGGAGTGTACTGTTTTGGTAAAGTGCCGAATTGACCATGTCGTCCTTTTTGTATCATTTCACTCCCCAGTCTCTTTTATCCCTCGATATTTGTCAAAACTGAAGCACGTTGTTTTTTCTATTTGAAGTTTAATCCACCACTAGAGTAAGTTTACCTTTTATATTTGTGCTCATTTTTTATATCGTTGTGCATATTGTTGAACTATACATTTTATGCAAACTCATTTTTGATTATTGGTGCTCATTTACGCTCGACATGAAAAAATATTGCCGCTGTGAATTTACAGTACTGTTTGTATTTTTTATGTATGCATTTGCCCCTTAAATTCCATTCTGTATTTGTCAATCCCACATATTAGGATTTATTTTTGTGTTTTATCGATGTAGACAAGGGTCACACTCGATTTTTCTAGAACTACAGTACCGCACAGTTTTAACGTGTGTAAATTTTCCATCGTGCACGATATGAAAACTACAGTCAACGACATATGCAACCTGTCATTTTTATTGCATATATAGATACTTACGTGTAACCTTTTTCTGATATATTGATGTTGTTTTTCGAAGTGTAGTGTACAAGAATTACTTGTATTGAACTATGTAACCATTTTCTTTGTGAATGTACAACTTTTTGACATTTATTGACTCAATAGTATGCTTATGTTTGTTATTTTGTATTTTCAGTTTTTTACCCTCTCCGGAGGTCTATACCAATAAACAGTTGAACTCTTAACGACTTATCAGTACAGTTTTGTACATTTGCTGTTAAAATTTTCACACAATCAGTGAAACATTCAAAAAGGTTTTAAACTAAATTTTGATTGCTGAAAGTTTCAAACAAGGGCAATTGTTTTATTTACAAATAACTCATGTGTATCTTTGAGAAAAAAAATCAAGTGCAATTTTTGGAATTAAATTGGAAAAAAATCTTTTGACGCCCACTGGCGCATGTCAATTGTGAATATACTTACCAAATATATATTTTTTTATCATGATACTATCAAGTACACATCGTAGGAAAAAATGCACAAATTACAGATAGAATAATTAAACCACCCTATTTTGTGTGCATCTTCTGCAAAATCAGTATTAGTTGAATCTATACACTAGATGAGTAATAATCAATGTAAATATGGAAACTTGAAAAGTAAGCTAGCAAAAAAATATATGCAAGAAATGACATAAAACTGACTAGTACATGAAATTGATGTAGAACCCATAAACTGAAAATGATCAGGAATACAAATGTTTTTTTTTGTTCCAGTTGGATTTTTTTTCATCAAAGCCCTTCTGACAGCGCTATCAATATAAATCATTTGGTCAAAATCTAACACTACTATTAAGGTTCATCATAACAAATTGGCAAATACAACCGTATTTTCACCTAAAAAACTACTGTGTACAAACTTACCTGTGCGGTTTGGGATGTTTTAAATGTTTAACATAATATATAAAAGATAAATTTATTTTGCATGTCTGAAAGATAAAATTGTTTTTGGTGAAGATCTGGAAAAATATTTTTTTTGTCCTCTGCCTGAACAGATATGTTTTTCATCAATTTGGAAATTGAATATTTTTTTTAATAAAAAAAAAAAAGTACCATACCCCCTCCTGCCTTTTGAGGTTCAATGAAACATTGAAACAGTTATCATTCCATAAACATTTTCAATCTGCACTTTTTATTTTATTTTAGACAAAAACTATATGTTAATGTAGCCTAGGAGATTCGTCCTGAACATGCATGAAATATTTGCCACTGGATGTTAAGCAGCCAACAACCAATCAATATATATAGGACATTGTCTTGTTATAAAGCTGGCATTTAAGGTAGCACCTTCCTCATATTACTTATGTGTCTCGGGAATTTTTTTACTATATACAACATATTTTCACACTAGAGGTTTTACATGACCAAGCTGACAAAATATGGATAATTTTCACAAAAAAAAACAACGAACTGACAGTCAGGATTCTACTTTGTCAAAATTATCTCCCCATTACGCCAGTTAATTTTCACAATCGTAAAAATGGAAGCCATTGTAGGGATGACGCCCTGCAAATTTTGCTCTTGATAACCGATAAATTTATCCGCATAGCACCATTACGATCCTTATATGTCAGTTGAATTTTAAAAGACAAATGTATCTACTAGCTAATGAGCATCAGTTAATGATCTTGCCTGCATTGATTCAACTTTAAACTATTGTCTAATCGGTTGTCAGGTGAAATTTATGAAAAATCATCAACAATTAAAAAAAATCTTGTTAAATATTTCATTGAAGGGCAGACCAGATTTTTTTTGGGTGTCTGAAAGCATCATTCTTTTTGGATTTGATGGTCTTATAAGATATTTTGGAAAGTTACGTAGTTACCAAAGCAGGTAACAAGCAAATAACAGTGTAAAAAATTGTGTTGCTTACTTCCAGCGATGGTTACTTTCTTATATGCAATGTAGTGGGAAATTTTCACTGTAGCACTGAAAAGGATTAAACTTTGTGCATGCAAAGTATTTCTTTGGTTGAAATAAAGGTTACACGCCATTATTCCGACAGCCCATTAGTCCGACAGCTCATTAATCCGACAACCCATTGTTCCGACAGCCCATTGCTCCGACAACCCATTAGTCCGACAACCCAATAGTCCGACAGCCCATTAAGCCGACAGCCCATTAATCCGACAACCCATTTGTCCGACACTTTAGAAAAAAATATTAGGCGGTATCAGTGTAAAAACGTCCGTCTAAGGGTCTATTCCTTAACGTATATATACAGAAATCTTCCGAGTATGTTTTTAATGTACAGAATTATTTTCTTATGGATTAAGGTAGCAATACACAGTTAGGAGTTTAGTTTCGCATTATATGTCCCCTGTGGATTTTTGAAATAGGAAAGTTTTTGTGTAATAAAATTCATTTTTAGACAGATGAGTGCTAATTTAGCCTTCAAAGATGGTTTATAAGAGCATCAAGATTATTTTTTACATGTTTTATGGGCTGTTTTCTGTTTGACAGTCCGTATTTTCATAGCTAGACCGGCCATCGGTCCAGAAATTAATGTACTGTTTACAAACGTTACAAACACTCTTTTTCTACACGAAGTTTTTGACGCAATTTTACAAAAAAAATGAGACGAAAGACATATGATTTTCATTGGATTTGCTGAATGATATATTTACACAGTTTCAGAAAAGGTATTACTCCAAGTGATTGAAATTCTACTTTTAGCCAAATTTTGGGGAAATATGTGACATCTTTCCCCCCCCCCTTTTTTGCAATATTTTATAACAAATAAATGCAGATTGTTGCCATGGATACACCAAAATGAGATTATATTTTACCATTTTATATACTGGAAATAAAATCTATGGAAGATCCTGATTACATACATATGCCCATATATGACACAAACAGTAAGCTTGATATTGCAAGAAAGCAATGAAAAGGGAATGGTAGAATTCATAAAGGCAAATTTTAGTATTTTTTCCTAACTCTTTATTGCTACCTAACTTCGAACTCCGTATATATACGGAAATATGATGCAAAGGTTCCTTGCTAACTTAAATACAGACAATTGGCAATCATACCACCTCTTCTTATTTGAATGTGAAGAATTGGAATTAGTTATAGAGTGTTTTTTATAGTTTGTTCTTATATTTGTACTATATCACAACTGCATATGCCAGTCCAGGTTTGGGAGGGTTAGCTCCTTTAGACATGTTTAACCCCGACACATTCTGTATGTGCCTGTCCCAAGTTATGAACCTGTAGATAAGTGGTGGTCTTTGATCCATGTATGTCATATTTGTTTTACGGAAGTTGTTTTTAAATAGTCCATGATAGTCTTGCATATGTCGCGGCATTTTTAACGGGCTATAAGGTATGGATTTTTCTCATTGATTAAGGCAGTATGGTTTCCTATATATCCTACATCAACTTCAGTTAAACTTTGGTGGATAGTTGCCTCAATGGCAAGCAATTACAACATCTCCTCATTTTTATATTTCACAAGAACAAACAAATGACAATAAAATTAGTAAAACCAACATATTATATGTATTGACCTTCAATTTGAATCTTTTTCTGTCGCGATTGTTTTTAACCAATGATATAAAATGAAAATGAACCTCATTAAGAGTTCAAGTTTTGTATGGTCCGAAATGTACCTTTAGCTCGAAATAACACGCTATAATATCCTACATCTTCGTTTTCTGCAGCATAAAACAGGAATATCAAGGCGTTGGTCAATCATATGTTTCTGAGGTGGGGTGGGGCATACATATTCTAGAGTTTACTTTTTCCCAATCAAAATTACAAAACATAACAAAGTTCAAGTAACGATTTTCGATTTTACTGAAATTGCGCAACAGTGTAAATCATTGCATTCCAGTACTGGTCAATGTTTCTGTTGCCAGCTCTGTATGTGGCCTGCAATCGATCAATTCTAGCCTGTAAACGTCTATATTTAAGCCTGCGGGTAGGTGGATTGTCACCGCGATTACTTGCCTGTATACCAAGAACCGATCTGCGTTCTTCTTTTTTCACTTTTTTTTTATGAAATACCAAAATTGGGGTGTTTCCTCCCAACGGTTGTATTCCACCTGTGGTTAAAACCTGAAAAGAAGAAAAAAAAACGACGTTGTGTTAATAAACCTGAAACCATGGAACCAAGTATCCGGCAAAAATAGGGTACTCCGATCGTAAGATAAATGTAGTTTTCATATTACAACGTACATGTTACACGTTTAACAAGTATAGATAATTAAATGAAAATGGGCAATAACTATAAAGCACACGATTGTCTTCTGCTCAGTGAATACGCGCGTAATATGGTTGCACTATCTATTAACAAAACGCGACCGTTTAAAAACGTGCTCCACACGTTTCTTAATCACAAACTAATTTATTATGATTTGCATATTAGGAAATACGTTTATTTCATTGGCTGAGATAGTTTCCGGAAGTGGATTCGGACGTTATTAGAATTTAATCAAGTTTTAGCTTTCTAAAAAGCTATAGACTGCTTCGCCCTACACTAATTTAAGGTTATATATGTGCATGTGGTTGCTAAATTGGTATTGGCAATGTGGTATTTTTAGATTTTGATTGATATAAAATGGATGTACTTTAAGACAAAGACAAAATATTTTATTTCCTCAGACACGAACGTGTACAAGAGTGTGCGTTATACACCCATGCTTTTAAAAAACAATTCTTGTTAAAAATTAAAACAATTGAAAATTTAGACACGACTTATAAGGTGTGTTTTTCTGGAAGTGTGCATATATTGTCAAAAGTTATGAAATACAGATAATAATGCACATTTACCTCAAATCACGTGTGATAGAAGTGGAGAAATCAAATTCCTTATCTTCAATCGTAAATAAATCTTTAAAGTTGTTCTAAAGGGGCTACGATGACAAGATAAAAACTGATAATGATGTTCTGACGGATAGAAGGACTGGTCAAAAACAGTTTACCCTTCGGACCGAAACAAAAGTTGGGTTTGATATAAGGATGTTATTAAATTACAGAGTTAATTATCTGTTACTTTGTCAACGTAATTTTATTTTCCACTTACCCTCAACGTGATTATTGGTTCGATTGTCCATATCCCTGTTGAACACATTCCATGTTGCCGGTTGGAACTGACCATTGAGATAATTGCGCTCAAAATAGAGCAGGAGATCTCTCAAACCATGATATCTCCTGCATAGGTTTCTGGTTTCTACATCTTGCACAAACAAATGAAAATTCTGTCGCATAACTGATACAGGGAGGTACGCTATGGCCATCAGCTTGCGAATGCACCTTTTTAGTCTTGCACTTCTGTTGTAAGATCGTCTTAGTCCCTCTTTTTGTACACGCCTCCAGACACTTTTACAAAAATGAAAAAAGCAGCCCATGATACGAGAATTTGGAAAGTCTGTATGAGCAGCAGTCATTATAGCAGTTTCGAAATCAGATATTATATAGGTAGGGGTAAGTTGGTTATTTGTCAGGCGGAAGTATCGCCTCTTCAGATGTCCCAAAATTTGGCGATAATTAGCCACATTTCTGTCAGTCATCAAGGCAAATACAAGAGGTATAACTCTGTCCCTATAAAATCCATGGATGGTTAGAAATTGCTTGTAAGGAGCTGGATTAGATTTAAATGTTGCATCAATATAAATGTCGTTGCATTGACCCAAACAACGGAGTGCTTGTGTCGTGCAAAAAACAGCAATGCCCCATCCATTATCCAATTTACTGAGAAAACGGTTCCCATCTAGCGTAACGCGCCAGCATCCACGAATGTCGACGTCATTTATTGTTGCTGGTATCTCAGGCATGTATCTTCTTCTTGTTCGATCAAGAAAAAATCTTACACTGTCATATGTAGGGATATTGTCCCTTTCCGCTGGAGGGATCTGATGGGCTATATCGTCATATGCCTCTCGAACTGTAAGGGAAGGGTTATCCGCCACCACAGCCGTCATTTGTCGTCTTATATTGGAGCTCAGAATTAAATCTTGGTCCTCTGGATTATCATGTTGACCAACCTGGGAAAGATTTTTTTAATATTAAATTATGTTTCCTAGCATCATTTAGTAAGATATATAAAAAGGATCAACAGTTTATTTAAGTGGATTTATTTCGTTTTCCTAATTCATATTACTATTCGGTCAAACAGGTATCTATCCTTCGATATATTTACTAATTATGGACTTCAAACGAGGTCAGGTCAGTACTTTATTATATATGGACCTGTTCAGATTATATGGACCGAGGACGAATTCCAAGGTTCATTATAATCTTACAGGTCCATATATAGTATAATTTACTGAGTGAACACTGAGTCTCCTTCATTTGTATATTACATATATATGTAGATCATATTGTTAGTTTGAAAACGATATTGACTCGATGTTACTATTTTTGGAAATGATATTGACGATATTTACAGAGTATATCAATATCGAGGATAAACTTCAAATTTGATTATATATTGGATAACAATCTGATTCCTACATAGGAAAAATTGCGACATATGTTTAGGCCCAACATGAAAACATATGTTTTTGATCATATGAAAAACATATGTTAAACATATGAAAAACATATGTTAAACATATGAAAAACATATGTTTATAAAATCATATGAAAAACATGTTTTTCATACATGTAATCATATGAAAAACATATGTTTTTCATATGTTTTTTATAACCATATATTTTTCATATGTTTTCATCCCAGACCATATGTTTGGCCTAAACATATGTTTTCATATGTTCGGTCCAAACATATGTTTTCATATGTTTTTATATTGGTCCTAAATATATATTTTTTTATGTTTTTTTTTTTTAATTTTTCAAATGCATTTATTTTTTCATGTACTGTATATGTAGTTTTGTTTTGTTTGTTTTTAATGGTATGAATGTTGTTGATGTTTTTCTTCTTCATCATCTTTTTTCTTCTGTCTGGAACTCATTTTGAGTGTAAATACTTCAATATGACGATTTGAATAACCCCAAATACTTGATTCCACAGGAAATACATAGCAAAATCAAAAGCTCTAACAAATAAAAAGCAACTGTATACATTAGCATTCCTTTATGCAGAAAAATAATTATCAGTCAGTGCTCCATAATTTGTATTCTATATCTAGTAAAACTTTTTTTTATTAAGTTGTTGTGCCTCTATTTTCATATTTTTGTCTCTTAGGCATACCCAATTTCTATTGTCTATGTTCTATTTTCATATTTTTGTCTCTTAGGCATACCCCATTTTTATTGTCTATGTCCTATTTTCATATGTTTGTCTCTTAGGCATACCCCATTTCTATTGTCTATGTTATATTTTCATATGTTTGTCTCTTTGACATATCCCATTTCTATTGTCTATATTCTATTTTCATAGTTTTGTGTCTTTGACATACCCCATTCTATGTTTGCCTCTTTGACATACCCTAATTCTATTGTCTATATTCTATTTTCATCTCTATGACATACCAAATTTGTATTGTCTATATTCTATTTTCATATGTTTGTCTCTGTGACATACACCATTTCTATTGTTGATAATCTATTCTAATCTGATGTATGAGGTATTTCTTTTGTCTATATTCTATTTCCCTCTGATGGATGTGATATTTCTATTGCTATATATATCAACATACACATTTATATGTAATTGTCTACACTGCTACATGTAGCTATTACAGGTGCTAGTGTATGCAGCCACTTTTGTGGCCCTTTAGGGCTTGCTGTTTCATGTGAGCTCTGTTTTGAAAACCGTACTTAGACCTGTGTTTTCCCCCGATTAATTTCATATCTTTAATGATAAAACAAAATGTTTTAGTTTAATTCACATAATCATTAAAGATATTAAATAGATTTATGTCATTTTTTTTTAAGGCAAAAGAAGTGGTGTTGCTGCTCACCTGAGAGAGGAAAATCCGGAGATTGTAATTATTCATTGTCTAGCCCATAGGTTAGAATTAGCATTTAAGGATGCAATAAAACAAATTGGAAACAGACTGCATGAAAAGACAACAACACTCCTGTTAGGTTGGTTTAAAATTAAGAAGTCACTTATTATTTTCCTGCTGCCAAATATTCATTAGGATTTTAAAAGACATACATGTATCAACCATACCAAGACAAAGATTTACTGTTACAAATGATCACAAATCATTAGGATAGCAGCTTGAATTAAATTTTTTTCATTTGAATTATCTTTACTTATTACTATAGAACCAGTGCACACAAAATTAAATATTTCAAAAGAAGTTGTGGATGATTGCCAATGAGACCACACTTCACAAAAAAATGCAAGAGAACATGTATTTAATAATTATATAAAATTAAACTTATAACACTGCTTCACCATGTACACTTATTATATGTACTCAGTATTTACTATTATTTCTCTTATCTACTTTTTCCAGGCTGAATAAACTACATTTGTAATATAGTATACTTTCTATGTTTTTTTTGCAAGAAACAATTAAAAACAGTTTAACTTGTTTTTTTCCAGGTTTATATTACTTTTATAGAAAGGGGCCTAAACAGAAAAAAATGTTGAAGAAAACCTTCAAACTTCTAGCAATGAGCAGGATTATGCCCACTAGGATAGGTGGTACCCGATGGCTGCCACACATGCAGAGAGCTATTGGTAGTTTTATCAAAGGCTATACAGCTATCAAAACACAGCTTGAAACTGCATCTCATGATAATGCAAAGGCAGAGGGTTTGGCCAAAATAATGGGAGATGTGGCAGTTATCACTTTTATTATCATTTTGAAGGTAATTACATTTTATTGCACATGGTAGCAGGTACAAAAGTACACATTATTTTGTAATAACATTGTCATTAACTTTTAACGCACAATTTTTTGTTAAAGTGGGAATTTAAAAAGTTATTATTTTTAGCATTTGAATTTTGTGATGCTTTTGGAAAATTTCAATTCAAAATCATAACTTGGTCTGTTCAAAATGAAATTTTCTATTTAATTACTTGTTTAAATTACCATTCAAAGAAATGATGCTAAAAGTGTTTATTGATTTAAAAATGTGCATCATGGTGCATGGTTTAAAGAAATATATATATTTTTTGTAGGAAATCATTTCACCATTGAACAAGCTGTCTCTTGCTTTGCAGAGAAAGGATACATCACTAGCAGATTCAGTTAACAGAATCGTTTCTGTTACTGATAGTCTGAAGAAATTGAAGTTGCAGTAAGTTTTAAATGATTCTATAGATTTAAAAGTTCAACAGAAAAATCTATAGATTGAATCAAGTTAACATTGTACAATCATTAATTATTTAATTCAATAATAATAATAATAATAATAATAATAATAATAATAATAATAATAATAATAATAATAATAATAATAATAATAATAATAATAATAATAATAATAATAATAATTTAATAATATGATTTGAAAGTACTAATAGTAACCTTTTAAAAATGATATAAGTTTCAAACTTGTGCAGATTGAATGAAGAAGCAGATGCCATTGCCACTAGTAAATTATATCAGGGACAAACATTAAAAGGAAGGACACCATCAGTCAGTTATAGAAACAATCTAATTGACAAATTAATAGATTCTCTTGACAAAAGATTTCCATCAACAGACATAGTAGTTGCAAGTGCTATATCTAGTTTTAAGAATTGGCCTTGCCCAGAAGACAAAGAAGCAATCATAGGTTTCAAATTGGTGTTGCATTTCTGTTATCATTCATTTTTGATCATGTTATTTTGATAAACAAGAGTATCCTATGTGAGTTACAATTTTCCAGAAGAGATATATATATATAAAAACTTCAAAGTCTTGATATTAAATGATTTTACATTACAAAGTATAAAAATACGATTATAATATTTATTTGTTAAAATAATAAGTTAACTATAATCAAATAGTCAGTTTTAAATAAAGTAACAGCATAGACTGTCACTGTAGACAGAAGGCTCTTGTTTATCTATCATTTCAGCTTTTATTTATTTGTGTCTTTCCTTGCAGCAGTTGTTAATTTATTTTCTAAATATGCCTTGTTCTTTTGTTGCTATTGTTATAAGTTTTCTAATCTTGAATCTTCAGAAACACAAGTTCAAGCCGGAAGTGTTGTATTTGTCAATTGTGTAGTTTTTCAGAATTTATGCATATCCTTCATTCATTTTCAACAGTTCATCTTTTTATGATTTAAAAGTAAATTTCAATGATTACAGTTAAGTTTACATGTCATGCATGTATTATATCCATAAATAATTCAGAGTAAGAAGATTTTAATAAAAAAAATTTAAACATATACTCACTGTTGTTTTAACTTTGGTGAAACAGTAATTACAAAACTGATAGCCTTATCAATTTAAGGTAATTTATACCAAAATAATTTATTTATTTACAGAGCATGGAGACCATGAAATTCACCTTATAAAATCACTGCTGCCTCAGACTCTCACCAAAGCTGGTGTTGAATTGTCAGAAATAAGTACAGAGTGGTCTGTCTTGAAATCTCTTATATACCAAAGGTAAAAAAATAAAAGATCTTCAAATAAAAGAAAAACAGATGCTAAAAAATGTTAAATTTAATAAAACTTAATTGAAATTATAAACTGAATTCAATATCAGGTGAAATAATTCATATAAATGTGTGATTTCAACCCCTTCGATTTTGAAATCCAGTTTATGCATTAGAGTGTGTCTGATGTATTTCTTATATGTTAATGCCTCTGTCCTTCTTTACATTTTCTCTGAGTTAATTCCTGATTTATTTAATAAAAAAAAAATATAAACCTGGTTAATTACTTTTTACTCATTTCAGATTTTCATCCAAAGTTGATGATGGTAGTCTCAAATGGTGTGATGTATTTCGCATGTTTAAAGACGTTACCAGCAACATATCAACAGTCATTGATTTACTTCTGACATTCCCTCCAACAAGTGTTAATAATGAGACCACGTTTAGTAGAACAAAACTAACGAAGGGGAAAAGAAGGGGTCATCTTAAAACAGACACACTATCAGATTTAGTGCAAATAGAGTTGGAAACACCAGACATAAGTAGTTTTGACCCAAAGGCCTCCATTGATGATTGGATGGTAGGTTTTAGAAATACTTTAAAATCTAATTTGTGTGTTCATCTTTTGAAATTATCAATACTTACTCCTTGTAATGGAATTTTATTTTTAATAGTCTATTCAATATAAAAACACTATAAGTTGGTATCAATATTATAGAAAGGTATATCCAATGTTATTTAGCCAAAAATTTATATAAATTATAACAAAAGATTTGAAATTGTATAAAATATAATTTATCATGGCATGTTTAGAAACTGTAAAAACCAAATAACAGTTGAATTTAAATGATTACATGTTCATTGAATTTGCCTGGGTGCTTTTAGGTTACTCCATCTGGTAGAAAGAGGAGAGTTGGATATACTGTCCGTGAAAAGACAACTAAAGTTCCAGAGGAAGCTGCAGCACAGATTGACCTTGATGATGAAGAGGCTGAGCCAGCAACTAATGCCATTCAGACAAACTTGAACCAGGTACATTGTATTTTGTTTTAATCATGACCAGGCTATATCATTCATTTATATTTAAATCTTGAATTCTTCTTGCATTGAAGGCTGCCAGCTGGGTGGCTATCAAAGGTAAAAAAATAATACTACTCATTCAATATGTGACAAATGTTTATAAACCGACCATATGATGGACAATGGCATAATGATGAATTGACAAGAAATTATCATACATTTTTTTTAACCGTAAAGCTAACAGAATTTCACAGTGTATATACCTCAGGCTCAAATGTTGTATGCATAACAAATACTACTAAACTATGTCATTCTATCATAACCAATAGAATGGTTTTTTCAGGAAAGAAGCACAGTGATGATGATTCGAAATATAGATGATGTCAGTAGTGATGAGGAGGAAGACTCAGATGATGATGATGATAATGAGATGGCTGAAGACGAAGTGTTTCTCATCAAACTCAAACAATTATTAAAAGATTATGAGGAATAAAACTTGAAAACTCTTAAATTGTTTTTATTATCATTTATGGACAGAACACATGACAAAAAATAATTAGTGTCACAAGTTTTTCTTGTTTAATGATTTTTTGCAAATGTAAAATCCTTAAAATTAGCTAAAAAAAATAATTTTCAAACAGCTTAAACCCTTTCAGGTATGCTCAAAATGCAGGATTTTGCATCTAAGATTTCAAAATTTTTTTGGGGGGGGCATGCACCCAAACCCCCCTAGGTGGTTCGGGTCGCTGCGCGACCCTCACCGGTGTCGGACTACTGGAAATAATCGAGGACTAGTAATTTTTTTAAGCTACTAGTCCCATCAAAAGTTTTTGGTGCAGACTGTTATATTAAATAAGTTATTAGTGAAAATAACATGCATGTTGTTATGCCAGATAATTTCATGAGTTGTCTACTCTTTGTTTCTAAAATTTTCTTGAGGAGTAACATATATTTCATGTATTTGTTGTTTTTGGTAGGCATTAGGGAATTTTTTAAACTATGTACATGTATGTGCAGTAACTAAATATACAGCCTTTATAACTAATTTTCAAATTAAACAAGTGAAACTGTGAGCTACATGTACTGCTCACTGATGATACCCCCGCCGAAAGTGGATAATATTAATAGTGTAAAAATATGCATGTGTTCAGTAAACAGGAAGTTGTCGAGTGATGAATCTGAAAACGCATCACACGGTATAGCTGACTTAGATAAACCCTGAAACAAAATTTCAGAAATCCTTATATTGTAGTTCCTGAGAAAAATGTGACGAAAAATATTCATGGGACGGACGGACTGACTGACGGACTGATGGAAGGACAGACAGAGGTAAAACAGTATACCCCCCCCCCCTTTTTTTTAAAACGGGGGTATAATGAATACATATTTAATCACCCTAGCTATAATCTCTTTTTTGTAAAAATAGTGATTACAAATGCTTATCTGCTTTTTTCTATTGACTGTACTTGCCAGTCTTTTGATTAAACAAAAGAAATGGCATGCCCACTCCTATGGGTGGGCAGAGTGGACAAGCTAGAAATTTTGCCCACCAGGTGCCCACCCTCATGGTGGGCAGGTGGACAAAGCAAAATCCACCCGAGCTGTGGTGTAACAGTGTTATTGTACAAAATGTAGTCTCAGTTTGATCATAATTAAAATTTGGGAAAAAAATTTCATTAACATTATACACCTTATCGCTATTCCCGGCTGACCCTGCCGCTTGAACTTTTGACGCATACAACAATCACTTTTTCATTGTGGCGTCAGCTATTTTGTTTTATGACGTCACAATTTTACGGGAACCTGTGTGATATTCAGTAATGGCGGACAAATAGCGATAAGGTATATTATCTTTGGCTATGCCATGTATTAAAAGCCGGCATACATTTTATAAATCTAAATTATATGAAAAGAATGGGAGTATTAATAGAACCTCACTGACATCTATCCATTCATTCAGTATTGATGCCCCCCTTTTTTTTTTTTAATTTAACCAGAGACATATATACTCTGATTTAACTATTACTCTCTACAGAGTTTACAATTATGGTTATTTGGGATGTATTTAAAAATAACCTTATGATAGATAATGAAACAGATGATTAATAAATGCAATTACTGATTACCATCGGATATATACATTACAATATCGTTCCTCAGTATCGTTCTCGGGTTTACAATCAACAGTCAAATAGTTTTTTTGTGAAAAATTTGCACACACATCTTCCTGCTTTTGTCCAATTATAATATAAAAAAGGAGCACAATTATATTTACCTTTCGTTGCCTTTTTAAGGTACATAAATGTACGTAATCCATGAAAACAAAACACTTCCGACATTTCGAACTTTCGTTGCGTTGTCGTTGACCTTCTCTAGACTTTCATTTCTATGTTTCGTTCCCAGGTTTCTTCTAGTTAATCGACAAGTCACCCAATTCAATTTGTCTGTTTATAAGTAGAAGAAGAAGTAGAATCTATCTCTGTCCATTCTTAAAACTTAAATAAACAGCTGTAGGGAAAACAGTAGTATTTAATTTTCCCAGCATTAGGTTTGCCTTTTGTGTACCCTTGTGTGCCCAAGACAGGTGAAGGAAGTCAAATTAGGAGCGCTGTGATTGGATGTAGGGTACAATATATTTTTTTTTATTTATCTATGAATAACTGCAGTGTGTAAATTTATAAAATAAATTTTAAAACCTATTGAAATATTTTCTAGAGAATTATTCGAAAAGGCTTACAAAATTTCAAAAATTTGGTGCAAAATGACGGTGGGCATGGATAACATAAACTAGCTCCGTTGGAAATTGGTCATGATACTATTTGGCTTTAATTTTTAGAATACAATAATAAAGTTGTAACACCACACATAACTGTTTTGTCCAGGTTTTTATTATAAAAACTGGTAAATTTAGAAAATGTTAGTATTGTCGCCTATGGCAGAATAAATAGTACCGTTTTCCCTGTAGACTGCTGCGGAGGTTGATAGCGTGAGCGTCCATGGTTTTGCGTGTCATAGTGCACAAAACGATAACGGTGAAAATATTTCCGAGTTTTCCCGGTTTTCGAATTCTACGTTCCAAGTACGTAATACGAGGGTCTGGAATCAAAATTAGGGATTTAAGAAAAGGGAATAAGAAAAAAAATGCAGAATAAATAATAACTAATAAAGAACAGAGAGAGAAAAATGGGGTAATCAATAAAGAAAACTAATTGAGAATAAAGAACAAACTATAAATTATATAAAGAATATTTATTCATATTATTATCTATTAATTATAACTCATTCACTTATTTCACATTCTGTTCATGATTCAGAATTAGAAAGCTCTGCTGTTGATCTATGCTTCGATACTAATTTTGACATTTTCTTCAATTTTCATTATTTTTTTTTAATAAACATATGTTGCAATTTTTCCTGTGTAACTATAATAAGATTTAAAAAGCTTTTTGGTATATTTAGTTTTAAATGGTTAAGGTGGTATGGTTGTCTTTCGCCAATTATTTTAAATAACAAAGAATCTAAGGTGCAGATTTTCAATTAAATGATCAAAATTTGAGGAGAAATGTCGATAAATAATGTAAGTTTTCAATCAAAAGAATGACAAAATAAGATTTAAACTTATAAACATTAATATATTTACATGCATAGATTATTTTTGATTGACAATTTAAGGGGAGGTAACTTAAAAAAAAGAGTTTTCTGAAAGATTCAAGATGAAATTTTACCAGTTCTTATTTTAACCATTTTAATCGGAAAAAATACGGTAACACTATCTTTTCTTTTGATATTCTGACAGCATTTTGTAAAAGCTATCTTTTCGTATTTTGTTTTACAATTATATATTTCAGTTAAGCTTCTACATGTTCTAATCACACAATGATTTTTTCCCTGTATAATCCATATTAAATTTGTCATTGTGCCACGACCTGTAGCTTTAGTAGATACTCAGTGACCTATCAGTTTTTATATATTCTATTTTTGAACATATCACAATCTATACTACGTTTTGGCAAAATATGAAAAAGTTATATCATTTTAAGTTAATTCTCCAATACCACCTTAAACTAGAGTATTTTTTTTAAAAGGACTTCAAATGAAGTGGAAGGAACTAACTTGTAATTGGTATGCGCATGTTTTATCAACGGTTAAAATGTCGAATTCAATGATTGATACATGTACATAAAGGGTATGTGATTATAATATTTCTGGGCACTTCATAAGAGTTTGTCAATCGATATTTTAGATAATCGTACTTAGGTGTTCAGACTTTACACCAAAATTTGGAAGTATAGATATATTGGTTGATTTGTTAAGTTAAAATGGATAACACTCACATGAAGAACATCTATATTTGGTTCCTCCTCATCAAAATTGATCAAATTTGTTCTAAGTGGGGCTCTGCATGCAGGACGCCAGCATCTCCAATGTACTTTATCGAGTCTGGTTTTGTTTTTTTGGTACTTAAAACCATTGTAAATCAAAATGTGTCCTCCTCTTCTTCCGCGAGTTACATATGACATCTTTCAGTTGGGATAACTTGGAGGAAATGCCACGAGGAGGACGAATTTCGCACGATTTTAAAGATTGAAGCTGATTGGATATTCTCGGTGAAGATGCAATGCATCGTACCATTGATTGCTTTTTTTAAGAAGTCACATGTTCTATGCCCAAGAACATTTCTAAGATTTCCATCAATTGGTCGTTGCCATCTAATTTGCATAATCAGAGGATCACTGCATACAATCTATTTCAGGAAAAGTAAAGGGGCTCTTGATTTTCTAATAGAAATACAACCCTGAAACTTCCAGAGGATTCCGAATTACAAACTACAACATAGTCATGAATATTGTTTGAAACTTTCGCAAAGATGGTGAAGGACCTAATAAAAGCAATTGTGAACACATCAAAATCTTTAATATTTTACTTGTGTTTGTACTGTTTTTTTCAAACCACATCTTTGTCTGATATATCTTACTATCTCACTTAGTCATGACCCTCTTCTACAAGGGACTTCTTGCTATCCCTATTGTACATGTGATTGTTTGCGTGTATCTTGTTGTGCGTCCGCAACTTTTTAGAATATTGGCTGCCGTTTTATTCATTTACGTTTGTTTTTATAATTGCACCCCAAGCATTGAACAAAATTTTAATTCTCAAACATTTTCAAACCGCCCTGCCCCTGTTCAAACTGCTTCATCATGTTTATGATAAAATTGAATTGTTTAATTGGTTCGTGATATAAAATCAGTTCCACTTTATAATACATTTAAATCAAGTGTCATGTCGTATGTGTGATTGACCGTTATGATAATTGCACGTGTACTGTCTCTATATTTCGCGGGTACATAGTACCCGAACAATTCATCAAACACAAGGTATGTGTCTTTGGAGAAGCCAGCGTTGCTTATTTTTGCGGTTGAAAGTGCTGCGACCAAAGATGGCAACTCACATCATGCTGATATGTGTTTGGTAAATGGTGGCGGAACTCCAGTCTGTTGATTCAAAAGTGAGGATATCGAAGATATGATAACAAAAATCGTGTCAATCAACAGAAATAAAAACAAACCATGGACTAGAACAGCTAATAAGGACAATGCAAACCCGTTCCAAAAATTTAATAAAAATGAAATTCCCGGACTCTTCAAACAAGAAACAGAGAATGTGTCCATGGGGGCACGTGTGATGTCCCTGATTGCCTACCTCATACAGTTATAAAGGGGCATAACTGAAGAACGATTCAATTGACACTACCCAATGTGTACTTGGTCAGAGTTTTGTGCTAATAAGTAATGTTTTTATATTTCATAGAATTTAGTTGAGATAAATTAACTCCAGTTAGAGAACGAAAACGAAAAATGTAGCATTTCTTTTTATTTGTTAAGGGGCATAACTCTAGGCCGAAAACAAATTAAACTTGATATGTGTTGTGTGGTAATTAGCATTGTGTATAGTTTCATAACATTTGGTGAAGACAAACTAAAGTTGGAGGACTGAAGCCAACCTTTGGACGGACGAACGGACGGACACGAGTAAAACTTTTGAGGAATTAAACTGAAGGTTAACTAGGGTTAAGATTTACAATAGGCATGTGTATTAACCAAATGCACTGATATAAATATCCTGTAAGAGAAAAATAAACGAATTTAAACGGACAACCACCAATATTATCGAGGACGGAGTTGCTCTTTTAAAGAATAATTAATCGACACAACTATTACCGATGCATTGTCGGAATAATGAGTTGTCGGAGTATTGGGCTGTCGGTGTATTGGGCTGTCGGAATAATGGGCTGTCGGAGTATTGGGCTGTCGGAATAATGGGCTGTCGGAGTATTGGGCTGTCGGATTAATGGGCTGTCGGAGTAATGGGATGTCGGAATAATGGTTGTCGGACTAATGAGATGTCACCGAAATAAAGGTTAATACTGTACAATATTTTTAAAAGTGCCAATTTAAAAAAAGACTAATAGGGGGAAATCAATGGTGGTATTACACCTTGAAGACTATAAACCTTTAGTTATCACACACAACATTTTGTTTTTCGAAGATATGCATTTTCATTGTTCGAACTTACCTACTCTGTTTTTATGATTCATTAGATAGGTATTTCCCTTGACCCATACATTTCATCTTTTAGTTCTGTGATTTTTTTATGTTATAAAGTCAACCTGTAGGTTTGATATATTAAAATGATAGAATCTGAAGCGAGATGATGTATCAAATATTCTTACTGTGGGTGCATTTATTGCTAGCAAACTGGTTTAAGTTTTGCAACAGTTTTCAAAACTTTTCATTTGTTTTGACAAACCAGTTTAGAAGTTTTAAAACTGAAACTGGTTTGATTGTTTATTGAGACCAAACCAAAACCAGTTCCGGAAACTTATCAAACCGCTCTCTGGGCGGTTTAGTAGTTTGGTTTCGAAAAAGAATATGGCGGAAGATTAAGTGCAGACGAACATGACAAAGCAGCTTAGGCTGTGTTTACAGGACGTTCCTTCACTTGAATGGGTTATGGAACAACATCAAAAAGGTAAACTTTGTTCAATTTTCATAAATAAAAGTGTTGTTTCTTACTTGTTACTGGTCATGCATTGTGTGTCTGAATGAATAACAGTGCAAAAGCAGACGCTTCGTTAGCCTTGCCAGACGTCATAATTAATTGGACTAACGCTTCAATAAAATAATATTTTAACCTGTTTTGGGATTCGGCACTGGAGGTATTTTTCCACACTGCATGCGGATCGGGGACATAGAAATGCCATGCGTCCGCCCATTACAATTTTACAGGAGTTATGAAACTTAAATGGGAACATTTTGTGGACTCAATTTCTATAGGAATGCTAATTGGATTTTGTTCAAATTTGGAAGCTATGCTAGGCACATGCACCGTACTTCAGATTTTGTATATTATATTTCAAAGCCTGACAGTGACCTAGACAAACATGATAGAGCAGAAGTAGCTGGTTCATCAAAAAGTTCCAATATCTAAATCTGCAATGGATAAAACAACTTCCTGTACTTCAATTAAGACTTGGAAACCCCAAGAAGTAAAGAAGCTTATTGATGTAAAAGTTCAGAATAATTTCAGGTTTAACAAACCTGGAACCAAGAAAAAAATCATCTGGCAGGATATTGCAGAGGAAATCAATAAAGATGACAGTACATTTACTTTCCAGCAATGTGAACAAAAGTGAAAAATACCGTATAGCGGGTTATTTTCGCGGGGTGTAAATTTTCGCTTATTTTCGCGGATAGAACAAAATCGGCAAAATAAATTCCGCCAATTTAAAAGTGTACATGCAAAGGTATTGGACAAAGTTTCGAAATCGCAAAAATAATAACCGCAAAAATATTTCGTATACCTTATTCAATGAAATTTTACACCCGCGAAAATAACCCGCTATACGGTATTTCGTGACACTGTTGAACAGAGGGGGTTCCTATCTGAAATAAAGGAACAGCATAAGGCAAAAATGGACAAAGAAGACCACAAAAATTCAGCCTATGTCACAGATTATTGAACATATGAAAAAGAACCTTAGTGAGCACGCTCACATATCCCACGTCCCCACATTGTCATTGGAGAAATTAAACAAGTGTAAGAAAAAAAAAATTGTGTAAGAAAAAATAATTTCCTGCCAATATGCACATCTAAATAGTATGTCCTTATTATCTACAAAGTTTCATGAAATTCTGTTGTGTGGTTTCAGAGGAGTTGCGATGACAAACTGTTGCATTAGTACATTGAAGCAAACAAGTTCAAAGGGGAGTAACTCCTAGAAAAAAAATTGAATCGCAATTTCCCGTCGATATGCACAACTACATAGTATGTCCTTATTATCTGAAAAGGTTTCGTGAAATTCTGTTGTGTGGTTTGAGAGGAGTTGCGATGACAAACTGTTGCAGTAGTACTTTGAAGCAAACAAGTTCAAAGGGGCGTAACTCCTAGAAAAAAATTGAATCGCAATTTCCCGCCGATATGCACAACTACATAGTATGTCCTTATTATCTACAAAGGTTTCGTGAAATTCTGTTGTGTGGTTTGAGAGGAGTTGCGATGACAAACTGTTGTAGTAGTACATTAAAGTAAATAAGTTCAAAGGGGCGTAACTCCTAGAAAAAAAATTGAATCGCAATTTCCCGTCGATATGCACAACTACATAGTATGTCCTTATTATATGAAAAGGTTTCGTGAAATTCTGTTGTGTGGTTTGAGAGGAGTTGCGATGACAAACTGTTGCAGTAGTACATTAAAGTAAATAAGTTCAAAGGGGCGTAACTCCTAGAAAAAAAATTTAATCGCAATTTCCCGTCGATATGCACAACTACATAGTATGTCCTTATTATCTGAAAAGGTTTCGTGAAATTCTGTTGTGTGGTTTGAGAGGAGTTGCTATGACAAGAAACAGGACTGACGGACGGACGGACGGACTGACTGACGGACGGACGGACAGGTCAACAACGTTATACCCTCCGCAACTCGTTGCGTGGGGTATAAAAATAGATGTACTACAATAATTGGATAGATTTAGGTTTTTTTCTTTTTGACTTTATTATATTTTTCTGAGTTGCAGCATTGTCAGAGTGACATATTAGTATTGCATTCCACTTTATTCTATTGTTAAAAATACAAATTTCATTATATGAAACTTTTTCATTGTTGAACACATATTGAAAAAAATATCTTTTTATATATTTTTTCCATCCAAGGAACAAAAAAATAGCAGGGGCCTAGAACATGTGGAACTCCATGATCCCTAAAATTTGGCCTGAAAATAATCATTGAGTTTATATTACTGCACAGTGTATTGCTAGTCGTGCTAGTAGCACTGATATAAAATTGAGAATGGAAATGGTGAATGTGTCAAAGAGACAACAAACCGACCATAGAACAGACAACAGCAGAAGGTCACCAATAAAATAGGTCTTCAATGCAGTGAGAAACTCCCGCAACCGGAGGCATCCTTCAGCTGGCCCCTAAACAAATATATATACTTGTTCAGTGATAATGGACGTCATACTAAACTCCAAATTATATACAAGAAACTAAAATTAAAAATCATACTAGACTAACAAAGACCAGAGGCTCCTGATCCATTCTTTATGTGCCTATCCCAAGTCAGAAGCCTGTAGTTCAGTGGTTGTTGTTTGTTCATGTCGATCATTTCTTTTTAGTATTTTGTTTTGTTAAGCTGTTAGTTTTCTCAATTGATTTTTTTCATATTTTTCATGTCTGGGCCTTTTATAGACCAGTAAATGGTATGTGTTTATCTCTTGTTCAAGGCCGAACGGTTGCCTTAAATTACTTACATCCACTTTATTTGAACTCGGTGGATTGTTGTTTCATTGACAATCATACCACCTCTTCTTATTTTTATAAAGTATTGCCTTTCTAACTCAGCATATAAACAGGGCAACAGTCAAATAACAGTACCTAGATAATATGGATAATACACAGTGACATGTTATGGACCAAAACATGAAAATGAACACCGAGTCATTCATGTGTGAAAAGCAGGCGATACAAAATAAAACAATACACTTATTAAGAATGGAAATCTAAATTTGGCTCAAGTTTACAGTTAAAAAACAGATAACACATTTTCTGTTAACATGGTTAAGGGAGATAAATATGAGCAATATCTTTTTATCCCAGCATATCAACAATTGACTGACGTTTATGTTGTGCGGAAGGTCTTCTTGGAAATCATTGATCTCTTTATTGGCATTTAGTCCTTTTTCAATGTATGCATTAAATTCATCAAAATTGGCTAAACAAACTTCATGTAATGTGCAACAGCTGAGCAAATATTTTACCACTACAGACATATCTTCCATGTCAATGTATCTTAAACGCCTGAATCGACCTTTCAATGCACCAAAGGCTCTTTCGATACACATCCGACTCGAACTATGGATGTACTTTAAACGTTTTTGTTCAGCCGAAAGGTTGCCAAATACTCTGAAAGGCGTCATTACCCACGGACTCAAAGCATATGCAGCATCTCCAACTAGATGGGTATTTCCTGGGAACATTCTCTCTTTGTTATCAGATGCACTTGTAAACAGAAGCGTGTTTTTAAGAACTCGCGAGTCATGCACAGAACCTGGCCACCCACAATATAAATCTAGAAAATGTATTTTTTTGCTTGAAGTATCATAGAAGGAAACTTTTTTCTGTTGTAATATTGTTCACCATCCACTTTAGGAGTTTTGATGGGGATATGTGATCCATCAATCGCGACTAAAACACCAGGGAAACCTTTGTGTTGAAAAAAACATGTCAACTGTATCTTAAACTTTCATTCCAGAAGGCCATTTAACTAATGCAGGAAGCAAATCTGAGCAAATATTTGAAGATGTTGGATGTATAATAGTATGAACTGTTGCTTCACATACACCAAAGCTGTCAGCTAATTCAGTCAAAATCTGTTGACATGATGCATATCTTATGAAAATCAGTAGCTGCTTTTCAATAGATACTTTCATGATGCCACCCTTGAGACCCACCGCTGACTGATGAGATAAGCTTAGAACTAGTGCCTCAAATGTTGATCTGCTCATTCTAAAACGATTCTTAAAGTCATCAGGTGTGTATTGGGGGATAACATTTTCAACATAATTTTTCACCCTGGTGATATGTCTACGTTAAGCTGCCAAGCATGATACAACTGAGAAAACTAGCTTTCTTTTTTAGACACTCTTGTGAATCTGATAAAGCCTATCAATGCTGTCATCTTCTGTTTGTGTTATCAAGTCCTGTAGTAAAAGATATGTTTCAGCCATTTTTGTTATGGTTTCAACATTGTTCAAGGAAACCACCCATTTGTTTAAATGTGCCTGAACTGGGTTTATTTTTCAACCTAGTTCGATCAAACCTAAACTAGTTTTGGAAACCAGTTCAAAACCTTAAACTAAAACCAAAACCAGTTTTATTTGCAATAAATGCACCCTTTGTACGTTTTCAAGACAAAAATATTCAACTCAAACACGTCCTAACATAAAAAGGTGCACTCGATTTTCTCTTTTCGATACAATTATTACCCATTTTTTTTTTCTTGAGTCACATAATGGAAGGACAGACACAAAAATTACTGAACTAATAGATTGATATGTTCCCCGTCCGTGGTAATGTTGTTTTTTTTTTAAAAAACCGGAGGTTATGCATTTTCTACATCCAACTTGATACCCTTGTCGTCGACTTGATATCTATTAGTAATTGGTATGTAATAGATAAATTGAAACCTTATGCAAGTGGTGTTTTAATAAAAAAAAAAAAACACTTCGAAAATGAGAAGAAAATTGTAATTTTTATTTGTTTCTATTAACTTTTTTTGTTACTATAGTAAACATCACAGTAAGCATATCGCCTTCTCTAACAAAGAGCTTCGATTCTTTTGTTCTATTTCAACCCGGTTTCCGCCTGCTGACTAATAACCAATGCATGACTTAATGCTCTTACATCAGGCGCGGATCCAGAGGGGGGAGAGGGGGGGGGGGGGGGCCGGGGGTTGGAACCTCCCCTTTTTTGGACGATCAATGCATTTAAATAGGGACATGTAATTGGAACCCCCCCCCCCCCTTTTTGTACTGGGTTAGGAAGCCTCCCTTTTTAAAATGGCTGGATCCGCCCCTGTACATGTACATGTATCTGTATCATTTACAACATCGGAAGTGATTGTCAGTTTTCTCTTATATATAATAAGTACCCTCTTCAAACATTAAGTGGGTATCTGAATCATTCGTGTTATCTAATTTTAAAACGTAACATTAAAGATATTTTATGTACATATCCCAATTGTGGCCCCACCTTGAATTACGTTTTAAAATTCCTAACTCTATAAATAGATTATGGGTTTTTCACATTGAGTCAACATTGTATTGATCATACTTTTTTAGTTTGTTATGAAAACTAAGGAATTGGGATAACTAAATTATCAGACATTGTGTCCATTTACAGTTTTAATTTATAAACCATGTACGCTTGTTTTTATTTTATTTTTTATTAAACATGTGTTAAAGGTAGACATAGGACCAAACATTGCTTACAAGCATATACAAGTATTTAAAACTGTCCCTGATTAGAAAATGAATATCTTTATTATGTCTAGTTTAAGATATCAATCTGACAATTTAAGTTTGTGGTAAATAATAAACACGAAAACATTTGAAATGATCAACAGACTGGCGCAAAAATATGACAAACGATTTTGCAAGAAAGAGACGCGTCCTTATTTCTTACGCTACGTTATCAGGTTATGTTTTTTTTTTTCTCTTATTTTTTTGCCTCAAATGGTGTTGTCTGTTTTACTTGAACTTATAACTTTTGATGAACAAAACTTTGTACAGTAACATAATTGCTCGTGCTCTCAGTGTATGTGGTAAAATATACCTAGGCTACTGGAAAACTCGCCCTGTTTCGACGCTCACATTTGTATTTGTACCTGTAGTTTTTGTTACCCGCGTAATGTTTGCAGACAGGCTAGCTTGCAGACTGACTCTGATCTAAACACAAATAATTTGCTTATAATCCAAGATATCAAGTTTATGATGTAAAACCATTTTAATATATAAAATACCAATATATGATGTTCATTTTTGCCCAACCGGTGCCCTTGGAAATTTTTATTTTTTTGGATTTTCGGTAAATGTCATAACGCTGATGCTATACAATATACTATTGCAGTTTGCAACAACCGTTCGTTTACGCTGATGGACATCGGATCAACCGGTGTCATTTATTCATTTAACTATAAAGTTTGCGGTATAGACCATGTAGACATGCATGCACATATGCACTTGACAATTGTTGGCATTAACATGCCTCCTAAGGCTACATACTGGATATAACTTGTAGGAAGTGCTTACCAAAATAAACAGCTTAAAGAGTTATAAAAATAATTACACCTTATGTAAGAATCCTGGGTTTTAATTGGTTGATAATCAGTGCATTTTTCATCAATTTACTTTTATTATATGAATATCGTTTATTTTTTGCGAAAAATACCAGTATTGAAAATGAATATCCTTCGTCTTACGGCTCGCGAAAATTAACATTCTCTCGACTGGTATTTATCTAAATAACCCTCTTTTTTCTATATATAAGGCCGTTTGTTTTTGTTTTTGCGTTTGAATTGTTTTACATTGTCATTTCGGGGCTTTTTATAGCATGTATATAGCTGACAATGCGATATCGGCTTTGATCATAGTTGAAGGTTGTACGGTGAACAAAAGTTGTTAATTTCTGTGTTATTTATGTCTCTTGTGGACAGTTGTCTAATTGACAATCATATCACATCTTCCTTTTATATTTAACGTCTAGGCTTACTGATATATATATAAGAAGATGTTGTATGAGTGCCAAAGAGACAAATCATAGATACCATAGATAAGTCACAATGTTAAAATTGAAATAAAGATTAAAACAATCATTAAATATATGCACATTTTAGCAGGTTTAGTGTGAACTTCAGTATACACCACCACATAGCAAAGTTGATATGTTTCTTAAATGGCACTAGTTACTTAATATGCAATACACATTTTTAAACTTTATTTGTTCATATATGAGCGCCTTTATATCGAATTCTATAACGGTTTAGACGCGCGATAAACATATTGTAGTGGGTACCAACTTTAACCATTTTAATAATAAAAAAAACCCAGTTCGTACGACTGGAACTCGTGATACAGTCAGACGATTGTCTCGAGGATACTAAATTAAGTACGATGCTAGCACAACATTGATTGTTGTACAATGTATGTCGCACAACAGTGGGTCGTGCAACACGTTTTCGTTTTATTAAGAAGAACACCATTCTGCGGGAAGGAATGTTTTGCAGCAGTTTTTGAATCGTCATGTGTTTCAGCTTGCGGTATGGGTCCTCCGTCTAGTGAACATCATCGTTGACTGCTACCACCTTTCTTTCTGTTGATTTTTCATTTCGGGGTTATCCTGGTTTAAATTCGCCGAACAGTTATAATATAAATTAAAAACCAATTGTTCAAAGAACAATTGAAGGTCTTTCCACCAATAAGTATCTATTTTGATATGAAAATATTAAAATTCAGTTGAAAATGTCAGTTCCTATGGCTTAATGATGTATAAATATGAATTTCAAGCAATTGTCAAAATCTAGAACGTTCAATTAACCTATGACCTCAATTTTAAGGTCATAAACCAAGGATTCCAAATCAAAAGACCATAGGTCTGTATTATGTATGGTTCATGAGTAATATCACTTTACGCATAATTCTAAATATAAAAGGGGCAAAAACTCCCATTTATTGTCTACGCACCCTTCCAATCAAAATTTATAAGTTACGACATGTCGCAACTAACAATTTAGTGAAAATAAGCCAAAATCAAAATTTAGAATTTGACCTTGACCTTTGACCTTGACCTAATTTTCATTTTTTTGGACCAAGGACCTCAAATCAAAAGATCCTTGGTCTCTAGCACTTATGGTTTTCAAGATAGAAATGCATATCACTTATATCAAATGCATAAGGGGAAATAACTCTCATATGGAGCGTTCATATCACTTCGGTCAAAATAGGACAAATCATGCGAAGGATGTAACGAGCAATTTTGAAAAAAATAAATTTGTCATAATATTTTACGGTTGCGAAGGTTGAGCTCACAAGGAAAACAGTGTTTGGGGAGATAACTCCTACAAAGAAAAGTATTTGTTTATGCAGGGTAAATTTCAAAAGCGCATGAACTGTTCGATATCATATACCAAATGTCTAAGCGACATATTGCGAAACAAATGTTTAGCGCAAGAACAAAATTACGCGGAAGAAAAAAATAAATAAATTAAAAACCAATTGTTCAAAGAACAATTGAGGGTCTTTCCACCAATAAGTATCTATTTTGATATGAAAATATTAAAATTCAGTTGAAAATGTCAGTTCCTATGGCTTAATGATGTATAAATATGAATTTCAAGCAAAGGTCAAAATCTAGAACGTCCAATTAACCTATGACCTTGACCTCAATTTTAAGGTCATAAACCAAGGATTCCATATCAAAAGACCCTAGGTCTGTATTATGTATGGTTCATGAGTAATATCCCTTTACGCATAATTCTAAATATAAAAGGGGCAAAAACTCCCATTTATTGTCTACGCACCCTTCCAATCAAAATTTTTAAGTTACGACATGTCACAACTAACAATTTAGTAAAAATAATTTGTCGAAATCTTATAAAGTAAATGAAAAAGAGTGAAAATAAGCCAAAATCAAAATTTAGAATTTGACCTTGACCTTTGACCTTAACCTAATTTTCATTTTTTTGGACCAAGGACCTCAAATCAAAAGATACTAGGTCTCTAGCACTTATGGTTTACAAGATAGAAATGCATATCACTTATAACAAATGCATAAGGGGAAATAACTCTCATATGGAGCGTTCATATCGCTTTGGTCAAAATAGGACAAATCATGCTAAGGATATAACGAGCAATTTTGTAAAATAAATTTGACATAATATTTTATGGTTGCGAAGGAGTTGCGCTCACAAGGAAAACAGTGTTTGGGGAGATAACTCCTACAAAGAAAAGTGATAACTATTCGATATCATATACCAAATATCTAAGCGACATATTGCGAAACAAATGTTTATCGCAAGAACAAAATTAGGCGGAAGAAAAAAAAATAAAAAATAATCAGAAGAAAAACAATAGGTCTTTCCACAGAAAAGTGGAAAGACCTAATAATCAGAAGAAAAACAGTAGGTCTTTCCACAGAAAAGTGGAAAGACCTAAATATAAATCAATCTTTCCCCTCTGAAACATGATTGATCGATTTTTATTGATTTATATATTGATTGTTTGATTTGTTGCTTGGTAAGTTGGTAGGTTGGTTGGTTGATGCTTGCTTGCTTAATTAGTTGCTTGAGAGCCTAGTGTCCGTGTTTAAACACACGAAAGCAAACATCTAGGAAGTCTTGTTCAGTCATGGAACGGTTTGGAATGTCACTGTCCTGCTTGCAGATAATTCTTAAACTGTATTATTATTTATGCTGCTTATTGGTTGATCTGGTCAAGCATGTTTTTACTTCATTCTAAATTTTGTTGATTATTTTTATTGCATGCTATGTATGTGAGATTTCAACTTTGTATTACAGGTTGTTTTATATGTCAAAATGCACTGTTTTTATGTTATTTATATGTTTTTATATTCGGTCAAAAGCTCCTTAGAGCTTGTGTTGCTTATTTGTACTCATGCCGAATCAAAATTAAGTTTTCTTATCTTATCTTAGGAACACGTCAAATAGGCATTGCGAGCCTGGTGTCCATGTTTAAACACTTGAGACCTAGCCTCTAGGAACACTTGAAAACGGCATTGGGAGCCTGGTACCCGTGTTCAAACACTAGAGACCAAGCCTCTAGGAACACGTACAAAAGGCATTAAGAGCCTGGTGCCCGTGTTAAACACGGGAGACCTATAGCCTCTAGGAACACTTGAAAACGGCATTGAGAGTGCAGTCTCCGTGTTTGAACACTAGAGACCCAGCCTCTAGGAACACGTAAAATAGGCATTGAGAGCCTGATGCCCATGTTTAAACACTTAAGACCTAGCCTCTAGGAACACTTGAAAACGGCATTGAGAGTGTAGTCTCCGTGTTTAAACACTAGAGACCAAGCCTCTAGGAACACGTAAAATAGGCATTGAGAGCCTGTTGCCCATGTTTAAACACTAGAGAAACACGTGAAAACGACATTGAGTATTATAGGTTAAAGTACGTTATTTATGTTTACCTCGCTTATATGGTCATCTGAGGTCAAATGGACAGTTATTTGGATGGCGTATGGACTAACATACACACGAAACGAACCTTCATGTACATATGATCTATCCTATGCTCTGTAAATTGTTACTTTAGACTTTTGGTAGTTTGGATAAATGTTTTACATTATTATAAATCAAATATGAGAATTTGAATCAAATTGGTGACCATAAATTTGACAGCTAGTTCCCCTTTAAGACTCTGATGATTTAGTTTACATTTATCTTCTTTTTTTTTTTTTTATCTATTTTGGCTTTTTTGTGCATTTGCCTCTATTATTTATATTTTCACGTCCCATTATTCTGTTCTTTATTTGTTTGCCTTTGTTCCTCTATCCGTTATTTATTTACTAATAGCTTTGCATTCTGTACTTTTTGCACATTATTCTCTATTTTGTTAACCCTATATAGACCCTCAACAATTTGATTTGGTTAAGACAAACTGATTATAAATAGTAATAGACAATTTGTCATGGTTATAAATAAGAAAGATTGGTTAACGCAAATGGGGTTAAATTAGGATAATTTCATTGGTATACCCATTTAAACATGTAGAATTGAATGAAAATTGATATGAAAATCATTCAGTTCCATAGATCATTAAAACAATCACGTTTTATTGATTTGATAAAAAAAAAAAATAACATCCAGATCAGCTGAATATTTCTTCTTTCTTTTATTGAACTTTAAGATGGCCTCAGTATGTTCAGTACTATGCCTTAAAAATAGAACAAAATTCCCCTTTGTACTTTTGTTTACAGATAATATATACTGAACAGGTAAACAAACGTCGCAGTAATCTGAGGCAAACACGATGGAAGAATAAATGCTATACTTTTAATTAAATGGGCGTAAAAATATTATTGTTATTTAACAAAATTAATGCGCATCATTTCAGTTCATTCACTGTTCATTGACCACCATATTACATGGAGAATTAATACAGATCACCAGTCAGTAGCGTGTGTGTCCTCCGTTAGCATTGATTACGGACCAGCATATTCTCATATACATGGAATGAATCAGACAGTTGATAAAGTGCATAGGAAGGCTAGCCCACATCTGCAGAAAAGATGCACGAAGTTTCAAGGCAGTAGTCGGACTTGGATGGACGTCTTTCAGACTGAGTTATCTCTGAATCTCGTCCCATATATCTTCTATGGATCTTAAGACCGGACTAAGACATGACCAAGGCATAATCGTAATTGTTGTGTTGTTGTAGAAAGTATGTTGTAGCTCTTGCAGTATGTGCACGTGCATTGTTATGCTGGAAAGTGTTGTTTTGATGGTGTGCAAAATGTGGCACAACATGTGGTAGCAGAATTTTATCGATATAACGGGCTACATTGACACCATTTCCTCTACTTGGTCAAAGATTCTGGAAGACAACAGGCCCTAATCTATGGTTCAGGCCGATTCCGCCCTATACCATAATGCTCCTCATAGATCGCTTTCCATCATGCAGTTATCGGCATATATTTCGCCCTGTCTTCTCCAGATTCGTGTCCTGTCATCTGCATTTGAAATGCAGTAACGGCTTTCGTCTGAAAAGATAATCGCCCTTCACTGCTAATTTCTCCAATTTTGTCGATGGGTGGTACATTGTAGGCGTTTACGGCGATGACTGGTGTGTTAGAATAGAACTTTTGGCAGGACGACGACTACTAAAGGTTTCGATATCTCAATCGATGCTTGACTTTGTCATCACTTATTGGTCTCTGTTTCATTCTATAATGTCTGACGAGCAGTATGAGTTGCACAGAGGAACCAGTTCTGCAGATGTTGTCTTTAGATGTAGCGATCCTAACGCCATGTTGTTACTCTAGGGCGATCTGTAAGTGGACGGTCATGTGTACTGTTTGTAACATTGTGGCGTTCATGTAGAGTTTGGATTGTGCGTACAGTGCAGTTAAATGTATTTGTAACGACTTGAGGCCGCTGTCTAGCATTCAAACTTCATTTTGCCTTATAGATCTCTTTCTCGTGGGTTTAGTCGTGGCATCAGTACGTCTGCATCAAACAGATACAAATGACACAAAAACGTCGCACCTCTTTTTAAAAATACCCTTGATAAGGCACGGATTTCATGTGCTCTAAATCATCATCATGAAATTTTACGACGAAACGTGTCCCAAGGACCCAGTAAAACCAATATTAGGACGACCGAATTAATGGACGCAGTCAGCCGTAACGGAGGTTTAAACATAATATTAGCATCATTTAAAGGTAATTGACCCAAACAATTAAAAAAAAAATCAATGTATTAGAAAATTGGAATTTTTAAAAATACGACTTTTCTTTTGTGGTTCAGTTTATTTTATCATTTTATTGGTACGGTATTTTTTTTTTGCAATACCAGTTTGACAGAGTTAGTAAAGGAAATAACATTTGCACCATCATGGGAACGATAAGAGATTAATGATCGTAAGCATTGTGTCCGGGTTAATGGAGAAAGGCTAAAAACACAGTAAGTATAATTATGAATTTGGTCTTGTAGGACACAATTATTGTAAACGACTGAAGATAGTAAAGTTTTTTTAATATTAATTCTAAATTTGAAAAATGGAATGTTTAGAACAAGCTCTTCATATTATCGGTACATTACGTTTGCTCGCATTACCATTACATTTGCGCGCAAAAATCTTTTTACCTGCGTTTACCTGTAAGATACACATGTAAATGCGCGCAAATGTAACCAAAAGCTGCGCGCAAACGTAAACAAATTTAATCCCCAAGTCACCCATTCAGAATAAATCAATGTATTATAATTACATATGGGAAACAATGTTCAGACAGATATGGATCTTTATCAGTTGAATGACGAAAAAGTCTTAACTATTCGATTTTAGTTACAGATCTGTAGGAGATAACATTTTGCATCGATACAACATGGAAACATTCTATGTTGTAGAACTGGTTTATTTGAGTAATTTTGCATTGATAATTCCATTCCTCTCACTTTTAGATACAACACTTCTGTTGTGGTTAAATGAATTTTTTTTTCTAATTCAAAATCATTTTTTACTTTGCAATATATTTATTAGTTTGTTACCATGACCATATCATTGTCATAAAAAAGACTTTTTCTGAGATTTATTAATTCTTCCTTAGACTAATTATTACGGAAGCGTATTAGCGCCACACATTTTTTTTTTTTTCCCTATGTTTGCGTTATAACGCAAACCTTTGCGTGGCGCTAATACGCTTCCGTAAATTATCGCTTACATGATTTGAATTATTTAATAATAAGAAAGAATACGTTATTAATCCAATTATGTACCCTTGCGGGTTTTAAATTTCATACAATGATTACAATGATTTGTGTTAATATAACAATGAAAAGGTATAATATACACCTGGGCATGCGCAATTAAAATGGGCTTTGAAGCAATTTTCGATAGGTCGGAAGTTTAATCAGATTGGTTCATGAATACTGTATGAAATGTATTTTGCTCATTGTTGAAAACCGTACGGGGACTTATAGTTCTTCACACCTACGTTATTTGGTAATCTAGCTATCTCATTGACCATTTTAACCATATATGTATACCAGTAACCTCCTCGAAAAAAAAGTCGAAGGCAATATTGATTTATCCGTCTGTCCGTTCGTGCAAACCGATATGGATACATGATATATCTCCTCCTACAGTTTTTGAACCACTATACAGCTTTAAAATTTTGTAGGATATTTCCACCGAATTTGGATATCTTTTAATATTCTCGTAATACCAAGTACTTGGATTTAGTCATTTTATGAAGGTTTATGACCATAAAAGGAAGCTTTTGGGTGTCTTGTAACAGTAACAGTTTATAGGAATTAGGGGCCAAAAAGGGCCCAAATAAGCATATTTCTTGGTTTTCGCACAATAAGTTAAGTACATAATTATGAATAAGTAAACAGAAATCTATGAAATCTTAACATAAGGTCTATGACCACAGAAGGAAGATTGGGATTGATTTTGGGAGTTTTAGTCCGAAAAGATTAGGAATTAGGGTCAAAAACAGGTCCAAAATAAGCATTTTTCTTGGTTTTTGCACAATAACTTTAGTATAAATTAATAGAAATCTATGAAATTTTAACACAAGGTTTATGACCACAAAAGGAAGGTTTGGATTGATTTTGGGAGTTTTGGTCCCAACTAGTTAGGGTCCAAAAGGGTCCATAATTAAACTTTGTTTGATTTCATCAAAAAATGAATTATTGGGTTCTTAGATATGCCAAATTTAACCGTGTATTCAGATTCTTAATTTTTGGTCCTGTTTTCAAATTCTTCTACATTAAGGTCCAAAGGGTCCAAAATTAAACTTAGCGTGATTTTAACAAAAAATGAAATTTTGGGGTTCTTTTGATATGCTGAATCTAAACATGTACTTAGATTTTTTTATTATGGGCCTAGTTTTCAAGTTGGTTCTAATCGGAGTCAAACATTTTTATATTAAGTATTGTGCAATAGCTAGAAATTTTCAATTGCACAGTATTGCGCAATAGCAAGAAATCTTCAATTGCACAGTATTGTGCAATAGCAAGAAATTTTCAATATAATAATAATAATAATAATAAATTCTTTATTTAAAGAGGGTAAACGCAGTTAGTTACAATTACTAATCTTCCCTGCGGCCCTCATATACATGAATACAATACAAGTAAAAAAAAAATAATAATAATAATAATAAGAGAAAAAGCAAAAACATACTGTACAACATTTAAACACAATTGTATAGACATAATAGTTCAATGTACATGTACCATAATTAAAAGATATAAAACAGTTACAGATTTCATGTAGTAAATAGATATAATATACAAATCATTAAATCATACTTTCTAAGAGTAATAGCTGCAATCATTTTAGACTGAATATTGGGATTGTCTCAAGTATTGTTTTATAATTTGTTTAAAAGAATAAGTGTTTTGCACTTTACGCATTGCATAAGGTAGTCCGTTCCATAAAACTGATCCAGAATAAGCAAAAGATTTTGTAAACACTTCAGTTTTTTGGCTTTGGAACTATCAAATTACCTTGAGTAACATCCCTTATGCTGTTCCTACAACCCCTATGACTTAAAACAGAATCTTCGAAATTTCCACCGCAAAACAAAATAAAATGTTAACAAACACTAACCACTATAAAAACTGATTCAGTATATGTTTTCCTTTATGTTCTTATAACTCATGGTCATATGCTTAGTAATATGTAGTATATTTGAGGATTAAAACATCAAAGCTATGTGAAAAAAACGGATGTCAAACGTTACATTTTTGAACATCTGTTTTATCTCTTATGTATAGTGATCCTATTTCTTATTCTCTCATCTTCCCGAAACTTGGCAGAAGCAACGAAGAGTGTCAGTTTTTGGTTAAATTAAAGCCGTTCTTTTGTCGAATTTCGTTTGACTCGGTGGCTGCATATTAAGCTGGAATAAGAAAAATGTCCAATGACGTTTTTCGTTGACTTAACGGCTGAAAGGTAGTTTTATAAGTAGACATAGCTAAAAACTTCTAAAAAATGTGAGATAATTATAACATCTACTGAAAGAACAAACATTTGCCTCATTGTTCATGAGTTCAAAAATTGTAGATTCTATAAAACCATCTCTACACAGTCGTTTTTCCAACGGTAGCCATTTTGTCCAAGTTGATATTTCATTTGTCAAAGCAATAAATGCGTTTTTTTTACCTGATATTTCAATAAGTAATTTATAATTTACCAAAAGTTAGATACACGAAAAGAACATAAAGTCTAGATTCTTTTTTATTAACTGCATATTTGGATCTTACAGGAATAAAATGCTACGAAACATTACAAAACGGCAGCCATTTTGTCCAAACGTCGAAAAACGTCGAAAAATCCAAACAGACGCTTTTTTTTCGACGTTACATGTGCATAATTTGATCCATTGTATATATCTGATACTTAAAACGAATCGCGTGGTGACATTTAAAAAAAAATGCTGACTCTCGAAAAAAAAAACCCACCACGGTACATGTTGTGCATGAAACGGAGGTAACTGAAATTATCGGGAACAGTGCCAAAAACATTTAATTTAATTCAATGAAACTGTTTTTGTCGCAACCCCGTATTATACGGACGATTCAGTAGAAGATTAGTACATTTTAAAAGCAAGCAACTTCAAATTACTGGGGAAATAATTTTCAAGATCGGGCTATAATAATTTTATTTAATGGTTGTATTTCGACAAGTTATGTGTCAAGCAAAGTTTCAATACAACTCAAATCAAATTGATCAAGGGTATATATGTTTTTTATTTACTTGCCGAGTGTCAGATATAGATATAGGAAGATGTGGTGTGAGTGCCAATGAGACAACTCTCCATCCAAGTAACAATTTAAAAAGTAAACCATTATAGGTTAAAGTACGGCCTTCAACACGGAGATATGTTTGTATTAGGGTTGAATCAAGATATGAAAAATTTACAATGACAGATGATATGCACCATGCAATTTTAGCAGCCTGCAATAAAAGTTGTGTTATGATTCATTTATTGAAAACCGTATACTTCTGTCGCACTTTTCCTTCCTTCAAGTTTATTACTTACGACAATACAACATTTTAAGGTGAATTAAGGGTAAAAAATATTTAATCGATTTCCACAACTTGAGGTAAATAAATTCATGGTAAATAGACATCACAAAATTAATAGAGACAGATTTAGAATCAACCAACTACATCAAAAGAGCAAATGAAACTTGCAAATTGAATAAATGTACGTCAAAAGTTTCAGAAAACTCATTTTGACGTCGTGGTGGTGTAACGTCGTGTTGTAGGAACATCGTACGCAACGTTACTGTCATCCATCCAAGTTCTTTAAATAAGGGGGTTGATGGGGATAATGGGTCTGCATCAAGAATTAATCTTGCTGCTCTTTTTTGAAGTTTAAATATTCTTACTATCCCTTCATTTTTACATTCTCCCAAAACAATACAGCAGTAATCGACGAGAAGCAGAATATACCCATTATAATATGCTTTCCTGGCATTAATATCTAAAAATTTCTTTTAATTTAGAAAGAAGGTATATTCTTGATGAAATATTAGCACAAATTTGATCAATTTGATTTTTCCAGCTAAGTGTGCTGTCAATTTTAACACCTATTTATTTCTCACATGATGAAATTTGTAGTGTTTCTGAATTTATTACTAAATTTGTTTGAAAAGATTGGGTTGATAACTTCTGACTTGTTCCAGTAACCAAACATTTAGTTTTTTTGGTATTGATGAACATATTATTCATTTTTCACCATTCTTCAACTTTGCATAAATCTTCTTGAACATCATCATGTAAATTTTCTATACTTTTCCCAGATTTATGAAGAGTAGTATCATCTGCATACAAGTCTTTTTTACAATTTTTAATGCAAAGGGGAAGGTCATTTATAAATAAGACAAATACTAGAGGACCTAGTATAGATCCTTGGGGGACACCAAATTTCACATCTTTTTTTATCAGAATTAACATTGCAAATGTTTACTTGCTGTGTTCTATTAATTAGGTATGACCTGAAAAAAACCTACTGCAGACTCACTGAATCCGTAAATAGCAAGCTTTAAGCAAAGAATGTCATTGCACAGTATTGCGCAATAGCAAGAAATCTTCAATTGCACAGTACTGTACAATAGCAAAAAATCTTCAATTGCACAGTATTGCGCAATAGCAAGAAATAGCTTATTGCACAATATTGCGCAATAGCAAGAAATTTTCAATTGCACAGTATTGTCCCGCTTTCAAATTGGTCTACATTAAGGTCCAAAGGGTAAAAAATTAAACTTTTTTTTATTTCAACAAAAATTGAATATATAGGGTTCTTCAATATGCAGAATCTAACCATGTATTTATATTTTCATTCATTCTGTGTGAGAAACCTATGTTGTGTCAACTATTTAATCACAATCCAAATTCAGAGCTGTATCAAGCTTTAATGTTGTGTCCATACTTGCCCCAACTGTTCAGGTCCGACCTCTGCGGAGCATCTTATTATATGCATGTGTTTGCTATATTTTTTTGTGTTACGTTTTGATGTTATATTATGTTTTTCGTTGTTATTTATTTATTTGATTTACTGTCAAGACTCTAAATACTTCAGTGTGATGAGTTGTTTGCTTTTTAAAGTAAAATAACCAAACTACCAATCTCCACCAAAAGTCTCTCAACTCATGGCGAAATTTATTATAAGATTGTTTTACAGTAGAACTTCTTGGATTGTGTGATATTAAAGACATTATAATAAACAAGACCAGTATCTGAAGAAGGATAAAATGAATTGGCAAGAAACCAATATCGGTAAGTTTAAAAATGTGATAATTGCAAAAGCGTACATGCGAAATGAGTTTTTATATTTCCATAATAGGTAACGAAAGAACGAAAGGTGTCGCTCCATCTTGATCGCTGCCATTTTGACGGTGCAAACAAATAACAACATTACACAAAACACAATTCAAATGTTTTCTACATATTTATTGTATGTTGCACGTTTTGTTGAATTCTTACATCAACATGATGTATAATTTGTTTTCCTTCTGGAAAACATAAGCCACAAAGTTATACATCAAGAAAATTGGGGTTCTACTAAAATGCGCCCGGGTGGAGAAAAAGCGCCAGGAGAAGAAAATATAGCGCCCGGGGAACAGAAAAAGCGCCCGGGGAAAATATATCGATATTTTATTGGCATGAGACAACTTTGTTAAGTTATGGACATTGATTTATTTTTTATTTTAGACAAGTAATTTGCAAATTCAGATAATAGACATTTGTAATAAATCACAAAAACAAGTATGAATATTTCAATTTTAACAATAATATATGAATACTATTTCGAAAGACTGATAATAATGGATCACAGTTTATGCGAAAGATTTATAACATGTAAGACATCAAAAGAAATGTTTTTTTCTTCAAAAACGATTGTAATAAAAGATGTATGTAGAATGAAAATTCTACACAAAAAAGTATGCCCATGCGCATAAATGCAGGGTTTCCAATTAACTTCTACGACATCTTGGTGCTTTTAACATTATATTTCATGTTTTGATAATGCATGCCAAATATTACTATTGCACATAACCACGAACCACAACACCACCAATACCGTTCTCCGAAAGTATATACATACAAACAATGATAACTAATACGGACAACACATAGTCTAGATAGCTTGATTTGGTACAGACACAAAATCTTGACCTCCACGTTTGCCAATATAGACTATAATTATGTATAGAAAACCTAATAACAGATTGCACGGTCCAAATACCAACAAGACATATTCAAACCTTAACAAAAAAAAATAAAGCAGAAAAATGATTTGGGATGCAAAATAGAAAAAAAAAGTGTTCTTGATACTTCGTTGGCCAAGCTTAGGTCGTCACATATATTTGTTGGTATAAAGATAGATTTGTTTGATCAAATGTCATTATACAACATTAAAAAAGTAGTATAAATCAATAGCAAACTGTTAACATACTTAAATCTTAGAATCTCAAATTTATTGTTGATACCTAATTAGATTTGCCTATGAAAGCCATACGGCGTATTCAGTTTATGTTACATCCTTATAAATAATATAATATAAAATCATGACTTGCATGTTTTATGCTATTTATGTGATATCGTCTAATATAACCAGGAAATATAAGCTTTGATTTTTGTTGTTGCTGTGCATGTACTAATTTTGTGTCATGGATGGATACTGGATATACTTTGTTTTTCTAATAGTTCATTGAACTAAAAAAAACGGCTATGAAAATCATTGCCTTCCTTTTAGAGAAGATATCTTTAACAATATATTTAAAAGATACAAAATTGGTGTTGATCTTTAAATCATTTGACAACAAGTACCAATACTTTTTAACATTATGATAAAATGTCAAAGACTGTTCCCATGGTCGATGTCTAGACAAACTTTATGTTATATTGATTATTCTTAATACATCTACGTCTATTTGACACTTCAGCATAATTGCCTCATTGACATTCATACCACACACGTTCCTTATATATTTTATTTTATTCTATAACTACACATGACAAAATATTCATATTGAGGTATCAGAGGAGTATTATATAAATGCAAAATAATTGAAATAGAGTTAATAATGCTGATATCAGCAGTGACTCTAAAGTACATATAGTAAGCGCGTTTACATCAAAATATTGAATTGATCAAGTGCCAAATAAAACAAATCGATCGTTTATATGTAGAATAAAAGTATGTTTCTATTATCCTTTTTCTAATTTGCGTCAATCATTAAATGTTTATGTATTTTAACTAGGTAAAAACAAGCCAGCAAGTATTGTTATAAGTGGTTCAAAGCACGACATTAAACTTCTTGAAATCATTAGTAGAAGACATTTTTCATTCGATTTAGAAGACAGAAGAAAGGTATTATGGATTTTTTTTAAATTGATTCCAAGTAGCAACAATAATTTACGCTTCGTCGGTGTCAATGTTGTGTCTTCTTACTCATTGAAAGTTGTGTCCTGAATAACATATGTATATATCGGTTTATATGATCATATTAAAGTTAGTAATTGAATTTCTATTTTCATGCGTACTGAAAACAAATGTGTGCTGTATCATTTATAATAGTCACTCATATTCAATTTGCTTTTGTCTAATTACTCTTGTAAAATAATTTGCATAAAGGGCAGCACACTTTACAAAATGGAACATCTCTGTGAGCTCATAAAAAAAATTACCAGAACAGTTTTGCCATATAATTAGTAGTCTATACTGTTGATTACACTTTGTTCTTTTTTAGTATATTATCTCAACATTGACCAACTGTATTACCAATCTAGCTTTTTTATGTTATGGAAATACCGTAAATACGTCTTCTGATGTTCGAACACTTCGTTCAGCTGTAATTATAGACAATGAACAAGAAACTATAAATCGAAAGGAGTTGTCACCAAAAAGTGGAATAAACATCCGAAAACTATATAAGCAGCATTTAAAGTCGAAAAGGTAACCTGTTCAATGTGAATCAATCGATGTGAAGTGGTTTCAATATCCCCAATTGTCACTGCAGCATTGTATACTCAGTATACTTCTGTTTTAGAATAGATAATGGGTCTGTTTGAATCTATTATTGTAGGGTGGGGTTGGGGTGGGGGTTACACATTGTTAAATAATTTTATTGCGAAAGCACAAAGTAGTTGTCTTGTTTTTGAACTGACAAAAAGCCAAAAAGACAACAAAAGGGAAACTTTAGATACAAGAGAACTTGTTACGTATATGTAAATTAAGTCTTGTGTTGAATATCTGCTGGAAAATGTACCAACTTTGTTGTGTGTAATATTTGAAAAAAAAAAAAAAAATTGTTTTCACCCTTCAGAAATTTTTATCTAGAAACTTTTTTTCCTATAGTGATCTGTGTAACAGCGCAGCAGACAGATTTTTAGTACTGTCTTATTAAAGCTGACCCATCTCCCAATTTCAATATGAAATCTGTGATGACCTGTTCTAAATTTACAAACTATAATTATTGTATATCGATTTGGTAATATAGCTATATATGTATTTTGTTCATGTCAATAGAATCTGTATATAAGCCTTTTAATAATTGATAATTTTTTTCTTGTATGATATGATGACAAAACATTGATAGAATATATATGTTCTTACAGTGGTAGAAGTATGTCAACTCATTTAAAAAGAAAGAGTTCTCCATTTGTTCACTTAATTATGACTAGTTACACTCTGTGGACATTGATTGGTGGCATGTCATGTGAAGAATGTAAGTTTTGTTATAAATAACCCCAAAAAAAAAAATTGAGGAACAAATCATGGTAACAAATGATAAACAAATCGTATGATTTCTTTGTGATTTGAAAGTGATAAAATTTCACATGCAAATGAGCTAACAAATCACAATAACAAATCACTAACAAATTGCTTACAAATCATAAGCAAATCAGGGTAACAAATGATAAACAAATCGTATAATTTTTTGTGATTTGAAAGTGATAAAATTTCACATGCAAATGAGCTAACAAATCACAATAACAAATCACGAACAAATTGCTTACAAATCATAAGCAAATTATAAACAAATTGCCAAGAAATTGTTTTGAAATCATTTACAAATCAGAAACAAATTGTTTTCAAATTGTTAAGAAATTGTTATCAAATCTTTAACAAATCAGAAGTAAATCATATTCCTACCTAAAGCAAATCGTAAACAAATTGGCATCAATCATCAATTCACAGAATATATCATTAACATCCAGATCAAAAATAAGTTTTGCCCCTGAAACCCACAAATTTTGAAGCGCAAGTGTCTTCATTTTACCTTTCATAGCTAATCCACTAATTGTAAAAAGGAGTACTATCTTTGGTTGTTCTTTGAGAAGTTTCTCTTACTTTTTACCCGAATTTGACTAAAACGAAATTTGAAAAAAAACGTAGGCAACCACGTGTACTTAGTAGAATAATGTCGAATAGGTGATGGGTCTTAGTCTTGGTCCAAATCTGCTACATTATAATATATATATATATATATATATATATATATATATATATATATATATATATATATATATATAGCTTTGTCCATTTTGCCCTGGACCTGGTCAGTAAACAACAACTAAAACATTAAACTTGCCAGTGGATTTTATCTGCTGGCTCGGGAAGCTAGTCTTTTAATGTTTTGATCTGTTTACACATCTTTTACACATTTTTATTTTTAAAATTAATCCAGACAGCACTAAACTATCATGATTATAAAGAGATACTGAAATGCACAGTTTCTGAATTTTAAAGGTTGACATTTGAATAGTATTAGTTAAATATGTGAAATTATAAATATAAAGATTCCTTACCACCGTCATCTTTCATAGACTTAATGAAACTCCTCATCTTGCAACCTTCTTTGTTCAGTTAATATAGAACAATAATATTTGAAATTTGAATTTGACCTCAACCGGAAGTCAGAGAGATAGATAAACAAAGAAAACTGGAATGCATTAACATTTTATTCATTGTAGCAAATCATCAATGAATCACACCAAGATAGCTAAGAAAGTTAACAAATCATTTTCAAATCGTTTCATATGAAATTCAAAGTTAACAAATCATAACGAAATCACACCGTTCTAGCTAACAAAGTTAACAAATCTCTTTCAAATCATTTCATACGATATTCTAAGTAAACAAATCATAAAGAAATCACACAAAAAACAGAAACAAATGGCTTACAAATCATACAATAGAAAGAAATCACATAGAAATCAGATTTAGGTAATTTGGAAAATTATGATTTGTCTATGATTTGTTTAATGAATCGCAAGCAAATGGTACTAACAAATCGCAGAATCACGATTTGAAAGAGATTTGAATACGATTTGAAAGCAATTTGTTCATTTAGTTTTCTGTTTGGGAATTGATCAAATTTCCGTACATTTTTGTTGTGTATTTACTTTTGATTGTAATGAATAATTGCCACTGAACATTGAGTTGTCGACAGTCAACCTATTAATTATATTGCCTTATTTACCTTTTACATGAAGATATTCAAAAATATATATATATATAAACGAGTCTGAATTGAAAACTACGTTAAAACCTATGATTGCGTTGGATAAAAACCGCAATTTTTAAACGGGTGCATGTAAAGCAAGTTTCGTTGTAGAAGGGTCTAGAAACAGCACAAAAAAGCATTTTCCAAAAGACCAAATAAGTGAAAAAAAAGTATATTTAAACAAAACGCATTTGACTAACATTTCGAACAACTGATGTTCTTTAACCCTGCTGACTGCCATTGGCGATTGCCAAATAAAATTGATCACAAGATGTAACAAAATTAATGTGAATATAAATTTAATATATTCAACTTGTGGCCACGATGTTATGCCACAATCATACGGTGTTAATTTATTCTTTAGATTGAAACCGTATGTTTTTGGCATAACATCCTGGCCACGTGTGAATGATTAAGTGTTGTTAATGTCCAGTGGCTAATGCTAATGTAAAAATTTAACAATAAATCTGACAAGTAATGCTTGTCACAGGTGACAAATTTGTTTCCAGGATTAAAAAAAAATAAACGTTTTAAGAAATAAATTAAATTTATTTATTTCGGTGTAGTCGGGGATGTACGAACTTTCACTTGTGTTGAAAAAGCATGCAAAATTCGGCTACGCATTAGTGTGTATGTTTTTTTTAAACACCGTCCTTAAATTCTGTACACTCCTGATTACACCAATTTAATAAGCAGTTAATATTTCCATAAAGACAAATAGTAAAAAGTAAAATCACAAAAATACTGATCTTAGAGTAAAATCAATTCAGAAAGTCCCTAATCACATGTGGCAAAATTAAATAACAAAACACATCAAAAATGAATAGAGAAGAAGTGTCATATTCCTTACTTGGTACAGGCGTTTTCAAATGTAGAAAATGGTAAATGAAACATATTATATACATGTATGGATATATTATCTGTAAACAAAACCCCACATTTACACGCTTTATTTACTACAGTTCAACATGCCTGGGCTCGCATAATGATTGTTTACATCACGAAATATTTACTGCATGAGATTCAGCAGTAACATGAAGATTGCTGAATGTAAATGATGGAAGACTTAAGCTTTATGAGAAATGTACGTGTTATTAGAACACTACCAAACTGGTTAATTACTTTGTGTCGTGCTTTAAAAAGTACCCTTTTAAAACCTTTTAAACTGACGTATTACATTTTAAGTCATTATTTCACTCGCTAAAAAAGGACACACCCGAAAGATCACGGACACATACAATAAATAAAATACCAATTGCATATATATAACGTTCTATACTGTTAAAAAGGAAAAAAAATAGTTTACATTTTTGCACGTTTCATAGGTACATGTAAATATAGGTTCGATTTTGTAGGATGAATGATACATTTTTATATTGTATGTAATTTTATAATTATCCTTAACATTTGCTATACAATCCATTGTTTTTTTACAGTCAACGTCACATGGAATATGAAAACAAACCCAGCTATAATGGGAAATGATGTCATATTAGAATGTGTTATTTCTGGCGAGGATCAGTCATGTACTAAACACCCAAGGCAGTGGTATGGAGGTGTCAATTATGGTCTTCTTTGTGAAGATGGGATGTGTAGAAATAATAAAAATACAAAGAAGTTACTATATCACCTTGCAAGCATCAACTAGTTATATACAATTTTACCGAACACGATCTTAATCAAAATTATGCTTGTTCGTATGGTATAGTTAACGATAGAAAAGGATTGGCGTTGAAGGATGGTCCATTTGAATGTAAGTTGCATTGGTTGCTAGGAAGACGACATAGGTTTCGGGTATTTATTATACTTTTGATCCAACCTAATCTCTTAACATACTTTAAGACAAAACAACGCAAGATTTGAGTTAATTATAAACAATATGATTAAACCATGACATCTTAAATATACCCATCTTTGCAAGTTTGAGCAATACTGAGAAGGGGGATTCATCACAAGGCAAAACATGATGCCTGAACTTGAATATAGTCATCACTATGCATTTAAATGAAATGCATTGAAATATTCCGAGTTGTATGTATTTCTAAATACAATATTACTCACACACATCAAACCGATTAAAATATGCTGAATATTTTGTGTTTAATATTTATCACACTTACATGTATATTTGTCCTTTCCCAAAAGACCTTATACGATGAATATTCTATAATATAATAAGCACCTATTGATTATACTCGAATATAAATTGTCTTTTTCTATATAATGCTTTGCTGTCGTAAAATAAGTGTGTTTAATATTTTAGAATCGAATGCTTCTTTTTGTAACTTCATTGAGATGTAAAAGCGTTGACCGAAGTACATTTGGTATGAATTCCGCGCTTCATTCTTAAAATGTGCGCACGGTCAACGCTTTGACAACCCTATGAAGTTACAAAAAGTTTTTATTTAATTTACGTGTGCACTTTAACGTGGGATCTCATGTTATCATGAATGAAAAGTTTTATTGTGTAATGCAATTGCTTAACAAATAACATGTGATGTGCAGTTAGCCAATCAGAATAACGTACTATAATGAAACATATATTTAATATAATTAAATACGAATGAAGGATACATGATGTTTACACTACTTGTGAAACACAACTGAAGACATGTTAACCAAATAAAATTGAGAAAGGAAATGGGGAATGTAGGAGTCTTTAGCTGGCCCCTTTTAAATATGTATAGTAAGCAATTGTACAGATAAAGGTATCTTTAATGCCAACCATTATTAACCATAGTAAATGTCTATTTTCTTGCAAGGATCAGAGACTACTAAACCATATTTAATCTATCGAACCAAATACTCGTAGGAAGGCGTCCCAGAAAATAATTAACATAGCCTTGCGGTCATAGGAAGGTGTCCCAGAATAAAATTAAAAAAGCCTTGCCAGACGTAATAATTATTTGGACTACTCATATATATATCATTAAAAATACACCAAAAAAGTCCTTTAGTTGAGAAAAATCAATATATACAAAATGTACATGAACACCCAAAAATGTGAAAGTTAGTATTTAACTCTTTTTGCTTAAATACTGAAAAAAAATCTGGCAACCCTATTCTTATTTTTACTCTTTTTGCTTAAAATACTGTTAAAATATATATTTAACATGGGTGACGAATTGACTATAACAGGTGTTGATTTAACAAGGTGCTGATTTGTCCAGGTGCCAGTTTGACTAGAATTCTTTGACAAATGTTTGAAATTACCTGAGTTTCATTAGACCTTTGATAACAGTAACAAAAAGATTATTTACTTAATATTTTGTGGGAGAAGGGGGTTCAGACTGTTTTATCAGGTCTTTTCTCGCCCAATACACTTTCGCACCCTACACGTTCGCAGCTCGCACGTTCGCACCCAAGGTCCGTTTGCACTCTACTCATTCGCGCCAAATTTTACTTCAAATTCAAGTTGAATAATTGGAAAATCATGATTGTTGTTTTAAATTGCTTTGGTGTAAATACTGAATGTATTTATAGCTTGGTATGAGTAAAACATTGAAGATTTTTACGGAAAAACACAAAAGATAATTGTTTTTAACAGCTTGGTCCCTTTGATCTGAAACAACGAAGCAATGAAATATAGGAACCAAAATATAGCAATCCACTATTATAACCAAAACATGATAAAATTTATTCAACACACAGAAAAAACCTAGTCAGAATCTCAATTCATTTTGAAACAAGTCAATGAAACAAATTTATAGCAATACACTAACCAAAACATGATTAAGAGTTATTTAACACAAAATAAAACGTTTACAAAATACCACTTTATTTAGAAAGGATTATTATTATTTTTAACAATACCCTCTCCAAAACATGATTAAGATTTTTTCAACACTTTATTTTGAGACAATGACAACAATTATACTTATAAGAAAACACTTGCTTACAGAGCTATTAAACACAAAACCAATTAAGATTGGGTGCGAACATGTAGGGTGTGAAAGTGAAAGGGGGCGAACATGAGTGGGCGCAAACGTGAATGGGCGCGAACGGACCCGGATTCAGACTATGTACCAGTGAGAGATATACAAGACTTTCTACGCTATTTATTTGTACATTTCAGGTAGTCTTGACCTATTCATTTGTTAAAAAAACACCAGCCAGTTGTCACCTTCACTTCATACACAAACATATACAAATATCAATTATATGCTTACGAGACATGTTGCATTGTTAAACTAATTAAGGTATGTGAAAATCAAGACTTGTATAAAAACTATCCCAATATTAGAGACAGTGGGGTCATTTTTCCTCAGAGCTTTCAGCTCTTTGATTATATTATCTACTATTAATTATATTTTAACCATATTTTTCCAAAGCATCAGTAAATACAGGTGAGCGGCACAGGCTCTTGAGAGCCTCCAGTTTTCTTTGTTTCTAAAACGTGTTTTTTCTCATTTATACATGTATTGTATATCTACTAGTATGTATTTATATCAAATATTATGTTTCAGTGCATCCTAGTAAGAAGTCTTTTTACGACATAATCGAAGTGTCAGAAAAAAGCATCAGTGGTCATCTTCAAATGTTAAAGGTATACCCAATGCCAAGTTGTACTTTCACTTATAAGGTATGTTAAATTTTTATTTCAGTAACATGTGTACATGTAGTATGTTATTCGTTGAAACTTTTTGATGGTCCTGTTCCTTATTATCAAAATTCTGATGCCTTTTTCATCTTTGTCCCATGTTTAATACGTTGAAACGTATCTTTAACAAGTAAATATTAAATGTAAAGTTAATTAGCATTTGACATATAAATGTGTAATGTCTTCTTTTTCCAAAAATACAGCAACTTTTAAACGATAATGTTCATGCAGGTTGGTTTTTTTTCATATCCGAAGTTTTGTCTATATTGCTTCTATTTATTACTTTTCGTTTTATAATTCGAAATATTCAAACTAAATTGAATATCTGTCGAAGCGGTTGGGACGTATATATTAAAATCAAATGTTTCACATTCTTGATATGAATTAGAATAATCCAACTTTAAAACAACATGACAGGTGACACATTCATATGTATCTTATCAAATGTTCAGTTCACTTCGTTGAAAAGGTATTGCACTAAATTTTTATCAATTTTATCCGTAAAGTTGAAAGAGTTATATCACAAACAGAGAAGAATAATCAATATATAGAGATTAATACATGGCTATGGAACGCCATCACTGCCTTTTAAGAAGAAACTACTATGACATGATGCAAATGTTGCTTACATGATGTGAATTCTCCCTTACATGATGTGAATTCTTCATTACATGATGTGAATTGTTCTTTACATGATGTAAAATCTTCTTTACATGATGTGAATTCTTCATTACATGATGTGGTTTCCTCTTTACATGATGTGAAAACTTCATTACGTGATGTGGTTGTTTCATTACCTAATCTGAAAGTTTTATTACATGATGCGAAAATTTCTTTACGTTATGTTAAAAAAATCTGTATGTCTTATTTCTATTACATTATGCCAAAATATATACATCGTAATGTCAAATTGGTATTACGAGGTAAGAAACTCATATGACGTTATGTGAACACTTCATTATGTCAAAACATCTTTATAAGAACACGGGACCTCTCGGACGTTATTATTATTATTCAGACTCCTTGGATTTTTTCCAAAGCTATAGGGTAAAATATTTTGCCCCATAACACCAATTTTTATTTCATAAAAATCTTCAATAGCTAATTTTGAGATCCAAGTAATACCAATGCAAATGCAAGGTAAAAGTCCCAAGTCAGCCTTTTCCCGCCATTTTTTTAAAACTGAAATATCTCAAAAAGGAGCTCCATGACCTATCAATATTTTTTAGCTTATTTTGTTCCTTAGCTGATGCTCTTTCGACTTATAGTATCAATTTTAATTTCTGTGGTTTTTTTTTAATTTCAACTAAGTACATCCTTAAATGCATTTAAAGGGAGCTGAATATAAAACTTATGTAAGTTATGAGTGATGCTATACATTTAGAGCTTATATAAGCATGGCCGTGTCATATTTAAAATTTTCTTTTTAAGTATAAGTCTTTTTTTTTTATATATATATATAAATTTAGGAACCTAATTCAAATGAATTTTATATGAAAATATTACTTTTTAGAGGCAATGTTGGCAAACCCCTTCCTAAAATTATTCGAAAATACTTCTCCTATATCGTGTATATCCAGAAACTATACGGTACATGTACAATTGTCTCACTTACGTTACTTTGTTACATATATCTCACTTATAAATTAACAAATCTATTAATAATAAATCCATAAAAAATGGCTAAGAAGTGATACACAAACTTAAAAAGTGTTGACAAGCATTCTGAAAGTATTGCATGGCAATACGTAGTCCCCTACCAGTAAAAATTCATTATTCTCAAACAGAAAATTTGAAATTGATGTGTAAATTGTAATGTTAAAAGTAGATACCAAATACCAAATCAATATAACGGTAGTTAGACAAGCATGATTAAAACATGTGCAGAACATTGTGTGAGTTTTCTAGGTCTAAGGATCACATGAATTTGCAAAACACCATCAAACCAAAACTAAATTTAAACTTAATCTGTAACTTGTAATGGTAAAAACTATAAACCAAATTTCAAATCTAAATCTGTAAGTTAATGACAAAACAAATAGTGGAAAATTTATTTCTTGCATTATTTTTCTAAGTTCGAGGACCATAACTTTGCAAACACAATTCGCACTTGATCTGTAACTTGTCGTGGTTTCACTACTAATTTTTATGCCAAATTTTAAGTCAATATGTTTAAAAAAAAAAAAAAATATGGAAACCAATTATCTGAGAGAATTTTCTAAGTCCAAGGGCCATAACTCTGCCAAAAATCCTCAAACCGTAACAAAATTAGAACTTGATCTGTACTTGTCAAAGTTATATTATATACTAAATATCAAATCAATATCTTCAAGCATGGCCAACAACAGTGCCATATCTCTTGCACGTAAAAGACATCCTTGTAGATTTCGAAAACGAGTAGGCTAATGCCTCTACAAATCAGAACTCGCATTTGCAAAGTGGAAAGGGATTTAAATAAGTTGCAAAACGTGTTACCGAATACACTACAAATAAATATGTTTAAAACTAAAAAATGCGGAAAGCTAGTTTTCCGGACGGACATTCTGACAGACGGATAAAGTGCAAACCTAAAGTCCGCTTCAACTTCGTTGGTAAGGGACTCATAAACGTTTAGTTAATATAATACTGAGGTTCCCGTAAATATGAACCTTATAATAGTTTATCATATACTTAGCATTAATATGATAGCTTTTGCATATGTGTAACGAACGGAAGTACACAAGCCATAATTTCCCACCCAGGCTGATAACCCATATCAGCCCGGTCTGATAACCCATATCAGGGGCGTCTCGTGCAAAAACCCATAACAGTGCTTCTCGTGCAAGTTACTTCCGGTGTTTCCGGTATCGGTTGTTTATTTTTTCCATTGTGACGTCAGATATTGATGACGACGTCAAAATTTACGGGAACAGTTTTGTGGGGATAGTTTAGTACTTACTAACAAATACCATTGGCAATTATGAATCATTTTATAGTACAACAAACATGGAGTAATAATGATCATGAAACTCTTCCAACTACTCAATGTTTCAAAATGCCTCTATAGGAAATGTTACCATAAAATGTACATATATGTATATGGAGGTAGTGATGCTGTTGGTTGCATTGACAGTTGTAGTATATTGGATTTATAACTTAACTTCTTTATAAAGTTTTTGACTGTTTTAGTTGTTGCATTTGTGTTTTTTTTTTTGCCTTACATAAAACTATTGTCGGAAGTATATGATAAAGCGATTAATACATGGCCTTTTCCATATCAGCCTGGGTATCATCCCTCGACCCATATCAGCGCCTCGACTCCGTCTCGGGTTGATATGGGGTCTCTGGATGATACCCAGGCTGATATGGAAAAGGCCATGTATTAATCTCTATGTAATGAATGTGCCTAGTTAATTCCTCTTACTTTTGGATAGATTAATTATTTGTTGATTACAGCTAATTTCCTAATGCATGTAAAGCAAAACTTTGGTTGGATTGCTTGCTTTGTTCCTATGATTGTTTATACAAGCTTGGTAAATAAGATTGAAATCTTTAAACAATATATATAGGCGTAGTCGAAACTGTATATGTAATATTTGAATTTGATTGGATGTTATCCTAATGATTGTACAAAATTTAAAAAAAAGCAAGGAAGCTAACTAAAGTCTTGCTCTACATGTTTTCGGAAATTAGCTGTAAATGTTTATTTTAAGTTTAATTTGATTTAAACTCCATCATGTCCATAGTGAGATAAAAGTAAGGATTGTTAATTTAACTGATTTAGTATTTAACTTTTGATGTTTCTGTAATGTTTAATGCATATTAGTTTATTCAATTTGTTTTCAGTACCTTTAATGTAAAAGTTATCCGGTTTAATGACAATATAAGGATTTTAATTGTTTTTCAATCGGAGTCGGCCTTGTACAGGTCTAAAAAAACTCGCCGGACTGTAGTATAAAAAAGATGTGGTATCATTGCCAATGAGACAACTATCCACAAAAGACCAAAATGACACAAACATTAACAATTATAGGTCACTGTACGGCCTTCAACAATGAACAAAGCCCAGTAGTCCACTTGAGTTTAGAGTTAGTCACCACTTCGGTGCAGTTCGCTAGACATAGCCAGAAATAAGTAGTGGTTTTGCTAATTAATATTCATAATATGTAAATGAGAATTGTACCACGTGATAGTAGTTTGAACTGGACTGGCTTGATAGGCTTGTTATCATTAAAATCTTTAAAACACGGATATTAGAAGTTGCCCGTCACAGAGTCCTTAATTACAATCACTTTGATATTTCCGTAAAGTTGTCAGGCGGTCAAAATCAAAACAATGAACGCGAATTTAGTGAATTTTTCGTGCTTTCGTGAGTTTATTCTTCTTGAAATAGTGACATTTTAATTTTACGTGGGAACCTAGAGTTCAACGACTACACATACAAGGTTTGGACTTGCTTATTCTTTGGAAATTCAAGTTTCAAATTTCACCCCGGCAACCTGTTTTTGTAATGACCTTGTAAGCCAATTTTAAACACGAAGTTTGCAAATTTGACGTTTCAGCCATTTTAGCCTGTATTTTACACTGCAATGTTAAAGGCCTCTCGCTTCGATTTTAAAACAGCTCAGGAACCTGTATTTTTGCAACAACAGTCATTAGGTTTCGTTTAAATGGTGTATATTGTTGTGTATATTCATTTTCTGCCCCGGCAACCTGTCTATCAGTTAAATTAAAATTAAAACAGACATTTTTTCAAAATTCCCTATCATTTTAATGCCATTTCCGTGACCCGTATCCGATTTCTTTAGTATAATATTCAAATAAGCAAAGTGGCGTTGATTTCTGGAGATGAGTTAGTCATCTCTTCTTGGTGCTATTTTACTACTTAAAACACAACGCGAAGCCAATTTACTTTACTAAGGACTAACTCTGGGAACACTTTATTTTTCATTTTACATTTGAAATTACTCTATTTTTGAACTTCATTTAAAAAAGTTTTTTAACTCTCTTTTGTCCGCAATTATTGTACATTTGTGACTAAACAGAGTCTCATTTATTTAATTGTCTGTTGTTCAGCTATAATCTGACATCAGGTGTCCAAATGGTCGAATAGGGACACAATACTGGCAACTACACGTCCCGGGAGGATGGTCTCATTTAACAATTTACATGACGTACAATTATAAGGTGACGATCACATCAGGTAATGCAGTTCTATCATCACGTACTGCAATATTCACATCATACACTAAAGTATTCGCATCATGTACAAGGGTTTTTATTTTAACAGCACATAAGGAAAGTTTCGCATCATGTAATGAAAAAACCACATCACGTAAAGACGTTTTTACATCATGTAATGCAGTTTTCACATAATGTAATGAAGTTTTCACATCATGTAATGTAATGAAGTTTTCACATCATGTAATGTAATGAAGTTTTCACATCATGTAATGTAATGAAGTTTTCACATCATGTAATGAAGAGTTTACATCATGTAATGAAGAATTCACATCATATAATGAAGAGTTCACATCACGTAAAGAAGAATTCACATCATGTAATGAAGAATTCACATCTTGTAATGAAGAATTCACATCATGTAATGAAGAATTCACATCATGTAATGAAGAGTTCACATCATGTAAAGAAGAATTCACATCATGTAATGAAGAGTTCACATCATGTAAAGAAGAGTTCACATCATGTAAAGAAGAATTCACATCATGTAATGAAGAATTCACATCATATAAAGGAGAATTCACATCATGTAAGCAACATTTGCATCATGTCATAGTAGTGTCTTCTTATAAGGCAGTGATGGCGTTCCATACATGGCCGTTTCCATATCAGCCTGGGTATCATCCCGAGACCCTATATCAGTCCGAGACGAAAAAGGCCATGTATTAATCGCTTTATCATATACCTTCACCAATATTTTATGTAAGGCAAATCAACAAATGCAATAACTAAAACAGTCAAAAACTTCATAAAGAAGTTAAATTATGACTCAAATATACAATAAGTGTCCAACAACAGCATCACTACCTCCATAGATATGTATGGTAACATTTCCTATAGAGGCATCTTGAAACATTGAAAATTTGGAAGAGTTTTATGATCATTATTATTCCTTGTTAGTTGTACTATAAAATAATTCTTAATTGTCAATGGCATTTGTTAGCAAGTATACTGAGCAAAAAAAGTTTAGCAACACTTTTTTTTTCAATTTTTTTTTGTTGTTTCTGCAATTATTTATTTTTAACATCATTGATATAATCCTTAGTTTTACCTGTAATTTTTAACAGTCTTACGTTTTTTCTGGATAATTACTTTCGCGCCATTTTAGCTTTCCACTGGTTATTGATGTTTTACCTTCTGTACCTGTACTTTCAAAACAATTTTTTTTTCACTAACGTTCAGAAACACATCATTTGTAAGAAAAACACAAAAAAGTTTGAAAAAATTGCATGTGGCGTCAACCTGGCCTCCCCAAAAATGACCGCCATTGAAATAGTTGATGCCAGAATGAGTGTTTCTGATGTCGAGGCTTGATTGAATGTGCATAAGTCAACAGTTTAGAGACTAATAAACAGATATCGACAAATTGCAACTGCACGGGATAGGTCGATATGTCGTAGACCAAGAAAAACAATCGTCAAGGAAGGAGCCCTACTTTCGCTTCACATCAACAGGTGACAATTTTTTTCCGGCCACAAGAGTAGTGCATTGACTGAGGGCAAATGCTGGTGCGCCTGTCAATCCTTCATTGATGCAGTTAGGGCATGGCCGAGCAATTGATTTGAATAACACTATACTAATTTTCGCATTTTGACCCTCCCGCGCTCCATACAAAGAAAATCCTAATGAATATAAGTGATAAACATTCATGTTGCTTTTGATATGTCATAATTTCATTTGTTTATTATTAAAATCATATGTTGTTACAATTTTGTAATAAAATAAAATTTCATATTTTTGTTGCTAAACTTTTTTGGCTCAGTATACTAAACTTTTCCCACAAAAGTTCCCGTAAATGTTGCTGTCGTCATTAAATATTTGACGTCACAATGGGAAAGTAAACAATCGATACCTGAAACACCGGAAGTGACTTGCACGAGAAGCATTGTAATGGGTTTTTGCACGAGACGCCCCTAATATCGGTTATCAGCCCGGGTGGGAAATCATGGCTTGTGTACTTCCGCTCATTACACATATGCAAAAGCTATCAAATCAATGCTAAGTATATGATAAAAGTTCTTAATGAAAAGACAACTGACGTCAATATACCGAGTTTTAATTTGTACTAAATGTTGACCAATCTGAACATACACTAAAACAGTCGTAGCTGTGCGTCACATCATATTTCATACCACAAGTTTATTTCTTCTCCCGAGAAAAACTTAATTTTGTACAATGAAATATATAAGTGTGTAAATAGCTTCAGTACATAAAAAACGTCAATAGTTAAAATTAAATTATAATGTATGATTGCAGGAAACCAATATCACAAAATATGTGCAAGAATCTGTTGAAATGGTCGGATCATTTTTCAAAGTAAATTTTACATTGAATTATCCCATCAATGACCACTGTCAGGACGAAATAATGATTGCATGCACCATTGGAACATATAAGATGAACATTTCAGAGAACTGTCAAGGTATATTTTGCATACACTTAAAAATACTTATGTGTTCTAACAAGCATGTACTTTTTTATATTTTTGTCAGTCTTGTTTGTTATAATATATTATTTAATACTCCATTACATATATTAAGACCAGGGTTGTCATAACTGAATATTTTAGAAACAAAATACACGGCTCCCTCCGCCTCATTTTTAGACTTATGTCTCGAAGTTGATATAAATGGACATCTCAATACCAAAATCCATGATGAGCACGACGATTATAAATTATAAATTTATTTTTTTCACTCTTTAGCAGCTATGTGTATTGGATATACATTTCCCAACTTATTCGATATTCAAGATCAAGCAGCAACTACTCAGACTTTTTAAAACAACACCAGCGTCTTAAGGGAAAATTGGTGAGACAATTTTATGCCAAATAACGTCCCTTACTGTTTCTAATAAAGTTCAATTAAAGAAACTAAGACCTTGCTGATGAATATTTCTTATCAAATTCACAAAAAAACGCATGAACTACAATCAGGTCGATAATGTCGGAGAGTGGTCGTTGTTCGACTGACAGGTTATTTTTAGCCATGACATTGTCAGTTTGTTTAAGATTTATGAGTTTGTCTGTCCATTTGGAATCTTCCGCCCATCTTTTATAGTGAATTTGTACAATCAGGGATTATGAGAATCATTGATTTTTCAGGGAATATGTAAAATCCCTTTAGTCATTAGTAGTTGTATATGATCCCTGAAAATGACCAATGAATTTACATATTCACTGAACAGTAAAATAATTATTCTACTTAAAACCAGTTTTAAATTTTTCTTAAAATATCCTGTATCAAGTCAGGAATATGGCAGTTGTTATAAAATAGCTCGTTGCTATGTATGTTGTCGTTTGTTGTTGTTGCACTTCAGTTTTCCCCTTTAAGTTCGTGTATTTACCTTTGTTTTAGTTTGCAACCTGGATTTGCCAATTGATTTATTACTTTTGAAGTCCGGTATAATTCTGTTGCCTTTATGTATCATAACTTTGAAATTATGCCTAGTATGTCTGTTTCTTTTTCGCACACATTCTAATCAATATAATCAATGGAATTTCATGCGACTGTCATACAAGTTAGAGTTTTAGTAAGCTATAAAACCAGGTTAAATCCACCATTTTCTACATAAGGAAATGTCTGTACCAAGTCAGGAAAATGGCATTTGTTATCCATAGGTTTGTTGTGTCTGAGCTTTTGATTTTATATAACTGCCCTTTAAAAATTTCCCTTGGACATCGGTATAGTTGCATTTTTATTTTTGTAAATTCTTTTAAATTCGTATGTAAAACGAAAAGACTGTCATCTTGTAGGTTATTTTCGAGGTTGAACATAATGTTGAAATAGTTTTCTTTTTTTTTGTTTGTTCTTGTTGTTCTTGTTATTGTGCTTGTGTAATTTGGTATGTGCTTCTTGTTTAAGTAAGGGTAAAGCTGGTGGATAGATAGTCGTCGCGGTTGTTCCTGTACCCTAATCATTAGTTTCTTTAAAGAAATTTATTAATCAAAAGCTACATCAATCAAGATGGCATCACTTATTTAGAATATTTTAAAAGTTGGTAATATACTTTTTTTTAAAGATCAAGTAATTATACAAGTGTCATATTTGTACACTAACTGCAGTAATGGCAAGTGATCCATGGTTCTGTGGAACCCTGTACGCATTTTTATGTATTTTTTATTCATTTTAGACGGGAATCGTCAATTAGAATTCTCGAGTTGGATTACTGTTGGAGTTGTTGTTGGAGTGGCATGTATAATTGTTTTTGCAAGTGTTTCACTAGTAATGTTGCATCGCCGTTGCTCAGGTACAATATATACTCAAACATACGCTTTTAAGACATGTATAGCTATATTTAAAGAAAAACAAATAATTTCTCATTGTTTTATTTTCTGTAATAAATCAAAAGTGCATAGCATATCTGTAAAGAACAGTAACATTATTAAACAGATATTAAAAGTAAGAATTTTCTTTGCAATTTGCATTATCCATGTACACATTTTGAAGAAATCCAATTAAACCGTCATCAATCTACTGTAGAAAAACATCCCAAATAATTTTGAAAGCATAAAGATAGTTTAGAAAAAACAAGATAAAGTAAAATATCTTTATTAATGGTTAATTGTGTCAATAGCAATCATACCACGTTTTCATATAACAGACATGCAGTATCTGAAAGTTCTGAAAAAAAGCACAACATTGAAAATTATTATTATATAATTAATGAGCAACTAGTCGACGTTTGATCCAAATTTGAGTGCATTTCATTTCAGAAAATGTAAAACCTATTTCCAAAAAAAAGAACATTGTTACTAGGAATAACTCTACAAATAATGATGAAACTACGCAAATCTTTTCAATAGGTTATATAAAATTTATTGACCTATACCTATATCCTCAGGTATGAATAAAAGGTTTGGTGTATATGTCGGGAATGGAGCAACCCAAGAAAAAATTAAACGAAGGCATCACAGGTCAAAACACAGTCTTGAACACAAGGTTTCTATTCAATAATGTGGTACAAAATCTTACTTTGGAATACTTTTCTTATTTATAAATCTCATTCCTTATGTATTTTGTATAATATTAATTGTCTCGAAAAAGGCAATATATGCTATGTACTAAAACATGATTGTCTTTAAGAGCTTTATAAAGGAGTATATTAAAAAAGAAGTGTACATGTATATTTTTCAGGCCCTAAACCAGCTCATGTTTGAAGAATTAGTATGCAAATAGCGGCTGTATGTTTATGTTCTAATAAACGACTGGAATTAGTTTGAGTTATTCATAACATGATGAATGTGAGAGCATTTTTATAATCGTGTCTGGTGATACACTTAAAACAAACGTTTAAAAAATGCCAAACAGGAAAACGAAACCACTAATGCTACGTGATATGGACAAACCAATTGACATATATATAATTACATCCTACCATATGATCAAGTTTGAAGTATTTCCGTATTGACAACGAACTATTCAATTTCAATGTTGTTTAATTTTTCATATTTACAAGTCAATTCCTTATATAGGGGTATACTATTATGAATTTCAAAAAATATATATATATATGTAAATTGAATCCATTTATTAAAAAAAGAAATTCGATGACATGCATTTATCATTTTGATTGGATTTGCATAATGATCCGTTATGTCTATCTGATTGTTTTTGAGAGAATCAGAAGAATTGACTTGCGTTTATATATATTGAAATCTGTCGAATACGGGAAAACAGGGAAATGTCCGTTATAACAAGATTGGTGATGGAACCATATAACTTGTTTTCGCTTACTGAAAATGCATATAACTATTTTATCTAGTAAACATTGCCATTTATTCAATATGTACATTTGAATTTTTGTTTGTTTAACATGTTTATTAAATATTAAATTTTAAACTTATTGACTGTGTTACATTTTGTAAACTTCCTCATCAAAATATCAATAATTTGGGTGTTGAATTAAAAGAGAAGCATATCTCACGATTAAGTCATAGGTCACTGAAAAACCAACCTGAATCATCGGGTTCACATCCTATATATAGTAAAATGGCATATCTGATTTTTTTTTAAAGTAGAATGAGTTAAGACATGGAACAGCTAAATATCAAAATAATTTTAATAACCTAATTTGCAAATTCTTTCAAGCTGATTATAAATTACAAATGAATAATCTACTTATAGTTCACAAGCCAAGGATTACGATCCGTTTTCTTAAACCTTGTCCGATTAATCCCACACGTGTGGTAACAATATTGCAACATCTACATCCTACTACATTTCCCCTGACCAATGGCTGCACTTGAATTGTCTTCAGTGTAGAGGTGTAAAATTGATTTTGTCTTTTTCCTAATTTATGACAGATGCAAACAAATGCAGCGGATTTCAACGTTTTAAAATGTACCAACCTTCACCCTTATCTGACAATAGTGTTACACCACAACATAGAAAGAGATACTATAAAATTTCAATTGAAACGACTTAACTCAATCAAAAGACACGAAAACAAACAAGTGGAGATATACTGAACGAAAAAAAACATTGATCTATGACAAAATATAACGCAACAGCAATAAAATAAGGGGCAATACAACAATTTGCCACCATTTATATGACATAATGTTGTAATTCTAAAACAAAACACCGCCAAATAGATAAATATACACATATAAATGTAAATAATTTTGTACAGTAATAAAGAATAGAATTTGTTTAACCAAATGAATAATAGTTTATAGTATAAGTGCAGAACTGAACATGTGTATTCATACCAAACTATTATCAAAGCTGGTATAAATAAACAACAAACAAAGAGACGAGATATAACTTTAAAGATAAGTAAATAGCAAATGACAAAGAAGCATTACAAATTGTATCAACAGGTCAAATTAACACGAAAGTACGATTTGAGAGAATTCGCAGTTACTGAAAGGTAGTTACATGTTTAGTTAAAAGAACTTTAAAATTGTCACTAAATGTCGTTCGTTGTATGTTTTGGTAGTGTAAACATTTCGGACAACCGGCCCATGGCAGTGTGCTGGTTACAGTTTCTACATTTACGCGTGATCATCTTAAAGGCTTTTTTTGATTGGATGTAGCCAGTTACAACTACGCCAATGCGAAATAATTACCTCGAAGATCCCAAATTCTATGCGAATCCGTCAATAGTTGTGAGTGGATTTGGCCAAAACTCTTTGATAGCCAAGATGTCAGGTGTTATGCGTTTAATTTAAATTACTTCTGTTTGTGTAATCATTTTCAGTTGGACGTTTGTCGGCGATATTCCAGAACCGTCCCTTTTCAACAGTTAATCAATCCTTTTGTAAGCAGATTGTTTTTTTTTTTATCTCTACCGAACGCTGCATTCTGTGTTTGCTTGTTTTATGTAAGTCATGTACAAAGTAGCGATTGTTGGTTGTCCCTTTTCTCTGTTGAATGTCTACTAGTATTAATAAGCAGATATATGGAAGAACAATGTATGGAGATGACTGTAGTATAATTTCAAACGAACCAACTTTCCACCAAGGCTCAAATGAAGTAGATGCAAACAATAAAAGGCACCCGTACTGCCTTCAACTATGTCCAATTAGAATGAAGGCTTATAATTTGAAGACTATTGTAGAAAAAGTGTCGCATTCAAGTTCTCTTCTCTTGAATGTCCCATTGTAACACAGAGGCGAAAGATACCAGAGGGACAGTCAAAGTAATAGATTAAAAATAAATTGACAACGCCATGGCTAAAAATAAAGACAAACAGAGAAAAATTGAAACACAAGACACAGCATAGAAATTTAATTACTAAGCAACACGAATCTCACCAAAAACTGAAGGTTAGACTGGTGCTCGGAAAGGGATAAACAGCTATCATAGGGGCCTGGTGTAAAAACATATCAACTAAAATGATTTTAGAAAAGGACATCGTAAGATAAATTAAGGATATAGTTAGTTATCAAAGGTACCAGGATTATAATTTAGTGTCTGATTGCCAATGAGACATCTATCAACAGATTCCAAAATGACATGAACTTAAGCCTCTTAAGATCACCGTTCAGCTATAATGTTTGAGTTATCCCTCTTTTCACGCTGTTTGATAAGCTTAATACTTGTTTTCGTATATTGAACCTTGTCAGAATACATGTTTTTGTATATCGAACCTGATCAAAATTGTTTCTATTGTAAGAAGATACCCAAACATCAGTGAATGTAAGTAACCACTTTTTCTATCTGATCCTCCAAAGTATTTTGATTTCATCAAAACGGATATAATGAAACACACTGTGTATGTCAAATTGCTCTTTTTTACATGTTTATGTCGTACCTATGTACATACATGGAACACTCCTGGTAACCCATCAAATCCTGTTGAGCTTTACTGGTACAAAATATAAAGGAATATATAAGACTTTTGATTTGTATTCAATAAAGGAATATTTTGTGAAATAAGAGAGTTTAATGCCATAGATAACTGAATGTGAGCTTGTTTCGTTTATTAACCGGATCAAATGAATGGGATATTTAATAAAAAAAAAAACACCATTAGAATGACTTTTCCTCAGAAGCACAATAATTGTTGGACAAAATTCCATGAGCTCATTAATATGTAACGTATATATCAGTATATAGTGTTCTTCGTCGTCAATACAAATTTATAATAACATGTGTATTTCAGTTTTGTTTTGCTTGTTATCTATTGTGATATTCTAAGAAAATTTGATTTTCTGTCAACATGGTCATATAAAACTACTAACTCGCTGATTGCCATGCAACAGATACGACCGTAAAAAATAATGAACGCTTGGTATGGTGGTCCCGGTGGTTGGCATCACATAGTTATCAAAGGTACCAGGATTACAATTAAGAACGCCAGACACGCGTTTTGTCTACATAAGACTCAAAGCTTGTTTAAGTTTTGACAAAAGAATAACATGTTCTAACCATATATGTCAATCAATACAGATACTTAAGAGTAGTGACATTTAAATCCTAAAAATTGAACCTAAGATGCTTAGTGAGAGTTCCAGAAATACCGATGTAAGGTCTTGTGCTGGCACTGAAGGTATTCAGAAGAATTTGTCCAAATAGAAGGTTGGCGATGCCCTCAAAAATATGGTTTTCTTTGGTGAGGATATCATCCTTAAGTACAGGACATACATAGTCCATGTTTCTCCTTCTTTTGGGTGTTTGGAGAACTATATTCTTTTGTAGTTTTCTCTGGATTCTGAATTTTTCTTTCAATAAGTATCTAAACAAAAAGGAAACACACGATGATAGTTTGATAAGATGCTCCTATTCTTGGACTGTTTATAAACGAACTATTTCCGGAATTTGCTTACTCGTCAGGATCCGCTCAATCTTATCTTACACCAGGGATCAATGTAGTGTTTTATTGAATGGCATTGATTTCTTTTTCGTTTTCATAGTGTTTCGCCATGCCTTGTTGGTTTGACATTAATTATTGCTTGACCGTTTTTTTTTTATTAAAAGAATAGAATGGAGCATGAAAAATAGAAATGAGTCAAAGAGACAGAAGCCTGACCGAAAAGCTAGAGTACACCATTGGGTCGTCAATGCAGATAGAAAACTTGCACACATGCTAATCTAAATAGCGAAGAAAACTTATCAGAACGACTAAATTTTGTAATTTTTATTGACTTCTGTCTTCAAACCGAAATCAATGACAATTCAATTTTAATTATAACAATACTTATGTTCGTATATACTACATCAACACTAGTCTCTTTTATGGATGACAGAACACCGAAGGTAATTATGCATGCTGATTGATGTGTCATAAAGATCTTTAGAAAAAACTTTTCATAGAAATGTATTCATGGCGCTTTTTTATATACAATTTAGTCTGCCAACACCACTTATGTATTTTAACTTTTGGAGAATGAGCGCACTATATCAACCAAAATATAGACAATCCTCCTGTGCCTGTCATGAAAAATTGGTTCATCTATGAATGAAAGCAATGTCAAATTAATTATTCTTAACTATTAATATGACATGATTAATGTGAATTATAGTATTTCTTTTCATCATCATGATCATAGACGTGTAGTTTCTGATTTGTCTTCATTTTCTCCATTTGTATATTCATGAGTTTTATACATATTTACACTACATTTCTTTCTAATGAACAGCCCTAGCATTACGAAAAATAAAAGCGGTGCTATTCCACTCAAAATCCCAAGTAAAAATCCAGTATCAAAGAGTGTATCTGTCTCTTCGTCCATATTTTTGCCTATAAAGGATTTGAAAATGACAATATTAAATAATTATGTAAACTATGCAAAATATTCAAAATCTATCAAACTTTTTTAATTCTAAACAAAATTATATATAGTGGATTGGGAATTAATATTTGCAACTTATATACATCCCGTTATTCGTCGCGGGTGCGAGTGCTGCATTGTAGCGGCATTAGCCTGCTCTTTATCGAAATTTACAAGGGTGCCTTTTACGTGCGAGAGATTTAAATCTATAACACGGGTTTGCCATTTTTCGCCCCCCCCCCCTTCCGACGGTAATATCTTTGGTAATCCGTTAGTGGTTCCCCTTAAAAACTGATTGCCTCACTAATTCTAACATGTAAGCTTAAACATAAATTAGAGACATGGATCCTGTATGAGGAGAAGGAACCAAATGGTCTCTACTGAAATCAGATGAATGCATCTCCTCATATTATTGATCTACAACTAGAGATAACACTTAATCCTTTCTTAATCACAAACACAAGGATATAAAGTAAGCATCTTTTCAAAGCAAATAGACCATGACTGAGGTTGATTGGTGCAAAAAGTTACAATATAATTATTGTCCCTTAGCGTACTTCAAACTGTTTCATGTCTATTAATAATTACAAGAAGTATTCAGTCACATGAAAAGTGTAAACATGAACCCAAACAACGTCAAAATGCAACCTGAATACTTGTTTGAGAACTGTCATTTTGTTTGACTTTAATTGCCAGTAAAACACATGTGCATTTTCTCTCATTGATCGATTGTTATTGTTATTGTTTTTTTGTAACATTGTGAACAACAACTAGAACTGTCTTATACGTGTGCTCATATACCGATTTTTTTTCAATTGGACTACAATATTATTACTAACTATGGAAACATAATAGTTATCATAAAATTCAGCTCTTCTTTTTTCTCTCTCGTATATTTTTGAGAAATAAACAATATGAAAAGTCTAGAAAAAAAAACGAAAATGCTTAAAGAATTAAAATCAATCTATCCACAAGTACAGAAACTTACATGACTCGATGATGTGTGACTTTTGAAAAATGTTTATGTTGTGATTTCCTATTGAACATATTATTGCTACCACATGCTCTTTCCCCGATCCGTGCAACGGAATTTTTCGGTCAAATTCAATGCTAAAAAATATTCCTCTCTCGGATATTTTTAACGGTTCTCCTAGTGAATAATTTCGAGCCTGAAACAAAACGAATTCTATTATCCAAAAGGACAATTTCTGTGTCTTTTGGTTTCGTTTGGAGAGTTGTCTTTTTGGCAAGTATACCATATATCTTCATGGTTATATGATGAAACAATAATGTGTTTCGTGTACGATTTGCTTTCTTCCAAATAAAAGATATCAAAGGTACCAAGGTTATAATTTAATACACTAGACAATCGTTTCATCTTCATAAGATTACCCATGATTCCATGCATGGATGTGCACTGTTTAAATCAAGTGACAACTGAATATTATTTTGCTTGATTTAATTTTCATTGAAGGTGATGCGTGTTTTTTTAGCAGGGGACACTTAACCTGTTGATACCTCCACCGCATATTTCTTCTGGGCATACGATGTGGGTACTTTTGTACTTTTGCTCCTGTTAATATATTCCAAAATTGAAAAAATCTATAACGTTTTACAATTATCTGAATCATGTAATACTTATTGAGTTGATAGTTTTTGTTGATTATTTATAAGATTTCAGATTTTTTATTGTTAACCTGGTAGAAATAAACAAAATATAAGGTAAACCCAATACTATGTTAATTTAGCGTCGTAATTGTTATATAATAATATATGATATATTTACATTTAAAACATGCCAACAACTTCGAATAACTGGATATACTTTCCTAATAACGACATTAACGTAAATGAAACTGTACGTATCATCAAATGATGTTGTGACATAGATATCATCTTCCGTCGGATAATCTACAATCAAATATACATGCATCAATTTTAGATAGATAGGTAAAATTTTAATACCGAAATGTAGCATTTAATCTATATATTTTCTAATTACCGATAATAGTATAAAAATTAAAAAATCATTTATGTTTGGGAACAACTGAGAGACCCACTGTCCCCTATTTGCAATACCAGTTATTATTTGGAGTTCGTTTCTATCTTTGTTGCATTGTAGTTTGTTTTTTTGTTGCTCTTCAGTGTTCATGTTGTTACGGTATTTGTCGTTGTTTTAGTATTGAATTGTTTTCTCTCAAACGATCTATGACTAGTGTACAGAAGAATATTACTGTTTCCTTTATTCAACGTTCAACTTTTCCCCTTTGCAACTGATCAGAAAATGTTCAAATGTTTTAAGTTTACTTTTTTAAAAGACCAACAACTGATGCTTGATAGCTGCATTTTGTAAGAGATATATCTGTCTGTTGAAATACAACTGTTTTTTTAGAATCGTAATAAACCTATGTGGATAAACTTATCAGTTTTCAAGAGCTGACTTGACAGTGCGAAAGCCGCCCTTTAATGGCTTTCATTTTCACAATTGAAACACATTGGTGACGTAATATCTTGACATAGATAATCTTGACAACGCAGCATCTTGACTGTACTTACATGCAACATCTGTCGAGTTCAACGATAGGTAAACCCATGCTTCGTATAGTCCAAACTCACAGGAATAATTGGCGTTAAAATCACTTGAGTTTATTTTTAATATTTTGAGTACACGTTCAAAATCTTCCTCTCCATGTTTATCTTGATATTTCGCCTTAAAGAATGATTGTTTGTTATTGACCAAAATTATCCTGCTGTTTTTACTTTGTTTATACCAAGTTACACCATTTAGATCATAAATGGTTTTATTCTTAGCAACACATGAAAGCTTCAATGTTTGTCCAAACTGAACAGGTTCCTCAAGCAGACTCAGTGTCACTACAATTATTATTTAGAATAGCATCTGTGCAGAATCAATGTAATGTCAAATATATTTTTTATAATGTTATAATAGTTAAAATGAAAAGCGATAAATCACAAATATTGCATTATAAATATAAGCCATCAAGTACGAACAATCCCATATTCATTTAAAAAAACTATATTTCAGGAGTTTCTGTTGAGAAAAGTACACTCTGGAAGCGGACATGTACAGATAATCAATGAAGGCATTTTTCTTTACAAGACTACCTAAACCCAATCATAAGCATTTTTACAACACATATACTTTCTATTACTTTCATAATCATATTGCTGTCATTGAACAACACCTTTGGTAAACTATATAACTTTATATGATTCGTTACTAACTGTTTTGTTCTTGTAAATGATAATAAAATTATTTGCTTTTATATGCATACTTATTTTTAATGTCTGTTTTTCTTTATATGTTTAGTCTTTGCGTATATCATGTACATAACGAATATCAAGTAATGGTTGTCTTGAGGGACAGTGCGATCAAACGTTTATCGTTGGTTCCACAGCAGCTGCTTTAGTAATGATAAGAATGCTTCATCTCCTCTCAAAATGATAGTGTTTGTTTTTTGAAAGAGTTGGCAGTAACCTGCGAGTTTGTAAATGGGTATTATTATTTCAATTTTAAAACTGACTTGCTAATGAGAAATTATTGTATATTGATACTTTACTTTACCTAATTGTGTTTGTAGATGCCCAAATGATATTATCCACATTAATAGACTTGGTAACATTTCTACTTATTTCCATTCCTAAAAGAAATCAATTTTTAATCTTTAAACAGCTTCATAATCAAACACTAGTCAAAATAATTATTGATGTATACATAAATAACACACTCGAACAAAGTAGACGGTAATAATGCAGGACCCCATATTTCTGCTTCATTGACATCTTAGGGTCGAGTTCTGAGATACAGTCATAATAGACCGTACACCGAAACCGAAACGTTTCGTGAAAGTAAACGATAAAAAGTTATTCCCACCATTTGAAGTGTTGGGAATACTATTCAAATTGGGAATGGGAAATATGGCAAAGAGACAACAACCCGACAAAAGAGCGGAAAAGAGCCGAAGTCAACATATTGGTTTTCAACTCAGTGAGAAAATCCCTCACTCTGAGGCGGACCACAACTGGCCCATATATAAAAATGCGTACTTGTTCAGTGACTATTAACATTAAAATAAAGAAATAAAATAAACAAGACTAGAGGCTTCTGGTCTGGGACAGGTGCTAACAAGCGGCGTGGTTAACATTGTTTTGTGATATATGACCCCCTATACATCTAGCCAATGCAGTATAAAGAAACACACAGCAATAATCAGTTGGTTTTAAATCTTATTCTATTGAAACAGAAATAATTTAATATATTCAATAATCACTAGACATCATATCACGTAATCTAAAAAATGATATTGTATAAAATTCTTTTAATTCTATAATAAATTCAGTCAATTTATACGCTATTTTGAGTATTAATTTAGCAGTTTGTATTGCTCCAGACGTGCATTGATTTAGCGCTATAAAACCATGTTTAAGTGCCAGTTTTTGTAAAATTTAGGTAAAAATTAAAACATGATTAGAAAAAAACCACCGAGCTAATCATGCTATTTAATTCTAACCATCATCCTGAGTTAAAAAGTATTAGTCTTTAGTTTGTGTGTGTCTGGTAATATCAAATAACTTGGTTAGAAAATTGGTTAGAATGATAGGAAATTACAGAGTTATCTCCCCATATTCGTTAATTTCTAGTGCATTTCAACCAAATTGTATCTTCTATTACCAAAACAGAAAATTGAAATGAATGTTATTTTTGTGCATAACTACATATTATAAACTAAAATCAATGTCAAATTGGGTGGGTTTTTTTGTCATGTTTTCAACACTGCCTGATTCTTAGGCAGACTGGCACTAAATCCACAATTTTCCTCATTTGAAAATGCCTGTACCAAGTCAGGAATATGACAGTTGTGTGTTTTATTATTTGATTTGCCATTTGTTTAGGGATTTTCCGTTTTGAATTTTCCTCGGGATTCAGTAATTTTGTGATTTTACATTTTACTGATATCTATTAAGATTTAACTTAAAAATCAGTGAAATATATAATATACACCTATCTATTCTTGCGGCAGAAAACAAATCTCACAATAAAACTATAAATATATAGGTCATAGAGAAAGATAATGAAATATCGAACTAAATACATTAATAGGGATTTACTCATAAGTTAGAATTTCAATGAAAAAAATGACAACGACCATAAAACAAATATCATGTAATTCACTTAAATAGAACGAGAATTCCTACCCTAGTTTGCCATTTTTATATATCCAACTATTGTGTTCATGTAAGACAATACATGCAAATTAGATTAATACAAAAATTAGCTTTCTTTGTTTTTATCAAGTCATTGTGAAATGTACTTCGTACTAAAATTATTCATAATTCTTAAGAACACTATCTGTTTCAAGTTCAGACAATTATATTATAGTGATACACTCTTGGTTTCCATTTTTCGTTTATTCATCTGTCCTAGTGCAAATGATGTATATAAGATAAAAAATAAAAGATACAAAAAAGGTACATATTTTCAGAAATCATCCATTTATCTAATTTGACGCAGCTGTTTTTTTTAATGCTTTTTTTTTTCATTAACAAATAAACTTGATTAAAGGATATATATGGTGTGGTTTTTTTTAAAGCAAATAAAGATTCATATGAAGTGACTTTCAAGTGGGCGCATTTTTTTTTAAAAGCACTGTTGATTGCATGCTAAAGTTCATGAAAATATGAAGCCCGATGTAAAATTTAAGAAGAAAACAAATTACTTTATATTATCAAAAGTATTTAAAATCTTGAAAATTACTTTTTTGAATGAGTTGGTTGGCTACATCTGTCATTTATGTATATTATTTTCAATGTTTATTTTACAACAGAAGGCATGACTATTCAAAGACTAGTCAAAACATTTACTAAATTTTATCATCGGTATAAAGACATCATTCGTAAATATAGCTTAACATGCAGACTTCTTTGAATAGACTTATTAAGAAGGGATAAAATTACGAAACTGTTGTCAAGTCATTAAAGATTGCATATTTTGGCGTTAATATTGAGTCACTGATAAGGTCTTTGCGTCGGAACTAAACACATTTATTCTAAAAACAGTTGTTGGCATGACACGGGTTATGTTCTTCTCATATATGTTATGATGGTATGATACTAAACCCCTAACAGGAAGGATTGTGCCTGATGTTCATATGATGAAATCATAATCTTTCAAACAGTTTAATTGAAGTCTGGAGCTGGCATGTCAGTTAACTGCTAGTAGTCTGTTGTTATTTATGTATTATTGTCATTTTGTTTATTTTCTTTGGTTACATCTTCTGACATCAGACTCGGACTTCTCTTGAATTGAATTTTAATGTGCGTATTGTGATGCGTTTACTTTTCTACATTGGTTAGAGGTATAGGGGGAGGGTTGAGATCTCACAAACATGTTTAACCCCGCCGCATTTTTGCGCCTGTCCCAAGTCAGGAGCCCCTGGCCTTTGTTAGTCTTGTATTGTTTTAATTTTAGTTTCTTGTGTACAATTTGAAAATTAGTATGGCGTTCATTATCACTGAACTAGTATATATTTGTTTAGGGGCCAGCTGAAGGACGCCTCCGGGTGCGGGAATTTCTCGCTACATTGAAGACCTGTTGGTGACCTTCTGCTGTTGTTTTTTATTTGGTCGGGTTGTTGTCTCTTTGACACATTCCCTATTTCCATTCTCAATTTTATGACTATAAATACTGCCTACAAATATGTTTCCAGAAATACACGAGATTAACAGATGAAAGGATGTTTACTTGAGTGAAATTGATAGCAATAATTCATGCAAATGTCGTTGATTAGATTTGTGCAACTACATGTAACGCCTCGAAATAAGCGGGGATTTTGTTTATTAACACAAACAAATGTGAAATCACAAAAATACTGAACTCCGAGGAAAATTAAAACGGAAAGTCCCTCATCAAGCGACAAAATCAAAAGCTCAAATTTAAACGGCATAATACTTATACTTATACATTTTTAATAATTACTAATCAACTGTGTTTGTAGTGCCGTTATTTGATAAGTTTTTTTTACACCCATAAAAAAACTTTGGTATCACTTTTGGTTTTCGTATAATATGCACTGTCACTTTAAATATATTAGGTAAAACAATCACTGACAATACTGTATGTATTGTTTTTGTTCATCAATGAGTGATATCGAAACAGATTTAAACAAATGACTAAAGCTATCGATTATATATTGTTCAGATTAGGGTATACAGTTTCTTCTATTTGAGCTGCCCTATGACTTTATATATGATATAGTACTTTTGTAAGGAAAAAATATGAACTATGATGTTTCATCCTTTAGCTTTAGTAATAACGAATGTATGACAATTTTCTCCTTTAACAGATATACCAATCTTAACGTGTGGAAACCTATGTTAGAGTTTTGAAAATTAAAAACTTTCTAGGCACCAATCAATGAAAGGCGTAGATCTAATTCGCACAGTGGATTTCATTTTGTGTTATATAACATATTATAATGCAGTCTCCATTGCTTATCCTTCGTCTTTGTCATATATATTTTTGTTAGTTATATCAATTCAAATCGTAGAGTTCTATTCATTTTGGATGTACAAGTACGTATCCACGTTCAACTATTTGACCTTTGATGTGTCATAATGTTAAAATACGCAGCCTCTTTTGTTATTAATTTACCGTTGTCAAATGGAAAATCATACACAATCTTTAATCGGCAAGTGTTATTCATTTGGAATGTAGGTGCTAGGCAATTGTTGATGAAAAATCTTAAAAGGTGCCACCTTTTACATTTTAGACATGTACCACAGTAGCAGTGTATATCGGACATTACCATGTTTATTGTTATTTTCTAAATTTTAGAATGTACAACCTTTATGTGTTTGGTAACAATTTGAGGTTAAATCAGAAACTTATCTAGTTATACACTGAATATTTAGCTTGCTTAAAAATCAGGTTTCATCCACCATTTTTACATAAAAAAAAAACCGTATCAAAGCAAGAATATGACAGTTCTTTTCCATTCGTTTGGTGTATTTGAGCTTTTAGATTTTTGTATACTTTTGTAAGAACTTTCCTTTTTGAATTTTTCTCGTAGGTAAGTATTTTGGTGAATTAAATTTTTCAAAAGGGAAAATTATTTTAAGTTTTTCTTAAGCTCTAGAATTTAAAATCAAACAATTGGTGTTCAATTATTTTTGACGCGTATACAAACATATATTTTGTAATCATGTTTTATATAATAGTGTTTAGAAACATATGACACAAATACAAACGAGCAAATATACATACGTATTGCCGCTACAAGAGACAATATTTAATTCGCCTAACATCACAGCAAATTATCAAGATCAGTTGGAAATCGTTTGACTAATTAGATTGACACATAGCACAGACACGTCTTTTGTAAAAAAAAACTATAAGTGCCGGTTTGATCGGTTTATACAAATTTTGAAAGCTATTTTAAACTAGAAACAACTGATACATAAATCAAAACTATAGTAATGAAAAATATTTACAGTAAAAGAGAAAATGCCGGTACCAAGTCATAAATAATGTATTTACTTATAGACGGAAACAACATTGCAACTGACTCTATTTTCAGAAAACGACATCTGTAACAAGCATAAACTTTTAGCTACCGCTTTACAAGCAGAACCAACAACAATGAAAGTCCAAACTATATATTGGGTATTGACGATACACAAAACACCTTACGAATATAGATTTATTTCGTTGTCAATCTATTGTTCCACTACTAAATTAACTATTCTTCTTACCAGTACACCTGGAACAATCAAAAACATGATAATAAATTGTTGAAAACAGTGGAATTAATTACTTTTGGAGTGTCAAGAACTCGTTGGCAATACTTCATAACTTGCATGCTTATATTGGTGATTTTGAATCTGTTCCCATATTTGATTTTTCTACCATATATTCTACATTGCCTCACATTTTCTTTAAGACGAATATCACACACCTAATTAAATTTGCATTTAAAAGGTCAAAAATGTGAAAATATATGTTCAAACTCTTTAAGGTAATGTTTTAGTAGCAATAAACAAATAAAACTTAATTGGACATGCTTTGATACTATATCTGTCCTTGCATCTTTGGAGATTCCGTATATCGTCAGGCAATCGGAATTCCTATGGGGACTAACTGTGCACCACTTATTGCGGACATGTTTTTGTATTGCTATGAGTTACAATTAATGACAAAAATCAGCAAAGTCCCATCAAAACATCTTCTGTTACACAAATTTAATTATACTTTTAGATATTTATATGATATTTTGGCTCTCAATAATGAAGACTTCGGTATGAATGTAACACTCAGAAACGTGTCCTTTCCCCCAAACATGTCCAATACCCCCGAAAGTGTCCACATTGACGTCACTGAACTGCAAACCATGTCTAGTTGAAAACATCGCCAAAGCGTGTGATTTTTATAAACACCCAGACGTGTCTATTTCTCAACAAACCCCTAAACGTGTCCAATCACAAAAACCTGTCCATATCAAGCGTTATTTAGTTATTGCTATTCCATTAACGTATACCAATTTTACCATTTCATTTGTTAAATTGTACAGTTAACGGGTCAAAGTGTCCCATTCTCTGCATATTAAAATTTGTATGTTCTCTCTAAAAGAGGGACGAAAGATACCAAAGGGACAGTCAAACTCATAAATCTAAAACAAACTGACAACGCCATGGCTTAAAATGAAAAAGACAAACAGAAAAACAAAAGTACACATGACACAACATAGAAAACTAAAGAATAAATAACACGAACCCCACCAAAAAATAGGGGTGATTTCAGGTGCTCCGGAAGGGTAAGCAGATCCTGCTCCACTATGGCACCCGTCGTGTTGCTTATGTGATTTCAAATCCGGTAAATAGTCTAATTCGGTAGGTCACATTCATGAAAGGGAAGGGGATTGTAGTTACGACGTAAGGAACATATCCGGTATCATTTGTGATACGGTTATTCCATAACGGTCAACCAACTCGTGATGGCGTCCGTAAAATTTTCGAAGGGATGATTTCAAATTCACCATTTGGAACTCTTGGTTTAATAGCTTCCTTGTGAGCAGCAACCCTCTATCAAGAAAATCATGATAGGAAATGCAAGCACAGGAATATCGTATCAATTGGGAGATATAAACCCCGTATGTAGGTGCTGCTGGAATGTGACTACTTAGAAATGGAAAGTTCACAATTGGAAAGCTGAAATCATCTCTTTTGTCTTCAACCGACCCTCATTGTCAATTTCTAGATGTAAGTAAAGATATGAAGCCGACTTAACTGTATCTGTAGTATCCTTTATCTCCAATTCGATGGGATAGATGCGATCCACATAGTCACCAAATTTTGAATTCTTTAGTGAAAGAACGTCATCTTTATATCGAAAAGTAGAGTTAAAGGATATTGCTTACTTCTTATCTTTCTTCCTAAGAAGTTCCTGCATTAAGTCAGCCTCATAATAATAAAGAAACAAATCGGCAAGTAGAGGGGCAAAGTTTGTTCCCATTGAAATGCCGACAATCAACAGTCTAAAGTAAATTTATACAAATGTAAAAAAAATGATTCTTGTATATGTTCTCTCTAAATGTGCATGAAATACTTAAAACTGAACAATACGCAATCATCATTTTAAAGTTAATTTTAACAGTATAGAACAGTAAAATCATTAAAACATGTATACAATTGAGAATGGAAATGGGGAATGTGTCAAAGAGAGAACAACCCGAACAAATAAAAAACAACAGCAGAAGGTCACCTACAGGTCTTGAATGTAGCGAGAAATTCCCGCACCCGGAGGCGTACTTCAGCTGGCCCCTAAACAAATATATAATAGTTCAGTGATAATGAACGCCATACTAGTTTCCAAATTGTACACCAGAAACTAAAATTAAAATAATACAAGACTAACAAAGGCCAGAGGCTCCTGACTTGGGACAGGCGCAAAAATGCGGCGCGGTTAAACCTGTTTGTGAGATCTCAACCCTCCCCCTATACCTCTAACCAATGTAGAAAAGTAAACGCATAACAACACTATGTATGTATGTTCTCTAAATATGCATGAAATACTTGCAACTGGAAATACGCCATTAACAGTCTAACGTTAATTTATACAGCAAAAGTAAAACTACTTCGCTCTAAATATGCATAGAGTACTTGCAACTGGACAATACGCTATCAGCCGTCAAGGAAGTTGATATATACAATACAAATTAAATTTGCAATTACGGTAACCACTTATAACCGGCGTTAATCACATAACATTTTTATTATTAAAAGAAGAATCTATAAAACCAGTGCATGAAATATTTGTCTCGTGATCGTGTTTCTTAAGTGATGCTGGAAACCTAAAATTAATGAAAGGAACGGATAACCAGTTTATGATTTGATGAGTTTTTGAAATACACACAAATTCAGATGGAGAACTATTAACAAAAGTGAGAAAAAATGCTTGTTAACGCCCGCCAGGCAATATTCAGATTAATATAAAAAGCATCATCAGAGTTAATAAGTTCAAAATAATTTAAGATAACCGATTAATTCAACTCTGTAAGTATGTACAGGTTCGCTCTAAATGAGTATGATTATAGTTATCAAATGTACCAGGATTATAATTTAATACGCAAGACTCGAAATACGTGTAACTGAACAATAAGCAATTTCAGTAAAAAAATAATTAACAATTACAGATTAAATTTGGAATAATGATAGTCATTTAAAACCAACATTTAATTAACTAAAGCTAATAAATGAAAACTTTGTCACCTGTATATGTGTCCCCACCATAGAATTGCCGTAATTGTCATTGGCGATTTTATTTAGGAGATACATGTATTAACGCTAAAAGACGTGATACTTTCTGGCGTTAAATATTGGACACGTTTGGGCGAATAACATTTATCGGACACCTTTGGGGGTTATGAATTCGGACACGTTTGGGGAAAATTGTAAATTTCGGACACGTTTAGGGAGAAAAAACACGTTTGGGGAATCGGACACGTTTGGGGTGTTACATGTATACTAAAGAAATGTATCATGTTTAACTTACTTTAAATAATGCTAATAGTAACAATGACCGCTCCCTTTTCCTCGATCTTGATATCTACATCATAACGGAAAGCTTAATACTATCGTTACTTATCCATTATTAGATGGTGAAGTACATCAGACTCGGACATCTCTTGAACTGAATTTTAATGTGCGTATTTTTATGCGTTTACTTTTCTACATTAGTTAGAGGTATAGGGGAGGAGGGTTGAGATCTCACAAACAAGTTTAACCCCGCCGCATTTTTGCGCCTGTCCCAAATCAGGAGCCTCTGGCCTTTGTTAGTCTTGTATTATTTTAATTTTAGTTTCTTGTGTACAATTTGGAAATTAGTATGGCGTTCATTATCACCAAACTAGTATATATTTGTTACGGGGCCAGCTGAAGGACGCCTCCGGGTGCGTGAATTTCTCGCTACATTGAAGATCTGTTGGTGACCTTCTGCTGTTGTGTTGGTTTTTTTTATTTAATCAGGTTGTTATCTTTTTGACACATTCCCCATTTCCATTCTCAATTGTATTGTCACCATCTTACGGTGTTTATATATTTGCGATTGTAAGATTAGCTCGTGTATGTAACAATGTTTTAGATGTAAAACTAGAGAAAATTATGTAATACTAAAAAAATTATAACACCAGGGTTTTCAATATCACTAACTACTTAACACATTTACTAAATTTTATCATCGGTATAAGGACATCGTTCGTAAATATAGCTCACCATTCAGACTTCTTATACGTTCAAGTATTTCATAGTCAATATTTTATGGAAATATTCTTTATTAAGCACAAAAATGTAAATATTCACCTCAGAAGCTTACAAAATCTTTAACTAGACTTATTTAGAACGGATATACAATGTAGTTACGATACTGTTGTCAGGTCATTAAAGATTGCATATTTTGCCGTTAATATTGATGCACTTATAGGGTCTTTGCATCGGCAATAAACACATTATTCTAAAACAAGTTGTTGACATGACACGGGTTATGTTTTTCTCATATATGTTATGATGGTATGATACTAAACCCCTAACGGGAACGAGTGTGCCTGATATTCATATCATGAAGTAATAATCTTTCAATCAGTTTACTCGAAGTCTGGAGCTGGCATGTCAGTTAATAAAATTAACGGTACCAATTTTCTTGCACCAGATACTCATTTCGACAAAACATGTCTCTTCAGTGATGCTCGTGGCCAAAATATTTAACTGCTAGTAGTAATTTATTTATTATTGTCATTTTGATTATTTTCTTTGGTTACATCTTCTGATATCAGACTTTGGACTTCTTTTGAACTGAATTTTAATCTGCTTATTGTTATAATTTTACTTTTCTGCATTAGCTAGATGTTTTGGGGTAGTGTTGAGATCTCATAAACATGTTTAACCCCAGCACATCTTTGCGCCTGTCCCTTGTGTACAATTTGGAGTTTAGTATGGCGTTATTATCACTAAAAAAGTATATATGTCTGTTTAGGGGCCAGCTAGAGGACGCTTCCGGGCGCAGGAATTTCTCGCTGCATTGAAGACCTGTTGGTGACCTTCTGCTGTTGTCTGCTCTATGGTCGGGTTGTTGTCTCTTTGACACATTCCCCATTTCCATTCTCAATTTTATCATCAGAGATATATGAATTTTACAGTAATGAATAATCATTTAATTACAATGTATCAAATCAATAATTTTAAATATCATAACTCTTGTTGGGAAGAACTGATAGTTGAACTCTCTTCAAATTCATAATAAGTCTGTTCTGATGTCTTTTTCGTACATACGTTCGTGCAATGACGCCCAGCACAGCTATATAGTACAATTCCGACTAACATAAGCAATGCATTTGCAATAATAACAGCAATAATTTTGTTTGCTTCACTGTTTGCTTCATTGCTCATAGGTTCTGAGTTACCGACTGAAAAAAAACTCTTGTCGATTAAAACATGCATAGTTTTGGTAAGGTAAATATAAACTTACAATATAGTAAACATTAAGGTGGAGAATACAAGTCGTAACACAAAGTTTGTATAGTGCTTCGCGTGTTTATTTACTTTGATAATTGTTGATTAAAAAACGAGCGTTCACTATTTATTTTAATTATGTCGCTTGGTTAATTTTGAAACATCTGACACATGTCTCATGAACATTATTTATAAAACATCTCGTCGAATCATTTGTGATGTTAATATGATGCCATAACAGGGTTTCAAATTTACGTTTTTGATATGAAATGGACACAACTCATTTGTTTTTAACAAAATTGTACTTCTAGCTAGAATGCTCCATTTAAAAAACGTTGATGTATTTGACCCATTAGAATAGAAATAATTCGTAGGGCTTGATAACAAGATAAAATATTTGCATTGATTGTGGCATTGCATTGCTTGCTGTTTATCACAACTCACATTTTACGACGACGTCCAATGTATGAAAAAGAAAAGAATGTTCTAAACTAAACTAAACAGTTTAGAAAATTAAAATTGCAATGTATTATTGTTAAACAGAGAGAAATCATGGATTTCTTGTAAAAATAAAGATACCTTTCAATAGAATGCTGGACTAGTGAGATAAATTGTTAACAGCAAGGAACATATTGTTGAATAAAAAAAATTGAAGAACGATTGGAGACACCAGACACCCATTATGTGAATCAGTCATTCAATGTTCTTTTATTATCATATAAATACATTTTGAGTTGACATTGAACCTAAATACTTACTCTCAGGAAAGTCCTTCGACACTACATGAATATCTGACTTTCCAAATTTGCAATTTACATTTAAAATAGCTGCAGTATAGCCTACATAATGGTCTTTAATAACCATTTCAACTGAATAAAATAAACCGTTCTTCCACTTTATAATCTTTACAGCCGATGAAAGATCAATATTCTGTAAAGAAATTAAAGTAATAATAACAATATAACAATAACAAAATCCTCGATTCGCATAATGCGTTTCATTTCATTATATTTCAAAATCTGATTCGAATCCTCCAGTTTCTTTTATTAATTTTGCTTCTCTCTGAAACAACCATTGTTTTTAAGACCGGGTTGGTTTGTTAATTGGTTTGTTGGTTAGAGAAGGGCTTGGTAGTTTGTGTTTTGCTAGAAAATTATTAAACGCTTCCTAGTTTGAAAATAAATTTCAAGACTTTATCTTTATCTTCTTCCTCAGATATACATACATATGTAAAAGTACAGTTAAGTGATACAATATACTAACATCAAATGTTAACGAACAGACAGGAGAGGGAAATACTTTTTCAAATACGATTTCAACATTTAGGTATCCGTCTTTACGTTCAGTGTTGATTGTAACCTCTGACTCATTTGGATGATCTAAAATATATCATTTCATTCATTAAATGTAACGAAAGTGAAGATTGAATAAGACTTTTTAACACGTTTATATGATATATATACGAGTACGTAAAATATTGACAAATACATAATGTATTTGTAAGAGTAAATGAAGCTGCGAGAATAGGAAGACTAGCAAAACTTATCTTCTACTTTGTAGCCAGTTCAAATACGTTCGTCATGCATTTTAATTTTCAATTATTGTTTTTATATCCTGCAACTTAATGTTAACGATGAAACGAATATTTTTTTTTAAATTTTAGCAGTGAATCTGTTCGTGAACATGTTTAATGCATTTCCCTTGACTTAATTACAATCTCAACGTAAACATATTGTGATAAAAAAAGTATTTCAAAAAAGTCTCCGTTCGGTTGTAACGTGCTATGTTTTCTATAGATCTCTGTTAATTCGGTAAATCTTCAATCTGATATGGACAATATAATAACACTAAAACATATGTTATGGAATTTATTGTTCAAATTCAAATGATGATTGTAAATATAAAGATATTCGGTCAAGTAATTCACAGTTTTCATTGATCGGAATTATTTATTTGTATGTTGACATCAAACCTGATACATCGAACGATACGTTGAGATAAAATTGTGCATTATCCTGATGTAGCGTTTTTAAACAAAAATGCGTTTAAACATTATAATAGACCTACATTCAAAATTCTGTTCATTTAGATAAACTGGTATTTCATCCGAAATATTCCCAATAGAGCACTTGTACCATTGGTCAACATCAAGCATACTGAAGTTTTTTATTCGAAGTATATACACACATGTAGACACATTTGTTTTTAATTCACTGTACTTATTTGAGTCGTTACATTTCCCATTGACACATATTGTTACATCATTTTCCTTTAATACCCAAGTTCTGGACAAATCGTTGGTAGAATTAAACTCAGTTGCACAGGCAAGTTCAACAGTTTGTCCAAAAATAACTGGTGATGAACTCAGAGATAACTCAACTGAAACAGTTAAGTAGGCGATTACCGTATGTGTAAGAAATCACAAAAAAATCACAAGTAAAATAAAATAAATAACCAAGAATGTGTTTATAGAGCAGAAAAAGGACGCTTTCATATTCAAGGATAAAAACAAATATCAGCAAATATTTAAAAAAAATTATATAATCTACGTTTAATTCGTAAAATATAACATGACTTAACTCTATACTTTATTTTATTGGTGTCAAAGCAAAATATGTATTTAACTTAAGTTAAAGAAACAAATAGTAATCATTGTCAAAAGCAATCCTACCATGGTACAATTTATTGTCGGAAATACTGGTCGGATTAGCACCTAATATATTACCAATCACAAATTTTGCAGCACTAATAAATACTGCTATAAGGATAGTTCCTTCACAAATCATGTATTTAAACATTATGTTCTTGAAACCTGCAAATAAAACATAATATATTTAACAGATTTTGTATTTCTATATTTTATTTGACCCTGTACTTTATTTTACGGTACATAGTTATTTTTCTTTCAAAGTAAAAATCGCAAAAAAACTGAACTCTGAAAACGGAAGTTCTTAATGAGAATGCAAAATCGAAAGCTCAAACACATCAAAGAAAGGATAACACCTGTCATATTCCTTACCTGGTACTAGCATTTTCTTATGTAGAAAATGATGGAATTAACCTGGTATTATAGCTAGCTGAACCTCTCACTTGTACGACAGTCTCATCAAGTCAATTATATTGACAACAATGCGTGGACAAAACCAAACAGACGTAATAAGTAAAACTGTCAATAATACAGCAGTCTACATTGTGCTATCATCTTTATCACTAAAAAAAACAAACGCGTAACAAAGAAACACAAAATGGTGTACAGAACTAGCACATTAGTAGAAAAAAAAGACAAGAATAGACAAATTTACCATAGTACAATGACACGATGTATAAGTACAGAGCCACGTCATATACGTAACGAAGACACAAAAAGGTATATAGACAAAGCACATAGCGATAATGAAAGACGAACAACAGGCATGTTTTTGCAGTAACACAAAAAGGCATATAGGCATAGTACATTAGCAAAATGAAGGACAATAATACGAGAATTTCATAAACCATGATGACAGAATACACAAGTACGACGAGTATTTTAAAACAAATAAAAACAAATAAATAATTAACAATGATGCACAACAAGGCATATTCCAAATATAACAACCTCATTCATTGTCTTCTTATTGTAGAATTTTGTTTATGAATATAAAAACCACCCATACACCATTTAAAGGTTTTAAGCATTGAGATCGAATTAACAATTAACTATTGGACTACAATATCTTAATACACGAAAATCATATATAAAGTCTTTTTCGAACAGCGGTATACTACTGTTGCCTTTATTTCGTACATTTCATTTTCTCAGCACTTTTTGAAATTGAATCTTCTGTAAACAAAATCAAGGGAGATTTGCCATACTTTTTTATATATTTTAAACTTGTTAATTAGTTTCCATAATCAAATGGATTAAAACACATCTTTCTATGTCTTTTAATCGGCTGTTAAAATTATTTCAAACATTTTGTACAGTTATCACATGAACCCTAATTGTACGCGTTTTAGAAAATAGCCGTTCAAAATATTTCAACTTATATGAAGCATTTAGCGAGTAACAAATTATTATTACTTTTCTAAAATTTACGAAATAGGTTGCAAGCATATTTATTGGGTAAATATCTCGTAAAACAAAGGAACATGATTGTGAATTGTTCAGATAAATAAATGAGTGTCCTTTATTAAAAAAAATGAGTTTCATTATTATAAAAAAATAGATTTTGATAACATTCTGTTAAAAAAATATCATACCTTTTTATGTAGCCTCAATATACAGCTAAAACTATAGAATGTACATTGATCAAATTTTGGATTACTGCTACTTCCTAGTTACAAAAGAGTTCATTGGACAAGTAAGTGTTAAATTAAAAAAAAATCCATTATTCTAAAATTGCATTTTCAAAAGAAACACAATTAAATAAAATAAACGTTAAATGTTACAACGCCTATCGTTGTAATTAAATGAAGTGTATCAACACATTATTATATAAAACGTCAGTCCTGATTTTCGTTTACAAAATGTTTATTCAAACGCAAAGTAGGACATATACTTTTACGTATATTTAAAGGATCTTATTCCTTTTTGGCATGTTTGTCAAATAAAGCAATCTTTAGTTATTTGTTAATGTTTTCTGTAGGAATAAGCTGAGTTGGTGTACATTCGTGTGATGTGTTTAAACGTTATTCATTTTATTATTTTAGGGTATTTCCGTTTTAAATGGTAAAATCTCGAAAAGCACAATTCTTTGCAATACTGTATTATCTATGAAAATCGTCCTCAAAATCAGTATAATTTGTCGTCTTAACATCGATTCACGTTCTGTTCTTTAGAAATAAAGCCAAATTTAAAATATTTCAAACCTTTAAATGCATCGTGCAAATTAAAAAAAACGTACTAAAAAAACATACCCCATTTATCACAACCAATTGTATTGAATATTTCAGTGAAAGTTGCTATAACTGCTGAATTAGTGATTCGAATATTAATATTCGCAACTAAGCTGTAAACATTCATTTTCTTTGCATATACTATTTAAAGTGGATACTTTTTAGAATTTAATTCCAAAATAAAACTACATGCTGCATATTATTTCAGAAATTAGAAAACATATTTGTATACATTTGTTGACTTCAGATTGAATGCAAACGAGTGAATGCCTCCAACTATACATAAGTCTGTGATATATATGAGACATTACTGTGCTCCGTATTGAAGATTATACATTGACCTATAATGGTTTACTTTTATAAATTGTTATTTGGATGGAGAGTTGTCTCATTGGCACTCATACCACATCTTCCTATATCTATAAAAAATAATGATACCGTTTGATTATGTCAGATTGTACCGACTTACCATTTTTGAATTGTGATCAACTATATTTCTGGCGAGGTTTGTTTTGCTTACGTCTTAGTTTTTTATGATGAGTGTTGTTTTTATTTTGTTCGTTTATCGTTGATTCTTTTGCCATCGCATTGTCCAGTCACAACCACTGGGTCGATGCCACTACTGGTGGATATTTATTTCCCCGAGAGTATCACAAGCCTAGTAGTTGAATTGTCATTGATATGGTTATGTTTATAAATTTACTGTTTACAAATTTTTGATTTTTTTGAAAAACTGAGGTTATTCTACCTCAGGCATAGATTACCTTAGATGTATTTGGCAAAACTTTTAGAAATTTTGGTCCTCAATGCTCTTCAACTTCGTACATGTACTTTATTTGGCCATTTTAACATTTTTGGATTCGAGCGTCACTGATGAGGCTTTTGTAGACGAAACGCGCGTCTGGCGTATATACTATTATAGTCCTGGTATCTATGATGAGTTAATTTACAACCACTGGGTCGATGCCGCTGCTGGTGGAGATTTATTTTCCTGAGGGTATCACAAGCCCAGTAGTCAGCACTTTTTGTGCTGACATGAATTGTCATTGATATGGTTATGTTTATTAATTTACTGTTTACAAATTTTTGAATTTTTTGAAAAACTGAGGTTATTCTACCTCAGGCATAGATTACCTTAGCTGTATTTGGGAAAACTTTAAGGCATTTTGGTCTTCAATGCTCGTCAACTTCGTACTTTATTTGGCCGTTTTAACTTTTTTGGATTTGAGCGTCACTGATGAGTCTTTTGTAGACGAAACGCGCGTCTGGCGTATATACTATTTTAGTCATGGTATCTATGATGAGTTTATTTACAACCACTGAGTCGATGCCACTGCTGGTGGAGATTTATTTCCCCGAGGGTATCACAAGCCCAGTAGTCAGCACTTTTTGTGCTGACATGAATTGTCATTGATATGGTTATTTTTTATAAATTTACTGTTTACAATTTTTTGAATTTTTGAAAAACTGAGGTTATTCTACCTCAGGCATAGATTACCTTAGCTGTATTTGGCAAAACTTTTAGGAATTTTGGTCCTCAATGCTCTTCAATTTTGTACTTTATTTGGCGATTTTAATATTTTTGGATTCGAGCGTCACTGATGAGTCTATTGTAGACGAAACGTGCGTCTGGCGTATATACTTTTTTAGTCCTGGTATCTATGATGAGTTTATTCGACTCATGAGCTTCACTATTCCCATAGTTTAACATGCACGTAATAAATAAGTGGATAATTGGTATTAAAAACACTTTGATATCTTTGATATTTTGTTTATAATTTCTTAAAAGAGAGGTAGGCGCAAACTATCATTGTGTGTAAAATAATGTCTAGCATTTAATACTTATATATTGTAATAAAATATCTGATTCCGCTTAATATCAAATAATTCATAAAAAAATTGATTACTTCATAAGTGTAAGAAATAAAGTCCAATTCGTGAAAAATCGGAGGCCTACCATTCTACACATGTGGAAGATCGTTTTTGCAACGTGATCAAAATCCCTGCTTTGACCCTGAAGTCATCTGTACATATTATTTTTAAAATAAATTCAGCCGACTCAAACCTGACAATATCTGAAACTGCACCTACTCTCATGCATCCTGAGTTTCTGACACTGCATCTACTCTCATGCATCCTGATTTCAACTAGCAAAATCGTACCACTTCCCCATTTTGTGAATCCTTTGCAATCCATCAAATAGAACTTGAGTTAAAGTTTCATTAATGTAGGCAATATAAAATAAACCGATCAACAATAGACAGGCGAACTGATTTTTCAATGAAATAATCAATTTCCCCCACCTTAGTAGCAATATATCAACTTCATGATTTCAGGATTATGACATCTGTTATATCTATCTATCCGTTTGTGCTTTTGATTTTGCTATTTGGTAAGGAACTTTCCATTTGCAATTTTCCGCGGGATTAGGGAGATGTGTAAATTAACTTTTTGCGTAAATCGTCAGTCGAAATAGAAAAAGGCGACATTGAAGAAGACCTTAATACTGTGGTGAATACTATCATATGAAAGAAACGAATTGAGAAAAATGGTCTTGAGAATATTGACAACACTTATCATGATAAAAAAAACAAATTATGCACTTAACGGGGCTCGGTACTTAAACATCCCGTCATGTGTTTGTATTATCTTTCATTTTTGCTGGTGTATTTTGTACATGCGACCTGTATTTCTTTGGTTCTGATAAATTGACTCTGTCAGTACATTTTTGTTCCATAATATGTCATTATGATATATTTCTGTAATGAATTAGAAAATACGTTGAACCACTAACGTCAAAATTATTTAATCGCGTAGCGGAAGAAATAGTTGCTGATTGTTATAAATTCTATAGGAATTTTGGACTATTTCAAATATCGGCCTATTTCCCACATACTTTTGATATTTTAACCTTCTACGCTAACATTGCCCATGTAATGTTTTGTTAACGACTAACAGTATGCAGTTTATCTGCCTGAAAAATTCCTGAACTTCTGATACTAATGAAACAGGGACCTTCACTGAGATAGCGGTGTCAGTGGAGTAATTGTTAACAGCGTGCAATACTGTTGTTTATAAAAAAAAAAAACATTGCCCATGGGAAATTTCAAAATTGTTAATAAACATTGAACGACAAAAATTATGAAAATATGTGACGTATAAAATTTTCTGAAGTCAGACACGCGAATCAATGAATATGTTTGTAAATAGATGTTTTTGTGTTAGGTTGAATTGTTCCATTTAAATTGTTACACAATGCTGACTGCTGTATCTATTTTTTGACTATTTTATTTATTATGTTGTTTAGTTTACGCATCATTGTAATTTGAAGAGACTGACTACAAAGTGAGAGCTTTAGCGCTATACAACCAGATTTAATCCACCATTTTCTACATTTGAAAATTCCTTTACCAGGAATAAACCAGTTCTTGTCCATTCGTTTTTGATGTGTTTTGTCATTTGATTTTGCCATGTGATTATGTGGACTTTCCAATTTTATTTTCCTCTGAGTTCAGTATTTTTTTTATTTTACTTTTAAGATAGTCTTAAATATTATTTTTTGTCTATCTGATGACGTAAGCCTTTTTCAACTGATTTTTATAGTTTGTTCTTATGTTGTACTGTTATACCACTGTCCCAGGTAAGGGGGAGGGTTGGGATCCCGCTAACATGTTTAACCCCGCCTCATTATTTATGTATGTGCCTGTTCCAAGTCAGGAGCCTGATATTCAGTGGTTGTCGTTTGTTTATGTGTTACATATTTGTTTCTCGTTCTTTTTTTTTATATAAATAAGGCCGTTAGTTTTCTGGCTTGAATTGTTTTACATTGTCTTATCGGGGCCTTTTATAGCTGACTATATGCGGTATTGGCTTTGCTCATTGCTGAAGGCCGTACGGTGACCTATAATTGTTAATGTTTGTGTCATTTTGGTTTTTTGTGGATAGTTGTCTCATTGGCAATCATACCACATCTTCTTTTTTATATTAATTTGTAATGTTTATATAATATACATCACTCTCGATAAAAAATATATATTGGAACCATATTCTATTTTATTATATTTTGAAGTTATAATCATGATAATACGTGTTTATTTATTGGATTGCAGACTTCATTTCCTGACATTGTTAAAACAAGGTATGCCAATTAAACTGGCGTCGTAAAATTGACACCATTAGGAAACGATGGAAAATTCGTCGGAAATTTTAAAATCGTTGAATTGTAATTTAACTAATGCTCATTGTTCAGTAAATTTTCATTATCAAGTGCTAATCATTGTTTGTATAATACAATTATATTAATATATAATAAATATTGGTATATTGAAAGCTGGGTTCTTATTTGTCTGTTTTTATCAAGATATTACTTTTGTCAGAAATCAGGTAATTCAACTATGTATTTTAATCAGATTGCATTTAAACTGTCTGTTTTACACAAATGCGAATGTGCAAAGTTTGATATCAGGGGTATGTATCTACAACGATAAACAAATGATTATTAATTGTGAGTATTTTAATATGACATGTTTTTTCGCTTTGTAAATAGCAACGTGATAAAATTCTCGATACATATATATAATCAACGCAGACTGAAGTGCCTCACAATATTTTGGGAGGGAATTCGATGTTTGCTATACCACTGTTTCCCTATGTACGCATTGAATAGTATATATTTTCAATGGAAAACTATCGGTCTCTTTCTTGTTTGTAGCATGATTTTTTTTCTATTTATAGATAATAATGTGAAAAGGTTAAAGCGTTACAAACAAGTCTACATAAATCAAAGCTATGTTCACAATGGTAATTATAATACTTCAACATATAAGTAATCAAAATGTTATTTATGATATGTTGATACTAAGTTTATTTTAAGTGTCTAACCCCGATCAGGAAAATGTAAACAAATGAATAGTGATGCATGAAAAATTATTAATCGAAATAAAATACTACAGAGGTACCTCCTTTTACGTATGCTGACTTTCTTGCTTCCTTGTTGATGTCGCAAATCTTTATATACAACTTTTTGTACATTTATAAAACTTAGTGTATTTATATGTCCACGTATACAAATGTGCATGTAATTAGATATATATACTTTCATGAGACTTTATCGCATACATCAATAGATGAACAGACAAACGTCTAAGATTATACAATGTATATATTTCAATCTCTAACATACTCAAATATCCATCTAGAGTGTTCTGTGTACTAGTGCTGTTTTGTTTTGACACCTCGTCATATGTAAGTGTAGGAATTCCTAAGATTTTGTTTAATTCAAACATCTGCAACAAAAATAGTTTTAATAAAGTGGTAAAACATAAAGACATTAGTCACTATAAAAACTTCTGTACCTCTAACATTTACATTTAATGCCTGCTTGTTTTGTTCGCACATTGTTTTCAATTTCATTGAATTTTTTGCCACTGTCATAAAAGTGAAAGCTTTAGCTATCTACAAAACCATGATTAATTGACTACATGTTGTTAATTCATCGTAGTACTTAATGTAAAAATATTATTAACATTCAACGAATTGTGGTTTAGCCGGTGCTATCCCATATTAAAGTCATTTATCCTATTTTGACACGACAGTAATTCCCGACTTGGGCCAATAGTATACAAAATTAATATATGATTACTCAACTGAACTATCAATTAAGTTTCTCATAAAACAAAACTAGATTTAATCGACTACATTTTCTAAATTATCTTCTCCTTTTAAGTCTTAAGTTTGCCCTATCAAATTTGTAAAGATAAGGACAATATTATATATTTGTTTAGGGGCCAGCTGAAGGACGCCTCCGGGTGCAGGCATTTTTCGCTACATTGAAGACCTGTTGGTGACCTTCTGCTGTTGTTTTTTCTATGGTCGGGTTGATGTCTCTTTGACACATTACCAATTTCCATTCTCGATTTTATTAAGTATACATTGTGCACATTTTACTACCCTTAAAAGACATAGCATACATTTCCTTATTAGTCATTTAGTTGAGCAAACAGACAGACAGAGTGACTGAAAACTTTCTGCTGTGAAGGCAATACATTTATTTGCAAAAGTTCATATACATACACAGCTATTTATCAGCTTGTACCATACTTGTGGTCCACAAATCTTAAAATAAATAATATGATTAATAATATAATTTATTTGGCAAAATGCTACTGTACATTTTGACTGCAATGGCTCGAATGACTTTAAAATACCCGAGTTCACTCGTGCATGAACTCAATATCCCAATCGAACCGATCTTACTATAATTAACCAAACACGTGTTAACTATAAACAAACACAATTTTACATATTTTTTTGTACATACTTTGTTTTTAATTTGTAAAATATGTTTTGCAGTTTCCGTCAAGGAAGGTGACCACAATGTTTTGGTTTATCGTATGTAAGTACCTTGGTAATTTACATTATAAATTGTTTGTATGCAGATATACTACCTTCATATTTGTTATCTGCTAGATAGAATGTATTTCTTTCAATAAAATTATAGACTTATGAAAAAAAAAAAATTACTGTTTAAATTGTTTTATATTACAGTCATTTTACACTTTATAGCTTGCAAATGGATCGAACCAACTTTTAAAATTTTCCGAGATGTCTTATTAGCACTCATACTATGGAAAGCCAACGGGGTCAAAATTCCTAATTTGTAACTTGTAATTGTGTAATTTCTAAATTGTTGATTCGTAAATTGATAATTTGTAAGTTGTAACTTGGAAATTCATAATGCTTAATTCGTAACTGTCAATTTGTAACTTTTACCTTTGAAGTTTCGCCATTCTTTATCGGTAAATTGACACTTTGTTACTTGTAACTGTGCAATGTCACAATGCTTTATACGTAAATTGTCAATCTGTAACTTGTATCTGTGTTTATCCAACATTCATCATTTGTTAATTGTCAATTTGTAACTTGTTCTTTATGAATTCTTTATTAGTAAATTGTCTTTTTCTATATTAATGTTTTACTTGTAACATGTCGATTCGGAAATTTTCGATGTGTATAATGTCGAAGTGTTAAATGTCATCGTTGAATTGTGCTTATGATCATTATGAAGACAGATGGCGCTCGGTTTCTTCTCTTGTGTTTAAATCTCGTGTGAGTAGAAGAACCTCCATATGGAATATATATATTTAAGTAATTCTAATAAATTAGGTACTGCAAATGCGTCTAAAAGAAAGCAAAACAAAAAGTGCATGTTAAATGGATCCAAGTTTTTTATTGTTTACTGTCGTGTACTTTCGTTCGATAACGGAACTATATAAAAATACCTCCCGACTAGTCTAGTGCGTCCGCGACGTAATTGATCTCCCTTATTTGCGAGGTAAATGAAATAGTCGTTGGTCAGAGGAATATTACGACTGGATTATTTAGGTAAATACAATAAGCAGATGTGGTAATAAACCGTATGATTGCCAATGAGACAACTATCTACCAAAACAAAGTTCAAATAAAGACGATGTAAGCAAATATAGGCAATCTACGGTCTTCAAAATGAGAAAACATAAACCCATATAGTCGGCTATAAAAGGCTACCTCATTACTGGAAAACCCAGGTTCTAGTAATAAACGATTTTCAATAATCCTAAAATGCTATTATCGGACCATTTTATTCTGACAGAAGGAGAAAGCTAGTAGTTAATATACAATGCATGCCTACTGAATGTTTCTGGTCAAGAAGCTTTAAATTACCGCTGCCAGATTTCCGTTCTATAAAAATTTACCAAAAAAAAAAAAATTCACGAGTCCCGAGATCTCAACAGCAGTTTAACTCCCAGTCCTTCATATATGAAATCCCACCCGGTGTCACACCTCCTTAAAGCCAGCAACCTAAACTTTTCTAATATTTTGACGATTTTGTTCAACTAATGATTAATCATGATTACGATGTTAATAAATAAAGCTTCTTATTTTAGTATGACATGTCATATAAAATTTAAAAAAAAATATTTGCAATGAATTCAGTATAACCCTAATATCCAATTCACAAACCATGTTGTAAGTCCGCCTGTCTCTTCTGTCGAGCAATCAGTCAGGATCTAAAAACTACCAAATACATACCCCTGTGCCAAACCCAAATCATGTGCAAATATTTTTATGCAGACATAAAATTAGTGTAGGCATATTGCAGACATGTGTAATGCAGATGGCGAGATCATTCCCTGACAAGTCAAAGTGATAGGGCGTCACTTTGGTTAAAAGTGGATGTATAGGGGAGGGGGAGGGGATATGTTCAAAATTGTTTAATCCGCCGAATTTTTGCGCCTGAACCAAGTCATGAGCCGCTGGACTTTGTTAGTCTTGTATGATTTTTAAATATAGTTTCTTGTGTATAATGCGGATTTTAGTATGACGTCAATTATCACTGAACTATTATACATAATACATATTGGTTAAGGGGCCAGTTGAAGGACTATCTTGGTGCAGGAGTTTCTCGCTGCATGAAGACCAATCGCCGGCCTTCGGATGTTGTCCGCTAGATATAGACGGATGTTCTCTTTGACACATTCTCCATTTTGTGTAGGCGACGCATCTAATAAAACATAAACAGTTTCATTGTTTTACGAGCATGGTCATTAACAAAATATACAGAGGGGACCCCTCTTAGTATATTTTGATCTAGTACCATGATCATTCTTGATCTGTATCTGATCTTTAGGAAAACATTGTAGATACAAATACTGGCTTTAATACAACGGCATAGAGAGTGCCGTAGAGACGAGAGCAGTTTCTCAACGGCTGTCAACGCTCGGTGTGCACACTACATTTTTTTACAAGGTGGTTCCATTCGAATACTGTTATTACGAAAAATTAGTTTGAAAATTGTTATAGTTTGCTCGTTGAAATCTCAAAACACTTTGTGTAGTTTTGTATCCATAACATTTCTGGACTAATAATTGTTTTATCGGGCCCTTGGCAGCAATTAAATGTTCATTTTGGACGACCTTTTTAATTTTAATTGTATGGTTATATAGTACTGAGCAATAGGCCCCTCGACCACCTTGTATAGAAATATTAGCTTCTGACTTGAGCGTTTTGTGTGCATGTCTTGTAGTTTCACTTTGGTGGGCGTGTTTGAGACGCAACCAACTTCTCTGGGAATTTAGTCTCCTGTTATAAATGTCGCAAGTTGTCGCTGGATTCTTTCAAGATTATTGATGTGTGTACTGAGTTGTGTGAACATACTTACAGGAGGCGTGTACACTTAAGAAAAAAACCGAGCGCAATCTGTCGTCATAATGATCGTTAGCATAATACAACAATGACATTTCACACATTGACATTTAACGAAGCGACAAATTACAAATCATCAATATACAAATTGACAAGTTACGAATAGACAGACATGTCACACAACATCAATATACAAATAGACATTTAACCAATCGACAAGTTACAAGACATCAATATACAAACTGAAAAATCACACAGTTACAAGTTACAAATTTCAAGTTACGAATTAAGAATTTTCACACCATTGGCTTTCCATATCATGTATGACAGTTGTTTTTCGTGTGTTTCTTGTGTTTGAGGTTTTGATATCGTCATTTCATAATGCATTTATTATTATGTGTGTGGTGTTTCTTTTAGAAAAATCGGATAATAATAAATACACATAAAGAACGAAACCATTGTCATAATATACTTATTACACAAGCAATATATAATATTTTGAGATTAACTTAAAAAGTTATAATTTGTGTGTTTGTATTGTCAGTGTCTGCAGCATCCAAAAAAAGATTTCAGCAAAAAGTTTACCAGAAAGAGGGTGCCAACATTTTGTTGACCTGTCCTTACATATCAACTGATCACAACATGAAGTGGTTTGGACCTCCACGTTTTACAACTTACACATTTAAAGATATAGTAAAGAATTCACTACCTCGAATTGGAAGGGTGTTTGTTGTTGGAAATCACTCTTCCGGTGAATATAATCTAGAAATACGTAATTTTTCATTGATGGATATCGGTGACTACCGTTGCATGACAACAAATGGGAGAAGTTCACTTACGGCAGATTTTCGTTTAGACATATACAGTAAGCACCTTAATGCATTGCAGTGCATTTGTATTGTTTGTATCTTATACAAAATGTTACAAATAAACAAAGCTGCCTCAATTTGTTAGCAGATTTTAAATCAAACGACGTCGATTTGTTTTTATTATATATTTCATACAATGATTTTCAAGGGATTCGGACGTATGTAGTTTCCAAATTGTAATTTTCCTTTTCTCTCTATTGTTGTATATACATAATTTTAGTATAGACATTTTAATAGTTCAAATACATGCAAACGATTTAAACTATGTAATTCGTAAATAGATATTCTGCAGTAGGGTAACACATATGTCTGTGAACTAGTATTGTTTAACTGAAAGAAAAAAAAGAATAGCATGTATCAATTTTCCGGTTGTATGAGTGAATTATATCGATAAGAGTTTCAACGGAATTTTCAAGTTAAAATGACTGTCTTAAAAAAGGAAATGCTTAGCTAAACGGTACACTCCAATTGATATATGTATGTTGTGACCTGATCAAGAATCGTGCATTTTGTACATAGTTATCAAATGTACCAGGATTATAATTTAGTATGCAAAGCCAGAAAATTTATAAAAAAGACCACATAATTGATATTCATGCCAACACCAAAGAGCTGACTACTGGGCTGGTGTTACCATCGGGGACGAACTGCCCACTAGCAGTGGCATCGACCAAGTGGTGTCAATAGTTATCAAAGGTACCAGGATTATGATTTAGTACGCCAGACGCGCGTTTGGTCTACATTTGACTCATCAGTGACTCTCATATCAAAACAGATAAGATATACTAAATTTGGAAGACAATTATGAACAAACTAAAATCTAAGCAATCTACGAAACTGGACATATTGTAAGATAAGATATATCGGCAATATTTGCTTGATGGATTATGCAAATAAACAAAGCTGCCTCAATTTGTAAGCATATTTTAAATCAAACGACGTCAATTTGTTTTTATTATATATTTCATACAATGATTTTCAAGGGATTCGGACGCATGTAGTTTCCAAATTGTAGTTTTCCTTTTCTCTCTATTGTTGTTTATACATAATTTTGATATAGACATTTTAATTGTTCAAACACATGCAAACGATTTAAACTATGTAATTCGTAAATAGATATTCTACAGTAGGGTAACACATATATATTATAAAAAAGACCACATAATTGATATTCATGCCAACACCAAAGAGCTGACTACTGGGCTGGTGGTACAATCGGAGACGAACCACCCACCAGCAGTGGCATCGACCCAGTGGTGTTAATAGTTATCAAAGGTACCAGGATTATGATTTAGTACGCCAGACGCGCGTTTGGTCTACATTTGACTCATCAGTGACGCTAAAATCAACAGATCAATATACCATGTTTGGAAGACAATTATGAACATACTAAGATCTAAGCAAATAGAAAGGTTGTAACATAAACGATGACAGGCATAACCCGATCTAAAAAAACTGGACATATTGTAAGATAAGATATATCGGCAATATTTGCTTGATTGACTATGCAATATACGTAGGTATCTTCAAAACATTGCAAGATAGGGGATATTTCATACATGAGATTCAATGAATCGTGAAAGGATGGTGGGTTAACATGAATGTTAAGGCTAGAGAACGACCTCTCAACACAATAAAAAGATCAGGCAGTTTAAATAGTAATCGTAAATTTGTGTAAGGTAATACGTTCGGTCGCCCTTAATCATAATATTGATGCAGTAGATTTAAAGATAAGATTATGTCACGTCATAAGCAAAATTATTTTAATTATTAGGACCACCAGCAGATATGCAAATTGTTAATATGGACGACACTGGTGTTATAACAGTTCATGAGAACGAAAACGTATCTTTAGCTTGTGAAGTTGTAAGCGGAAATCCTGTGGAAGATATGCAGTGGACACGTGGAAATGACACAATGGCAGTAGGAGGACCCGGGAATATATCATACTTCTTCCGATCAATCCGTGATGATCATATGTCTCATTTCACCTGTGTAGCAAATAACAGCGGTACCGAAATCCCTGTCCAGCAAAGCATTCAAATCCATGTTGAACGTATGTAACATGTCTATATATATACAAAAAAAAAAGATATTTAAATGTAAAGTAAGACGTGTCAGACCACCAACCAAAATCCCTAACTATAAATCAAAATTGTGTAAAGCTTTTTTTAACATCTTGCTTTATGTTTAACTTTAAAGAAACCCGGTATATCCTGAATTGTATATATGTATTACCTTTATATATTTAATCAGTATTTTCTGGAGCGCATTTATCCTCATGTTTTAAGTCAAACTCATGTATAGACAAATATATTTTAGTTCAAAATGTTCTAAATATATTTCTCGTTCAACAATAGTTTCATCTATGTAAATGTCATGGTAAGTTGAAGTAAACAATGACATCAAAAGCACTTGGTGGTCTTACACCTATAACCGGGAAAAGATCAGCCTTGGCAGATCTTTACCTTAAAGGCATGCTTTAAATCACACTCACCTGGAAATATTTTAAGAAAATATACAATATTGGAAAACACATTTTCAGTCCCAGTAGATATCCTTTAATTGTGACGTCAAAAGCTATGACAAATCTAAATAAGGTATATATCTTTATCTTGATTGAAGGTTCTCGAGTTGATTTTATAGGCCGTCGAATATCAATTTTATAAGTTGTATATCTGTTTGCTGTCTTTGTCGTACACTTTGGTTTCCAATTTATAAAAACAATCTAAATCATTACGGAAAATCTGCGCATTAAATCGCAAAACTAGGTATTTGATTGTAATGTTTAAATCTAATGTAATAATCCTGTGTGGGGGTAAGAGAGGCAAAATAATAGGAGCTCATAAAATAACATCCTTTAATGGCACTTACAAAACGAAAAAGAGACAGTACATGTGATTACGATTACATACATGTATATAACAAACACGTATACGGACTGAACAGTATTTCATCACTCGAAACAGTTTTGTCTCCTGGATCGGTGAAACTTTCATCTTCAAAACGAGCTGGTTTCTTTTTTAATCGGGTTGATTTCCGGATTGGGGGCTGAATACTTTTCCCTTTGCATTTTTTTGTTTGTTCGTCTGTCATAATGTCAATGAAAAACTGTCTATTTTCAGTATATCGGGCACACAAAAAAATTTGCCCACCCACTTCAGTGAAAATTTTGGGAAAAAGAATGTCGAGTCACATGGTTTCAGTTCAGTTTTACACAAATAGAGTCCTTTGAAATTATATTTAGGGTCCTCCGCCATGTAATAATCCTGTGTGGGGGTACGAAAGGCAAAATATTAGGAGCTCATAAAATTACATCCTTTAATGGCACTTGCAAAACGAAAAAGAGACAGTACATGTGATTACGATTACATACATAACTATAACAAAATCGTATACGGGCTAAACAGTAATTCCGGAAACGCGGATTCAACCCCCTACATATATTACACTAAGTGTTTCTGTTCAATTGTGGGTTTGCTGGAAGGCAATCTATGAATAATCGAAGTAAATTACTTATGTTCAACAATAATGTTAAGAGATGAAACATCAGCAAATGCATTTTTGATAGACAAAAAAGTAACATGTACATTCTTAGTCAAATTAACCTTTCTTTCCAAAATGAGCTCATTAACATGATTAAACATAGATGAACGAATAGTACGTGGATTACGTTAAAATAAGCACAGGGATAGGAAGAGAAAAAATCATAATAAACACATAATCCGAAATCGTTCCAAACATATTTTAAAATAATGTATGCCTTCTAAAAAAGAAGAGGAATAAAAGTATTAAAATCAAACTATTTGCAACTGTAGCAATCCGGCTAAAATCAATCAGTTATACATTTTATCTATAATAATAAATACACACTTTGTATCAATTATCTTTTCTTTTTCACAATTGACAGTTATTCCAAAAGTAAAAATTCGAACGGACTTATCCAGAAATGACATACTTCAGGGGAGTTCGTCCTCACTTAAGTGTCAGTATCATACAAATGTTCATCCAGTCACATTCAGATGGCGGCGAAATGATATTTTAATCGCAAATGGAACAATGGTAACCAATCAAAATATCCATCTTGACATTATAAATGTTTCCAGAAATGAGTCAGGTTCTTACGAATGTCTCGTATCAAATAGGATTGGAACTGGAAGCGATAAAACCAACATTATAGTTACATGTAAGTCGATTGGAAGAAAAATAATGACGATCTAAACTCCTTGTTGTATCGATTGATGGAGAATTTATCTCATATGTACTTTCATGTATACCTTCATACATTTGCATTTTGACCTGCAATTATATTCCAGTTATCTTTACAGAGTAAAACAAGGACGAAAGATACCAGAGGGTCGGTCAAACTCATAAATCGAAAATAAAATGACAACGCCATTGCTTAAAATGAAAAAAAAGACAATTGTGAACTTTCCATTTCTAAGTAGCAACATTCCAGCAGCACCTGCATACCCTAATTAATACTATATTCCCGTGTTTGCATTTCCTATTACGATTTTCATGATGAAGGGTTGCTGCTCACAAGAAAGCTATCAAACCAAGAGTTTCCGAATGGTGAAATTGAAATAATCCCTACGTAAATTTTACGGACGCATCACGAATTCTATCACCTTAACTTTCATGAATGTGACCTACCAAATTATACTATTTACCGGATGTGTTATCACATTAGCAACACGACGGGTGCCACATTTGGACCAGGGTCTGCTTACCGTATTAGGTTTAATCCACCATTTTCTACATAAAATATAACTGTCTTTAATCAGGAATATGACAGTTGATTTCCATTTTGATGATGTGTTTGTCGCTTTTACTTTTGCAATTTGATTAGGGACAATTCTTTCTGAATTTGCCGGGTTGTTGTGTCTTTGGTATATTCCTGGTTACCGTTTTTAATTTTATATACACACTATTATACGTGTCTAAAATCACTAAAAATCGTTGATGCTTGTTTGTTTTTGTTGATGTTGGTGTTGTTGAGTAATTCCATGTTGCAAACATATAAATACAGAAAACAAACATTGCAATGAAAACAGATGGAGCGGCTGAATTCAGTAGACAAGTAAAACGTCTTCCGAAAATGAAATGAACTTATTTCCTAATAAACCAAACCTAATTATTTTTGCCTAAAACTGTTCACGTTTTTTTAACAGATAAGCCACATACTTTGAATGGAAACTACACGTTTGAGACGATGCTAAACAATCCAGCAAAAATCATAATTCAAGTCGAGAGCTTTGAGAAACCAATTGCTCTCTGGGCATTTTCGGTTGGTGGAACAGTAGGAATATGGAATATAAGAAAAAATGGAGATCCTTCAATTTTCATCTTGAGCTCCACGGTCGTTCCAAATCTACAAAAGGAGTTTGGGAAATACGGAGTAAGAGTTAGAAATGCCGCCGGAAGCATTGACATAACAGTCAACGTATATCAGTCAGGTTTGTGGAGACTTATACATGTATTGCCTAAATATATATAATTTCGTCGTTACATAGCGACTTGCATAAACTTAATGGACTTATTAAAAATATGAATTGTTTATAATTGGAATTTAATTTAACAGTAATATACAATATTAAATTTCATAAAACAATAAAAAGAGAGAAACAAAAGTACATATAATAAACACACTACCTTGACGTTTGACGGTTATATTTTTTCAAATGATATGCAGAAGATGTAATACGAGTACCAAGGAGACAAATCTCTATCTAACACTGGGGTAAAGCTGATGACCGTAACTGCATTCACGGTCATCCCAAGATGTCGGATGAAAAATTAGGTCAGTATTTTAATTGTCTGTTAAGGTGTTTCTACATTATTTTCTTTACAAAGCATACTTTGATACGATGCAAATATATAAAAGATTCACACGGAAGTCACAAATCTCTACTGAGGAACGGGTATAAAACGAGAATTTGGATTTGAAAAATTTGCGAGGATGACCGTAAATCGTAATCGAGATGACCGTAACAGGATTAGCGATTCATAACAAGGCTGACCGTAATTGGTTAAAAGATGACCGTAAATTGTTAAGGATGACCGTAATTTATAAAGAATGACTAAATTTAAAAGGATGACCGTCAATTGAAAGAAATATCCATATTTGTATGCATTGTTTTTTGTCGAGTTTGTCGCAATAGGGGCTCGGTTAGTTCTTTTTAACTATTTGGCTTGTATAGTTGGATGCTTCATATGACGAACCATGTATTTGAAGCATGTCTTATTTTTGTCTACCTTTAGGATAATGTTGTCTCCAAAAATTACACCTTTGTTAAGCCAATTTAGTCTTACTCAAATGATAGATTAACCTACTCATTTTACTGAATCGTCGTCATCATTGTTATACCTTTTTATAACAAATGATGCTCACATAATAAATTACTTTGGAGTCGAACCACCTTTATTAGACCAAACACGTTTTCACTGTCCTACAATTAGTCTTCTGAACTTTCAAAAATGTCGTCAAAAAACTTTTAAGCGGAAAATTTGGCTATATGATCGAGGAGACTATGACAGATATCGTAACATTTTATCTGAAAAAAAAAAATGGGATTCCGTAATTAACTTAAATAACGTTAAACAATTTACAACCGAAATAACAAAAACTATCATAGAAGCTGCTGAAAAATGTATTCCAAATAAAATGAAAACTGTTCGCAAATGAACCTCCATGGCTAACAAATGATGTTAAAAAAAAGATAAGGAAAAAAAAATAGAATCCACAGAAAGGATAAAAAATATAATAACCCATCGGAATGGTCAAAATTTAAGAAAATACGAAATGAAGTTACTAATTTAATTAGAAATTCGAAGGATGATTATAACAACAATTTAATTAAAAAAATCATGAACAGTAACCCGTCCACTACTAACTGGTGGAAAACGGTTAAACAAATATCCGGATTAAAAACAAACGACGCAAGTGTACCCCCATTAATGGTTAATAACAACTTAATATTTGTTCAAATCGAAAAGGCAAATTAATTTAATCGATTTTTTTCTTCTCAGTCAAATATTGATGATTCAAGTGCTGTGTTACCTGAAGAACTTCATAATATTAGTGATGACATTAGTTATATAGAACTTACTGTTACTGAAGTTGAAGATATATTGAAAATTGATAATCCCACAAAAGCTTCTGGCCCAGACCTCATAAGTCCCAAATTGTTAAAAGAAGCATCTTCTGTTTTAAAGTATCTACTATGTAAACTATTGAACTTATCGTTAAGTATACGTCTACTTTTACAGATCAATGGAAAAGAGCAAATGTTACCCCAGTTTATAAAAATAGTAAACCGAATGACGTTAAAAAATATAGACCTATTTCCTTGTTGAGTGTAATATCAAAGTGTATGGAACGATGTGTATATAAACATGTTTACAATCACTTTATGTGCAATAATATTTTAACGAAACATCAGTCGGGCTTTACACGGGGGGATTCAGCAGTTAATCAATTAATTAACATTTCAAATGATTTTGGGAAGGCTTTAGATAGCGGTAAAGAAATAAGGGTAGTATTCTGTGATATAAGTAAAGCGTTTGATCGAGTCTGGCATAAGGGACTGTTATTTAAACTTCAACAAGCGGGTATATCGGGTTCTTTACTAAGGTGGTTTGAAATAAATATAACGGTACCAATTTGCTTGCACCAGATGCGCATTTCGACAATACATGTCTCTTCAGTGATGCTCGTGGCCAAAATATTTGAAATCCAAAGCTTAAATAAAAGATGAAGAGCTATAATCCAAAAGGTCCAAAAAGTATAGCCAAATCCGTGAAAGGAATCAGAGCTTTGCATGAGGGAGATACATTCCTTAATTTATAATAATTTCTAATATTTTGTAACAGCAAATTTTAATAACACAAAAAATCCGTATTTTCATGCCAGTACCGAAGTACTGGCTACTGGGCTGGTGATACCCTCGGGGACTAATAGTCCACCAGCAGAGGCATCGACCCAGTGGTAGTAATAAATATAACGGTACCAATTTTCTTGCACCAGATGCGCATTTCGACAATACATGTCTCTTCAGTGATGCTCGTGGCCAAAATATTTGAAATCTAAAGCTTATATAAAAGATGAAGAGCTATAATCCAAAAGGTCCAAAAAGTATAGAAAATATGAAAATTATCTTACAAATAGAGTCCCTCGGGTGGATATTAACGGTTTTAGAGCCGAATGGTTACCTGTAAATGCAGGCGTCCCACAAGGATCCATTGTAGGCCCTCTCCTCTTTTTGATATTTTTAAACGATATTGGAGAAGACATTTAAGCTCAATTTAAGCTATTCGCAGATGACACTTCATTATATATTATGGTTGACAATCCAACAGAAACAGCTAAAATTTTAAATGACGATCTAGATAAGATTTATAATTGGTCCAAACAATGGCTTGTTAATTATAATGCTAAAAAAACTGAAAGTATGATAATTTAAAAAAAATAAATATACCCTTTTATCCTCCATTAAATATGAACACCCAAGAGCTACAAACAGTAAGTAAACACAAACATCTAGGTGTCTTTTTTTCTAACAACGGATCCTGGAACGACCATATTGAATATATAGTTTCTTGAATATTGACTTGAAAAAATTTACATATCATTTGTTCGCCCAATTCTTGAACATGCCGATGTCGTTTGGGACTCTCAAAATCGGAATTTGATTGCTAAACTTGAAAGTATTCAGCTTGACGCAGTGCGTATCATCACGGGGGGGGGGGGGGGGGGATGAATTCTCACCTTTTCCTTCGTAACTTAGTATACTCTCCAAATTGTCGTTGTGGTGATGTAGAAACAAATTCTCACTTCCTGTTATCTTGTCCTATATATACTAATTTAAGACAAGAACTATTGGATTCTGTTTCAGTTCTTCCTGTCCAAGTTAACACAAAAACTTTGCTTTTTGGATCAACGGTACTCTCAGATGAGCAAAATAGTCTTTTATTTAGTTTGGTGCAGAAATATATTATTAAAAGTAAACGTTTTAACCCTTGATGTTAATGCTTCATCACTCAATAGGAACCAAAGCATTTCACACTGTTTACATAACAACAATTCATGTTTATTTTTTTATTTTTTTTCTCATTAATTTTTTTCTTCTTCTTCTTCTTTCACCTTTTTCATATTCATATATTTATTACAGAGCATGCCAGTATTTATATTTATGTATTGTTCAATAAGTGAATTATTTTGTAAAGAAAACAGATTTGTAAAAGCAAATTTCTTGTTTCTGAATCCTGAATATTATTTCCTTTGTATAATATCGTATCATGATGAATTATCTGAATAAATATTGTTTAAGCTAATGTTGTCTTGTAAATTCGTCTTACACCAACACGATTAATTATTTGATACAAAAAAAGGTAATACAAATACGGATATTTCTTAGAAATGACGGTTATACTATGAAAGGTACGGTCATCCTTTATAAATTACGGTCATCCTTTCGAAATTACGGTCATCATTTTACCAATCACGGTCATCCTAATTATATGTTACGGTCATCTTGAAAATATTTTAAAGATGATTTACGGTCATCTTAGCGAATTTTTCAAATCCAATTTCCTGTTCTATACACGTTCCTCGGTAGAGATTTGTGACTTCCGTGTGAATCTTTTATAAATTTACATCGTACCAATGTATGCTTTGTAAAGAAAATGATGTAGAAACACCTTAACAGACAATAAAAATACTGACCTAATTTTTCGTCCGACATCTTGGGATGACCGTGAATGCAGTTACGGTCATCAGCTTTACCCCAGTGATCTAAGTCATAGCATTTAAAAGTAAACAATTAAAGGTCAAAGTATAGACGTCGACACGGAGCTGTGGCTCTTATTGAAGGGCAAGCCGTAAAGGGCCCGCAAAATGACTAATGTGAACCTATTCAGACAGTAAAGCCAACATCCTTATCTAGAACACAAAAAAAGAAATCAGAAACACTTATGAACACAAATAAACAACACCTACTGAACAATAGGCTCCTGACTTATGCCAGATATAAAGCAGTGGGTTTAACCATTACTTTGTAGGGCACACTTCATAAACAACTCCATGACAGCAAAAATACTGATACACATAAAACAAACAATAAGAAAACGCAAACAGAACAAAATGATTATGGTTCGTATAAATTTGTTCTTAATTTTTTGTTGTTTCATTTACATGTAAGCACATTTATATTTAAACAAGTATATAAAAAAGAAGATGTGGTATGATTGCCAATGAGACAACTATCCACAAAAGACCAAAATGAAACAAACATTAACAATTATAGATCACCGTACGGCCTTCAACAATGAGCAAAGCCTATACCGCATATAGTCAGCTATAAAAGGTCCCGATAAGACAAGGAAAAACAATTCAAGCGAGAAAACTAACGGCCTTATTTATGTAAAAAAAATGAACTAAAAACAAATATGTAACACATAAACAAACGACAACCAATGAATTACAGGCTCCTGGATATGTTAATATTTATACAAAATGGTTAATTTATATTGTTTTTTTTCAAATAAGACATTCCAGTAAGTGTGTCGACAGCACACACCGAATGCAATGTATCATCCACAGCTGTTATAAAATGTTTAATTAATGTAACATCTACTGTACAATGGACATGTATGTGGAAGCATTACATAGAAGGAACCTACGTTCGAACAGTGGAAGGTATAAACCACGAGAATATGTCCACTCTTCACATAGCTTACTGCAACACTCAAGATGAAGGAGAGTACAAATGCGTTGTGAAAATTGACGGCATAGAATTTTCTAGCTCCACAATTTTAACAGTGAATGGTAATGCATTCTATTAAGCTTTAGCACTTTACAGATGTGCTTACTATAAGGTGACTGTAAAATATAGTCGTCATTATGCAAGCAAATGTAGTAACTGAAACGTAAATTGTGACTTGGATAGGAGAGTTTTCTAATTGTCACTTGCACCACATCTTCTTATGTATCCTTCGTCCCTCTTTTATTATGATTATTACTTCATACCGGTTAAGAATTATTATCTCCCATAGGATAACAAAACAGCACATGACATTCTTTAGTCTTTAGTAAAAAAAAATCATCCGTCTTAAACAGAAAAAACCGGACCAGGAAACCATTTGTTAACGGAATCTTATATATTAACTATAAAATCTATTACGGTGAAGTTGAATTTCCTGTCATTTATTCATCATTCACGAACGAAATCAGTTTCAGGTGTAGAGATGTGATTATTTTCTGAGATTAGCTGCTCTTGACCATCAACAAGAACTTGCGGTCATCCGATGTTCAGTACTTCTGTACTTTGATTTATATTCGTTTCGGTTTTCCTTTGATTGATTTGGCGGTAAATATACTGCTGAGACATAATGAATTGAAATTTCAATTTCTATCCTGTGAATAATACAACACTTTAGTCTCTAATAACGGTTTTAAAGTGGTATGGGTGTCTTCCTCCATCTTGGATTGTAAAAAACAGAGAAACAAAGGTCCAGATTTTCTATCAAGTTAGCAAAATTTGATGCACGAGTGCAGATATTTAACGTACATTTTCATTTAACAGAACCAAAGAAAATAACTTATAGATATTTATATTTTTACAAATGTTGATTATTTTTGGTTGCTTTAAAAAAAAATCAAATTGCCATTTTAAGGGGAGGTAACACTAAAACAGTGCATTTTCTGAAGGATTCTATATGTTTTTTTCCTATTTTGTATTTTAGCCCGAAAAAACGTACGGTGACTCTATCTTTTCTTTTGATATTCTCAAAGCATTGTCTGAAAGCTATCTTTACCTTAGGTATTTAACAATTCTATCATTTTGTTTAGTTTCTAATCACAAAATGGTGTTTTTTCCTGCATAATCTATACAAAATGTGTCATTTTGTCATGTCCTGTAGCTTGAGAAATGCGCGGTGACCTATCATTTTTATTTTATTTTTCAACATATATCAATAGATGCTACGTTTTGGCAAAGTATGAACAAATTCTATCATTTTTATTTTAGACTCCCATACCACCTTAAGAACGTATCCCTGATAATTAATTGTATAAACATATATATAAAAGTAAGTTATTCCACTTATATCCGTTACGGTTATGTTTTTTAGGTCCACCGTTTGTAGTGAATACCAGTAATGTGTTTGACCAGTGGTTATCGATAATTTCTGTGTATTTCTATTCCAAGTCAGTGTATAGAGAGCCAGTTTGGTACCTTAAAACGAACAACACACTGACCTCTGAGTATAAGATAAATGTTGCATCAAACACATTCAACCAATCAACGTCTACCGCATCTATACAAATCAACAAATACGGTGTACATGTAAATATTCCTGGTTATTTATTGGTGTTGATAACTAGTCGAAACTTCACCAAGAATGCTATTTTGATCTGTCAGCTTCAAAATATGTACGGAACTACTGAAACTCCATTTTATATTACTAATGCAAGAGAAAAATATTTGGCTGTACTACCTAAAGATGACAGAGAACTTACCACAGTGTCTGATCCCGTGTTGAGTGGCAAAGGTAATAAAAAAGAATAAGAAGTTACCGTTATTGGGATTGAAATAAATAAAAGATATCGGTACAACGTCAAGAGAGGGCAGTGTTGCGACCCCAAAAACTTACCATAAGTCCACATTTTTTGGGACAGTTGTTCATACATGTACAGTATTGATCGTCTATCTTTTTCACTTAATGTAATAAATACAAGGCATACTTTTAATGGCTCCGACAGAAATTGAGTAGATATTTTCTATACTTATGTGAATATGATTTCTAATTTTTTAACCTAATTGGATAAGCTTTCGATAAAATATAATTCCAATATCGCATCATCCAATCAGAAGTCGTGGATCGCGAATGTAAATTCAACTTCAAAATCGGTGAAAAAAACGCGGAATTTCAAAAATGCCGAAAAAATCCGAAAAAACAAATATATCTGTCAAAACGATTCAACTTTCTCACCAATACTGTGCAATAAAATGAAGACAATATGCAGTACTTTATGAGAAAACAAAACACAAAAAGCGCAATACATGTTTATGTGATTCATACATAGGAGCCGTGGTGTAGTGGTTAGTGCATCGGACTACTAACACAAAGGTTCCTGATTCGATTCCCGTAAGGGATGAAAATTTCAGGAACTCAATTTTCGGCTCTCCCTTGACACCATTTGCGAGTATGGTCTTGAGGAAACGATGATAGCCCGTCGAAGGGGACAATAGATGTCTGACCCGTGTTAGAGAGAGTCATGTCCCTTGCACGTTAAAGACACCCTGGTAGATTTCGAAAAAGAGTAGGCTAATGCCGCTATAAGGCAGCACTCGCACCCGCAAATTGGACAGGGATTAATATAAGTTGCAAAAACTTGTTTCCCAATCCACTGTAAATAAATATGTTTAAACTACTGATCATATGTTGAACCATTTTGCCAGACAGTTTTATTTTACTGTAAATTTGTCCGTGTAATTAATTAAAAAAGTTAAGTAATAGACAACATTACTTTCGAGGTCGATGCATTTCCGTCAAAAACTCTGGTTTTATTGAACGTCGTTTGTGCGTTTAGGGGCATCGTCACATCCGTTCCAATTTTGAGCGAGTGGTTGGAAAACTATTATTCTATATTGTACAAATTATTCGGCAAATTGAATTCTCAAAATTGAAAATCAGCACTGCTGTCATTAGGGAATTGTCATTAAGTATCTACTGAACAACCCTTATTTCTAGTTTATCCTGCACAATGATGATCACTAAGACGCTTGATGAATGTAAATAGTGCAGAGTTACAGGTGATCCCCTCTATCTTAATAATGACGTCACAAAGGCGCGTATAATTGACGAGTTTTTTTTCCGGTGACGGATGAACTCGAAAGTGGTCTATTGAACTTGCATATGTTTTCTCGATAAGATGGAATTTACGGTTCAATACGAGAGCTTTCACGGTCCAATTGCAATACTTGATCACCGTTTGGTATTCTTTCGCGATCATTTCTCTCTATAAACCGAATGACACATGTGATATGTCCAATGTTTTGTAGGTATATTCCAAGTTTATTCACTGTATATATACATAAGCTGTGCTGTTCTTGTTTTGTTTGTTTTCATTATTGGATCCCTGATGGTTCAGAACAAATTGAGAAGCCATAAAACTGCTGAATTACCAGGTAGAATGTATGAAGTTAAATATACTAAGTAGCGGAAGTCCAGTAAAATCACTCAAACTTCTCAATCTAATTCATAATATAACAAAATCAATTAAAGATTGATAGAATCAAATGTCATCTTACTAATAATCGAATTGGTCCTTTACAATGGAATTATTATACATTACCTTACAATAATTATTCTTGAAGCAAAATTAATACAAAGATGTGATATGACTGACAATGTGGCATCTTTACATCAGAGACTGACTGATTTATGCTACAGTAACTGTAGGTCACTACAAGGCCCTCAATACTAAGCAAACTATATATCGCATAGCAAAATACGAGAAACAATGACATGCTAGATATTAAACAATTAAAATCGGGAAACCTGGCGGTTTTACATATGTATAAAACAACTGGTGGATTTTATTGAACATGTCTTCAATAGTGACAAAGGAAATGGAATAGTTTCCTAAGGAAATGTGGTATGATTGCCAAAAAGACAAATATCTAGCAAAGTTAAAGTTAAGTGACTGTGAATAATTAGTGGCAACCGTACGGCTCCGACACAAATAATTTGACAATTGCCTACATAAAAAGATAGCAATGCATCCATCTGTTTAGTTTATGTATTTTCTAATATATAAGTGTAATATATATATTTATTTGATATCGGTTTAGAATAGGCTACTCTTATTGGATAAAAAGAAGCCACATGACATTCATTATTCTTCAGTGATAAATTCCATCGGTCATTAACAGAACAAACTGGACCAGAAAACCGGTCGTTAACGGACTTTTACTTGATAATGACCGGTGGGGCGTGGTTTCAGTTTGTTAATGACCTATGGGGCGTAGTTTCTTTGTTAATGACCGATAGGGCGTGGTTTCTCTGTTTAGCGAGATGTTCCTTTAATAAAACATTTTCTATTTTTCAATATTACATCTAAGTTGTTGAATTGTTTACCCTATGTTTTCGTAAATTATAAAATTATAGAGAACTTGATTTAGTGTTCATACACTGAAAAATTGTACTTAAATGAATGGCAGTATTACTACGACTGGTCTTCACTCTTTGCCATAGAAATCGTACAACTACTCGAGTTTGTTTTGGACATTTTGATTTTATGAGAATTTTCAAAAACATGGTTCCTCAATGAAATAAATATAATAGTTATTGACGAACTGGTCATTTTCTTGATACATGGACAACCCGTAGGACAGTGGTATAGCCTGTGACGGCGATAAAGACCTCGCCTACGACTCATTATCACTATCTTAGTCAATATCACTGTCCTGTGGGCAGTCCATATATCACGATAATGACCAGTTTTTTTAAGAACTATTATGTAAATATTACCTGCAAATGTCATTGAAATATTTTCGCGAGATAAAATAAGTTAACATTGCAATTTAAAATATAACTAAAGGAAATCGGCATTATCATTTTTTGTTACTTTTTTTTTTTTTTTCAGTTCCATTACCTGCCATTATTGACGAATCTTTATCAAGGCAAGTATTTCACAAATTATGAAGTCAAATTAATCTTATCTTTCATAGCGTAAATGTGTTCATTAGACGATAGCATATCGCCAAAATAATTTAAAAAAAGACACATTTATATATATATATGACATACACCAACAACAGACGCCATGGTTTACTGACGTGTATTTAAAATTTGCTTAAATTTTCTATATTACTAGTTTTATGAAATAATTCCTGCTTGATACATGTAATAAGAGATAACGACTTAAACAAACACAAAAATAGGACACAAAAATATAAAATGATTTAAGGTCAGACTACATTATAAATAGTGAAGGAACCAGCTCTATAACGGAGTCAGCAACATAATATATCGTATTGTCTCCTAAAAAAAGTGTCTAATTTAATCAAAAGTTCTTCATTTTTGCTTGATATTATTTTATTAATTTGCAGACGGTTTAGCAACAGCATGCAGGTGGTGTCATCTACACATACGATTGTTTCACCGAACTCTCTTAGTCCACGAGAACCAAACATCGAATCGGATAGTGATTCAAGTTTATACGAGTATCCAATGGCGAGTCCAGTATTCGAACATTTCAATTATGACTATGTAGATAACACAAAACTAGATATTCATTTTTATGACATTTGCAAAGAAAATGGAACACATGATGCGAAAGGTAATGTTATCCCCAGAAACAGCGATGACACAATCAGCTCATACACTGTTCCAAGCAATGCCTATTTGGTCGTGTTAGGCTCGACAAACAGTGTCAATATCAGAAATGACACATTTCCTGCTAATTTGGCCAAACGGAAGTCATCATTGGAAACATTTGAAGAAAGAAATCAGTCGATTAAAGATTCTGCATGCGCACGGAAAAGACTTCATTCTATATGACTGAACTGATCAAATATAGCAAATATCGACTCAGTAAAGTTTAATTTTATCATAAGGAGAAACTTATACTATGTTTGTTAAGATTCAAAACATTTTTCACCTTTTAGGGTCATATTTGATGTTGTAGTGAAATAGTTTTTTTGAGATAAGAGCACTGGTAAACTATACTACGACCTTGATTTATAAAAATATGGAAACATTATCAACTTTATTGATCTAGTCTTTCTTGTGTGTGTGTGTGTGTTATTTTTTTTATTTTTTCGGAGTTAAGTGTGGTGTCTATTTCCTTTAACTAGTATACAATATTGTTTAGGGACCAAGTGAATTGCGTTTCCGAAATTACATGCTAAGCCTTCCTTCTGAAAAAAGTTCAACAGACTTACTTAAGGTAGCTTGTGTAAATAGGTCATCCTAGTGATGAAGACCTCTTATAAAAGTTGTGTGTTCAGTTTGCTACGCAGGATGTATAAATACAGAGCCATGTTCTGTCGGACAGGACTTTTAATCAGATGCCTGTTTCGGTGTGATTATGATCCCTTGCAACAAGCAAAGCACAATATCTGTTTCTATCCACCAAACCCTCAGTGTATATGCAGTGGTTCATGTTTTTTTTTTTTTTTTTTTTTAAGTTTTCGACCTTTATCCCGTTCGATCTAATTTGCAGGGCCTACCTTTTGTATAAAAAATAAATGTTCTCATCCTTCATATTCATGACATATTTGCCACTGGACTTTAAACAAGCAATCATACAATGAATCACCAATCAGTCAAACGAATCCAAACAATTGGCTTTATTGCATAGTAACACGTCTTTACGGATGGGTTTACAAATGAACACTTACAATTATACAAAAGGTACATGTAGCATACATATAAATGTATGACGATGTGGTAAAATTTTTAATGACATAACTCTCCACAAAAACAAAAATGTCACAACTACCAAGCAACCATAAGCCAGTTGGATACCATTGTATGAAGTGATATGTTTAGAAATATATATTCAAGACCTAAATGACTAGACTGGCATCGTAGCAAAAGAAAGACTAACAATACCAAAGAGATACTCAAACTAAATAAAACGGGAATAAATTTAAACGAAAAACAATGAAAAGGCACACAAAAGTATACACAGAATAAAATAACTATAAAACTGATCAACACGAACTCCATTAAATTGTGGTAACGCCAGTGCTTTCGAAGGGTAAGTAGATCTTGCTCCACATGTTGCTCCCGTTTAGTTGTTTATCTAAGTACAAACCCGTTTTTAAGTCAATAGATTTTTCGAAGTAATGATTTCAATTTCACCACTTGAAAACACTTAGTTCTATAGCTTTATTGTTAGCAGCAACTATATATCAAGAAAATTATGATAGGAAATACTAGCCTATGAATATCAACTGAGAGATGTACACTTTATATGTGCTGTCGTAAAGTTGTGTTCTCTTCCTTTTCCATTGTCATTTTCTGAATGTAAGTCAAGATATTGACAATTGTTGAATATATAGCAAACAAGCAAATCATGCTTTGCTTTTATTATATTGAATACAAATCACACAATAATATTTTACATCTCAATATAAAGATAAAACACATGATACAAACTGATAATTTAAACTAAAGAGTCAAATTGTTTACTGACTAAATTATTGGTCCCTTCTTCTACAGCTGTAATAACAATTTCGGTACTTTGAAAGCTAATTCTGACCGTTATAGGCCTGTTTTTACCTTTACTTGTGTCGGGAATACTCAAACGGAGGGAACCTAACCTTTTGACATTATCACCTCTTCCTCCATATGTGTATTTCGGATTATCATCAGGTGAGACAAATATATCGATAGTGGCAGATTTATCATTTGAACACGTGGGCAAAAATTGACGCTCGAAACAACTTTTGCCTAACAGAATTGTTTCTCCTTTTCTTACAATTGGTTGGAAGCTGTCAGTACACATTTCAATGCCATCACATACTTGACGCAGTTCTGGTGGATGTTTTTCTGAGTCAAATGGAATATTACAGGCAATACCATATGTTCTAGCGCAAATTCTTTCTGGTATTACTTGTGGAGAATGCCCAAAAATAACCGCTCCCTTCATAACTGACGAAACAGCATCATGAGGGCGCAAAACATTGATTCCCGTAAACTCCGATTTGATATGTTGATATAACAGTTCAGAATCCGAAAAGCCACCGACCATGAGTATCGTTCTAACTTCTTTAAGTTCTGGTTTTCGAAGCAATTCTCTAACATGTGCAGTTATTGCATTTAAGGGTTGGCTGAAAAGATTTTTCAGTACATCTATCGGAAATATTAATTTATCTCTCGCTTTTGTAACACCTAAAGCAGATTTAAATCCTGAGCCAGTATGCGCCTCATATTCATCAAATAATTCTCTCGGAAACAAAAGTCGAACTTTTTCCTCATTATTTGCCCCAATTACTCTCTTTCGACCTTCAAATGTTCTAAGTAAATCAAGACAGTCGCGCATATTTGATTTTGCAAAGTTGCACCATACAGCTTTTCCAAATACCTCTTTGACAAGGTTTAAAAATAGCTTATCGACTTCCGTTCCACCCCATGGTCCCCCCGATGGTGGACACAGTTCAATTAGTTTATCCTTTGTCTCAACTTCATAGGCTGTTATGTCAACTGTGCCACCTAAAATGATAAAAGAAGTTTTTCGAAGCATAAATGAGCGTATTCTAAAATTGATATGAATACGACGACATGTATAACAGATATTTCAAAGCTCAAGATCCGACACAGAATGTTGTCTAAATTTTTTGCAATTTTAAACTAGAGGCTTTCAAGAGCCTGTGTCACTCATCTGTATCTACTGTGGTTTAGGAAATCATGTTAAATAAAGTTACATGGTCGGGTTGATGTCTGAGACTCTTTGACGCATTCCCAATTTCCATTCTCAATGTTATTACAACCAAAATGAAATGTATTAAATACCCTAATCATGATTAAGGCCAAGTTTGGTTTAATTTGGCCCTGTATTAAAATTCAATGCAGACGATTTTTGTAAAATGATTACAACTGACATATGAGGATCGTAATGGTGCAATGTGGATAAATTTATTGGTTTTCAAGAGTTAAATTAAAATGACGATGTATTAAATACTCTATACGTTTTCGCGACAAAATATTCAACTCTTAACTATGTAGTAGATAAAATTATGGCAAAGTTTTTTTTTAAATAGAACCCTTCGTAATTGAGAAATAAATTGTCATTTTATTTGTTTCTATTAACTTTTAAATTTTTTGTTACTATAGTAAACATTACAGTAATAATTTAACGCCTTCTCTAACAAAGAGCTTCGATTCTTTTGTTCTATTTCAACCGGGTTTCTATCTGTTATAATAATATATCTAAAAGATTTATAAAGAGAAAACATGGGAGTCAATGGGCAAATTGGTTTAAGGTCTATAAATGGATAAAACCGGAGGATTCCAAAAATCTGACAAAAATCCCAACATCCTTAAGGCCAGGTGAGCTAAAAAGCTTCACACTTTGTGAATCTAGTGCAAAACTGCAACAAATGTCGAAATAGCCTTATTTCCATTCAGCAAATTTATTACCTTACAATATGTTTTGCTACATGATGTATAATACATATATCATCTTGTTTAAAAAATTATTTCATTTAACGCATGTCTTATATATTTTTTTGTTCTCCTCTTTTGAATGTTTGTTTCTATATTGCTAGCTAAAATCGTGGACTTTAATATTCAAGTGACGTCCGTCGTCGTCTTTCCTTTTAAGCTTCAAAAGACAAAATTTATGTTTACAACACATTTACTAATTATTCAAACATTTTAGCACGATTTCTACATAGATTCCAACTGCAAAATTCTAATTAATGTATTTGACCAATTTTTTTTTCAAAATATTTTTTTTGTATCTTCCCGTGCCTAAACCATTAAACTGACTTCAATAAAATACATGTTAATGTGAAATTGTTCAAATTTGTTCAATATTTGAAAAATTGTAGAATGCACGGCAAACAGATAAAGAAAGATCAGCTTTACACTATACCCGCCAACATTTTCAGACAACCTCCAGTGACTATGGAAGTTATTGTAACAGTTTTTGTTTTAAATTGACGGCTTTTTTTTTAAATTGTTATAATATTGAAATAATAATTAGTAGAACGCTAATTAGATGTATTGAATTCCGTGTGGCAGAGGACATTAGTACTGACCCCCACAATCTAAAACAAGGAACTGGTGTCCAGAATCAAAGGTCTCCAGGGAACCAACCGGTCCATCCACCTTTTTCTGTAAAGTTATATCTTTGCAGTAGATAGCAGCTGCTTCGGGTTCATAGGCTAAGGATACAAGACCATCTTCAATTCCTGCCTGTAAAAGAAGGGCATAGCATTGTAAGAAATCTACCAATACAAAGTTATAAACTGAGATTATTTATTTCACAACTGTACGAATATCTGATTGGCTGTCTATCTCATCCCTTATACCTGATTGGCTATCTAACTGGTTCCATATACATGTACATGATTGGCTGTCTATTTCATTCCTTATTCCTAATTGGCTGTCTATATTAATCTTTACACCTGATTGGCTGCGCATCTCATTCCTAGTTCTTGATTGGCTGTCTATCTCATTCCTGATAACAGATTGTCTGTCACATTCAGGATCGAATTTGTTAAATATTTGTCTGTCACATTCAGGATCGAATTTGTTAAATATTTACCTGAGTTGCTGCTCGTCTTATGAACTGTTAAGCCTGATTAGCCCATATAGCTACTACAGTCAGGACCCAGACTGCAGAGTGTACCAGTTTTTATACATGTCTTATAAACTCTTTAGCTAAGTCAGTGCGTATGCATGTCTAGTACATACAGCACCGAATGTGTATAAGATTTACCTGATTTGCTGCCTGTCTCATGAACTGTTTAGCCTGATCCGACCAGATGGCTGGAACAGTCAGAACCCAGTGTATGTCTTTCATCTCTACAAAGTTCACGTTCTCATGCAAAGTTTTCAGAAAATCATCTTTTAAAAACTTAAGACATTCCGAAACGACCATTAAAGATTCAAGTTTGTGTCCATTGACATCCTTCATCATCTGTCGTCGCGAGAGTTTTCTTGCTCTCTGAAACAAATATTTCCATAAAGTTACATTATTAAATTGGATATTTCGCGATATTGTTTTGTGGTTGCATTCATGGCGCTTTTTGTTAGTTGTGGACATTCTACAAATCTATTGCTTCAATTACATTGTTCGGATATATCTACTTAAAAGAAAGAAAAAAGGTAAAAACATGGGCTACTATTGGTAGCTTATTATATGAAGTCTCACTGTAGGTAGAGATATTTCTATTGGCAGATGTGCAGTGTACATACCATTAAGACTAAACGGAAGGGGAAAATACTCATCCGTTCCTATAAGGTACTTTTTTTTTAGTTTGTTTTCTCTGTTCTTTTTATTCTATACAATATATATAGAAGCTCATGAAGATATCGTTTTTATCACATTCTGGTTGCATATGGACAATCATTGTTCAAAACCATAATAAAGAATCCAAAGGTACTCAATAGTACACTAGACATGAAAAAAAATAGCATTTTAAACTATTGACACGTGCAAAAACAATATGCATGTACTGAAAGCTTAAACAGATTAACCCAATTTAATTAAAATTTTGATCTCTGATTACGTTATACTACATATGAGCTCATATGTAGTGAGTGATCAATATTTTAATTAGATTAAGATTAAACAAGTTATAATGTCTGACCTGGTTAGTTTCATCAGAGAATAAAGCCATTTTGAATCTTTTGAAATATTTCCATCCGGTGGCTTCGTCGTCGTCAACCAGTTCTGCATATTTACTTTCTGCATCATATCCAAAGCTGTGAAACTCGTCTTCGGGAGTGAATAAAACTACTGTAGGTGTCTTATCTGTTGCTTGGCCATCACCAGATTTCCAGCCACCTTTTGTCTTGATACTAGATCGATTTTCCTTAAAATCATGGCGTACTGAATATGCCCATCCAGAATACGTCGTTCCAAAATCTAAGGCGACAACTATTAAGGCATTTTCTTTTGAAGAGCTCGAGTTGGCCATATGGTACTATCTAAGGGAGATAGCATGTGGTGTAAAAATTACACGATAATATAAAAAAGAAAATGTGGTATTATTGCCAATGAGACAACTATCCACAAAAGACCAAAATGACACAAACATTAACAACTATAGGTCACTGTACGGCCTTCAACAATGAGCAAAGCCCATACCGCATAGTCAGCTATAAAAGGCCTTGATAAGACAATTTAAAACAATTCAAACGAGAAAACTAACTGCCTTATGTATGTAAAAAAAAAAAATTTGAGTAAACACTTCAAAGTAAAATACATAGTTTACATTTCACAAGTTTGACGAAGATTTAAAAAAATATTTGTGTATTGTTTAAATTTGTTTAATTTTGTTCATTGTCTGAGTAAATGTAAGTTGCACTTGACATACTTGTTCTTTTTTTTTCTCTAAACTTCCAATTTTAGATTTAATGCAATATACAATACTGATTAATTTAACACAAGTTTATTGACCGTTTTTGAGATGACGACGGATATTTTTTAATTGTCGTTACCACAATCCCCCGTTTTCTTTTCCTCGAATTTATCCACAGAATAAGACTAATCACCGGTTGTGTATGTCTTACATGACCAATACGGCGGGTGCATCATGTCGGTCGGAATCTCATTACGCTTTCGTACTTGCAGAAATTAAACCCGTTCATTTAGTGGAGTTCGTTTTGCTCATTTTTTTTCTTTGATTTGTTTTGTGTGATGTTATTTTTATCTTTGCTTTTCTATCCATGTTTATTTTCGACTTTTGAGTTTGAATTTCCCGTTGGTTTAACCACTTTAATTTTTGTAAGACTGTACGCTGTTGAAATTGCTGACAAAGTATCTCTCAATAAATTTAGAGTGTGATATTTGAATGGGAAAGTAAGAGTCTACTTGGAAAGGATGATTTTCAGTCTAAATTTTATAAATTTTCATGATATTTGAATCACCGTACCAATCCCCCTGATTCCAACTGTTTGGTGAATTCCCATACTTGTCGTTTAAGTCGGATCTATATCATCAGCACTCATTATAATGACTGTTCCCTAACATCTACTTTCTGTTCTCTAACATCTACTTTCTGTTTTGTTTATTAAGTTTCGTTTTACGTTATGTTATTGTTAAAATTAATTCTATTCAATTTCGAAAATACAATTATGATCCTAAAATATGAGAATATTTAAAAGAAATAAATATTGTTCTTTTGACAATCTTTCTTACCCGTTTCTGTTACAGGATCATCATACCCTGCTCAATAATGATATACTTCCTTGTGAATCAACTCGTTTATCATGTCTATGTATACATTGTAGTTATGTACAAGGCTTGTAATACATGAATTAATTCCCTTTATACTGTTGATAAGACAATTGATATAAAGTGAGAGTAAATCGGAAATACATATTCCTCTGGTAAACACTGTACAACACGATAACGACACAATACTTTCATTTATTTTTTTTACTAAATCATACATCTTTTTAAGATTGGGACATACATTGCAAATAAAAATTTTGGAAGTTATTCTTTGATCTTCATTTCATGTTGTACATGATTCCTACATGTATATGAATATTTTATTTCATACAAAAATCAACACGGTAAAATAAATTGTATGATAAACATGGTAGAATACATACATACAAACATGGTAGAGAAAGATAAATAAAAATAAAATAGATAAAATGTATAACAGGTCAGGACCACTACCTTATATGGAAATGCATAAATTAGCATACTTATGTTCTCGCACATGTAATTGTTTATTTACATGTGACGCAATTTATTTTTACCTAGGTTTTTGACCAATCCACTCAATGAGTCACAATGCATGATGGACTACTACGTGTTTACAATCAACCAAGAACACGTGTTATTTACTGCAATACAACAAATTTTTTCGTGCAAAGCGGGATTCACAATTTCGCTTAGTTTTTCATTTTGTGCATCCTCATTTATAGTTCGTGATATAAAGTATTACTTCCATGCTCAGATTAAAGAAGAGTTGTTTCTATGCGAAGAATAAAGGATTTGAATTACCCGATATATAGCCATTAACATGTTTGATGATGGCACCGAGATTTTATGTATTTGTCAACCAGACAGCAACGAAACAAAAGACAAAAAACATAATAACCCACGAGACAAACTATCTGGTGTAAAATAAGCCGTCGATAACAGCCTGTGCTGATATTCACGAGTAAGTAGCAATTTTCGTATAGATAATCTAAGGCAAATGTGTGATCCTTGAATTTTGTGTTCGTAAAAAAGGCGAAGAAATATTTACATACATGGCAGTGTTACATGTAACAAAATCTATAAGGATTTATTTCTGTCACATTTCAGTATATGGGACTTCCAAACTGTTCCCTTTGTTTTGAAGGTAGTGAAGTTAGCAATGTAGTTTCAGTTTGTTCGTTTTTTAACAGGCTCGGACTCAGTTGCCAAACTGAATAAATCATTACATCTGATTTCTTATACCTGCAAAGTAAATCTTGGTTGGCTTGCTTGCTTTGTTTGTATAGTTGTTTGTACAAGCTTTGAAAAATAAGATTGACATCTTTAAACAATTTATATGTAGGCATAGTTTAACTTGTATATTTTATATTTTGTACAATATACAAACAAAGCAAGCAAGCTAACCAAAGTGTTGCTCTACATGCATTAGGAAATAAGCTGTAATGATGTTATCCATACATGTATGTATGTGCGACAAGCTGGAAAATTTGGTATGTTTTGTGAAAATTGCAGCGTTGGATCTATAATAAAAAAAGAAGATGTGGTATGAATGCCAATGAGACAGCTGTCCACAAGAGACCAAAATGACACAGAAATTAACATTTATAGATCACCGTACGGCTTTCAACAATGAACAAAGCACATACCGCATAGTCAGCTATAAAAGGCACCGATACGACAATGTAAACCATTTCAAACGAGAAAACTCACGGCGTTAATTATATTAAAACAAAATGAACGAAAAATCAATATGTAACTCACAAACAAACGGCAACCACTGAAATACAGGCTCCTATACAATGTATTTTTTTTATTGGATAGATTTCTTCTACTTTTATATATTTAATTGGGCCGGTTTTTTATTTTATTGTTTTACACAAGTAATTTTTGGGTCATTTAAAGCTTACTTTTTGGCATTGAACCTATGACTGCTTACTTTACTAAATTATGTCTTTGTTGAAAAAATGTCTCATTTGGAACTCATACCTCAACTTCTTATTTCTATATACAAAGCACGTTTTAGAAGAAAAAAATCATAGGTAATATGGCACCCACTATGATCCAGAGACTTTTAATATTGGAGATATTTTACATATGTCAACAGGACAGCAGCCGAACGATAAAAAATCTCTGAGGTATATTTTGTGATAAAATTAGCAACAAACGGAGATTATCGATGGATGATATGTATACCGTATCCGCTCCATTAGGGCGGGGTTCCGGGGATTGATTCCCTTTTTTTGGACGATCAGTGCATTTGGATGGGAACTTGTAGTACGAACCCCTCCCATTTTGTCCAGGGTGAGGACCCCCTTTTTAAATGTCTGGATCCGCCCCTGCCGCTTTAATAACACTTATTTTTAGCATACTGAATATTATGATGTTCTTACTTTTAGTTCAGGTCCAGATAAAAATTTTACACATTCAGTAAAGTGTTTCAATGAAAGTTTTCGTGTTTTTCTAGGCAGAAATTATTTTGGAATGACATTATACCGGTTTAAAAGAGCTCATATGGTTTTTTCGTACTGGACAGTGGTCACTTCATTGGATATTTCACTGTTTCATGTCGTGAAATTAATGCTGGTTTAATTCATAACAATGCACAAAACCGGTTCAACTACTATTGCAAGGCGAAAAAGAAAGTCGAATCGTGAAGCCAGTATACAACATTTTTTTAATCTGAGCATGCAAATTGAAGATTACGTTATATATTTTACATTAAATATATTTGCAGAATAAAAACATTGGTAATGAGAGTCCCAGACAATATATTAGTTGACTGTTTTCCCGCTAATTCCACGTGTTTTAAGTAGTAGTTTACTCGTAGTAGCCCACAATGCATTGTAGTTCATTGAGTCGATTGGTCAGTTTTTCAAGACCGTATTGGCCTTGTGTTTTGGAAATTACTATGCAAATATATTCTGACGTCAGAAAAGCTAGAGTTCTCGACCTGTATAACTACGCTTTCAATTTGATTTAGATAAATTTTCGTATTATAATCTTAAATTATATCTAATTTATAGACTTTAGAATATTGAATGACTGAAGGGATCCCAGAAAAAATGATTTCCAGACAGGTTGGGCCAGGGGAGTTCATAGAGGTAACTAGACAATGACCAAATCGAATGCATTTTTTAGAATAAAAAAAACTGAGATTTTCTTAATCAGGTTGATGTTTTAGATGCAATGAAATAGTATAAAAACTTGCATATGAATAGTTCAAACGCAACTTTAAAATGGGTTTTCTAGCACCATATTAATTATCTATTTTACTAAACGCATTTGGGTGTCGCGTTTTCTTCTTTCATATAAAAGCCGCGAATATTGTTTTATACCACAAAGAGGAATGACCAGCGTAATTACTATGTGTTTATTTCAAGATCATTTTGGGGTCAAAATCGGACAAATCCAATTCAGATGGACCGTCCTTCACGACGTTCGGCTCTGAAACGTGCGTGCCATCATAATTTCCGTCATTGCACGTCTGCCCGGCAAATTCAAATGTTATTTCGTAGCAGATACGGTAAATATTGACCTAACACTGAAATACTTTGTGATACACATTCCCTTGACGCTCTCAGCAATTTTACACGTCTAGAGCTTTTTTTTTTTTTACCGGGAAACCGCATCAATAGTCTATGCCAATTCCTGTAATTGACAATGTAATTAGGGATCCCTTTTTTATTTTTCTCCCTTATGACGGACATAAATTTTCATTTACAATGGAGAGCTAGCAGAAAGAGCAAATTTACCTATGCTTAATATGAGTAATCTTTTTAAGGTTTTCAAATCTTTGACTTACATTATTTTTTTGTTCTGATACTTTTGACATCAGAAATAATTTTTCATGACTTTCAAATCATCATGCTTGCAATGGCAATTGGCAAAAATAGAACCAGTACGATTGACAAAAGTGTCTAGTAACATAAATCAAGAGTTCATACTCCATCTGTATGGCAGCAGTCCTTTTGCGTCAATTACTGTTTTTCAGGGGTATCATTTGCGCCAAATTTTGTTTTCCAAATGTATCAAATGCGCCCATAATCGGTACTCATTTACGCTAATTTACCTCAGTCCTGTAAATATATCTATCTTAAATATTAATTATTAATATTTATTCTTATTATTTTTGGCTTAAAAAGTATTATATGTTCGGAAATATTTCACCATGAAGATGAGCATTTGGAGAAAAAATACTTGAAATGCACTAAACAGTCCATGTACAGAGAGAGAAAAGAGAACTTATTGCTTTTCTAAATATTTAATACAAGAAATGCCGAAATAGAAGAAAATAGAAGCTTTTGCTGATTATGTTTTAGACACATATGTTGATGACACAGTGCTTTGTTCCCACCATCCGTATTGGATGAAACTCTATCTACCACAAGACGTACCAGTAATGGAGCAGAAGCATTCCACGGGAATCATTATGAACTGGTTTGTGCATTTCGTCCTTCAATGTTTATCATTTTGGACAATAAAGTGGAGTTACAAGCTACAACACACATTAAAGTGGGAAGTACCCATGCAGCAACAGTAAGAAAAAGATATGTTTAAGAAAAGGAAACATGTGAATGTAAACTACCGGTTCCAAGCCAAAATAAAGGAAGAGGGAAGTCATTTTTTTTCTTAGCGCAATCTTATGTTTTATTTTTGGCGCAAAACAGTTGTTGCAAACGTTGCATTGGAGAAAAAAGTTGTTTCTCAAAGGATACATTTTTGGCGCATACGGAACTCTGTATTTAATCCAAACTAAAAATTGTAGTTTTTATGCCTCACCTATGATAGTAGAGGAGCGTTATATGTCTCTGGTCTGTGCGTCAGTTCTTGCGTCCGTCTGTCCCGCTCAGGTTAAGGTTTTTGGACAAAGCAGTGTTTGATGAAGTTAACGTCCAATCAACTCGAAACACATGTTCTCTATGATATGATCAAATTAGTGGTTTTACACCAATTTCACGGTCCATTGGACATAGACATGATAGTGTACTGGGGACACATTCTTGGTTCACTACTATTAGGTTTGGCAGCTATACAAAACACATACATTAATTATAACTTTGTAATTTACAAGAATCGTATATAAAATAGATAAAAGGTAAGTTTTATGAAAATCAAAGTGATGCATTACATTTGCGCGCATGACATTACATTTGCACGCGGCTTTTGATAACATTTTCTCGCAGCTTTTGATTACATTTGTGCACATTTATTTTTAACAGGTAAACCCATGTAAACTCAGATAAATAAGGGCGAGAATGCTAATTTATTTATTTATTCAATTATTTTCAAGTACAAGTACCCTTCCGTTAGTCTAAGTTCTCTGTTCATTAACTTACTATGTCTTACTAATTTAAATAAAACTATTCACTCTGAAATATATTCGCAATGAAGTAACATGCATGCCTCAAACTGTAACGGGATTTATCATGATCCATTTATATCTTGTTTTAGAATTCAATATGAACAATGTTGAAGGCCGTACTTTACTTATATTAATTGTTATTTGGATGGAGAGTTGCCTCATTGGCACTCGCACCACATCTTCCTATATCAATGTATACATTTGTGTTATTTGAATGATCAAATATTTTCAAATTGATATATTCATATTTATTGTCAAAATTAACAATTTATAGTCATACAAATTTTTATACTATTTTTATCCATATATCTTTTAATTCTACCTGAGTTTACCTGTAAAATAAATTTGCGAAAATGTAATCTAAACCTGCCCGCAAACGTACAAAAATTTAATCCTCAATGCGCACAATCAAAGTTGAATTGACCAAGGTATATTTTTTTTAAAGGTGACCATCTATTATAGTTGATCCAAACTGAAAATTGTAGTATTTATTAACTTTTTCTTGGTCAGTAGATATTTTTGTAAAAATCCCAGTCAGTTTTCACTCTGTTTGTCACCAATTAAGGGTTTGTATAACACATATTGTTTTGATCAGTGCAATACATTCAAGGTATAACAATGACATATTTATATTTATCAAAGTTGTACATATATCGATACAGTTTGTTTTGTTTGGGAAGGAACATGTGTTTATGCTATTTATAGAAAGGTCTGTTTGATTGGATACATAAAGTATGCGGGAAAAATTGTATGCACGGGTGGTTTGATAGTAGTTAAAGTCATTCGAGTCATTGCAGTCAAGTGCTCTAGATGCTTTTTTCCAAATAAATAATTATGAAAATTATTTATTTACAGGTTGATAGTGCAAGAAGAGTCGCAAATATTGATGTTGCAGTGCTAGTTAGAGACAGACAATTTTCATAATTTTCATTGATATAAAATGAATTACGTGTACTTATTACCTGAATAAAATGCACTTGACTTTTGCAAGTGGCTACTCCCATGTGAGAGTTTTGTATTATATTGATAAATGTTTTATGTTCGGTTGAGGTTACGAATTAGAACATAATTTATTATGATAAGACCATATACGCCAATACTATTCCGGTGCGGATCCAGGATTTCAGATTAGAGGGGGGAGCGCAAATTTAGTTTTGTTTAGGTCATTTTAAAAAAAAAAAATATTTAAGGGGTGCAATGTAGGTATTTTGAACTATTGCGAGGTACAGTCATCAAAAAATTAAAGTTTCAAGTAGAAACCACCTAAATCCAACCTGACAACAATCTACAATCACTAGTAACATGGACGCACAGATGTAAAACAATATGTTCCTGTTCCGCGAAAAAACCTCTCAGTTATGATGGCATGCAAGGTCTCCTTCAAACTTGAATAATCTTCAATAATCTCCTAATACCATTAACTGACGCACTACATGTAAGAGATTCATTCTGCTTATCTATGATAGAGTTTATAAAGCTGCAGCCCAAAACAGAAGCTGAAGATCATGCGAACATTTTATTTTGATTCTGTGTTCCTATGCAAACCAATCTACACTCAAGATACCAGCACTTCTAACATAATCTATATATCAATATCAGGTCATAAATATCTCAGTCAACCAATCCTTGAAAGACATTGATGCTGGTAGTTGTTATAAACAGAAAAACAGAAACATCACAAAAATAAGAAGCCCTTGTTTGCAGATCGTCAATGTGTCTAAGCCATTCAACATGGTTTTAATTATGTGAAATGAAACAGGTTCACTTCAGAATTACTTTAACACTTCATAACACCATCCTCGACAAACTTGGTTAGGACGATGGAAATGTAAAGAGTTGGTAGATAGACGGGCGGATCGACGGAGGGAAGTGAGACAAGACAGATCACATCAGCTCATATGACCAATACTAGATACCGGAATTAGATTTTGCAAACGAAAATTTTCACTTTTCGCTGTGATTTTCAATTGTCCTTTCATAATATGTTTTTAATTTTTGGATTTTCGGAGGTCGTGCCAGACTTTATATGTACTGTGTTCGCCACAAACCACTAAAATCAGAATGAGATGCATTTACGAAGTTATTTTTATTTTTTGGGGATCCCGGCCATGCATGTAGTACGGTATACATAATTCGGCACTTCGACTATCAAAGGAATTGATTATAAAAACGGCAAATACAATGTAACAGTTTTTTGTACGTTAATTGCCTATTTTTCAGTCAGACACCTTCCTTTGAAGTATATAATGTTTATAAAAATTGAATAAATCGTAGCTCAGTTGATAAGTAAACACGTTGATTCTGTTACTTATTTATTTAGTTCCCTGGTTAAACTGACTGTTTTATAATTTTATACTTTGCATGTTTTAAGAAGGAATGGTCTCTTCTGATACTGGAACAATTTGAAGACAACCCATACTTTGCAAATTTTAGGGGGCGCACGCCCGCCACGCCCCCGCCTAAATCCGCCCCTGCTATTCTTTCGGGTGTCATATTGTGTTGTGGTATTTCGTCTTTGACACGCTTTGTATTATTGAAATATTTCTTTTATATTATAGTATATATTTGTTAGTTTAAAAAGCATGAAAGAGTCTCATATTTCTTAAAGGCAGGGATCTAATTGCTTTTAATTTTTTTTTATATTGTATTTGATGATGTATATTGGATTGTGACACTATAATAAACTATTTACTTACTTACTTACTTACTAGTAAACGTTCTTCAATTTCTATTGAATATAATTGTTTTATATTTGAACGCATTGTGTTTAGAATCGCCAACATACAAGTTTCTCGACTGACATTTTTTTTTATTATAATACACCTTCTTTTTGGAGAGGTAGACGGGGAGGAGTATCTGGTTTTCTGAACAAACTAGTAATTTTTGGGACCCTCTGTAGCTTACTGTTCGGAATGAGACAAAGGCTCCCTGTTGAAGACTGTAATTTGACATATAACGGTTTTGATTTTGCAATTGTGACCTAGATGAAGAGTTGTCTCATTGGCACTTATATCTATTATAGCTGACGTTAAAATATAATATAATCTTTGATTCATAATTATACATATCTTTCAAACCTGTATAGACAAACCTTCGCATTATAGAACTTATAATTTGATATTATTGTTTTTCTTCTTAGTTTCTTCGAACTGAATAAGAGGTTAAAAGTACAAATTGATTAAGTTGTGATTATGTGTTTTATAAGCTTTTCTATTAAATGTTTCAGACAGAATATTCCTTCAAACGTTGATATCTGCTCGAAAATCAACAGCGCATGCGCTGGCACACCCTAAAACTAGATACAAAACGTTAGTTATTTTCCCTTGTATTTTCAATTAATGAAATATGATGGCAAAATGAAACTTAATATTTTCTATTCATTAATAGTAATATAGAAAAAGCACATTCAAATTATTACAATGTTTCTAAAAATTGCAAATTGTGTTAACATATTGTAACATCTTTACAAATGACGCATAAACATACAAGTATTGATACAAGACATTCATTTAATATAAATTATTATTACAAAAAAATAAACATGATACCAAAATGAAGTGAAACATTCAAGCATTCATTCATGGAAAAAAAAATGAAAATATGGTATGATTGCTAATTATTCATATACCACAATAGACCAAATGACACAGAACTTAACACCTATGGTCACCGTTAAGTCTTCTACAATGAGTAAAACATATACTCCACAGTCAGATAGAAAAGGTCCCAAAATGACTATTGAAAAATGTAAGACAAAAGATAACGGCCTAATGTATATGTATGTACAAAATGATAAACAAAAAACCCCCAATAATTATACAGTAACACATGACAACCACTGAGTTATAGGCACCCGACTTTGGACAGGCACATACATAATGTGTTAAACATTCCTATTGACAAGGTATAATTTTGAGTGACATAATAAAGAAAAGACCACATGAAGTACACAACGGTCATTAGTAGGAAGAGCGATTCAGTTGTAGAAAGAGGAATAACTCTAGTTGTATTCCTCTCAACAAAACAAATGACATGTACCACTAATAAGATCACCAGTCAGAATTAGATTCTTTCCACCTTTCATAGATTTTAAATACATAGTCGTGAATGACGAAATGAAAATCTATATATGTATTGGTCATCATACAAATTTATAAAGCATAGAATGAACACACTGGGTTACCTTCTGAAAATATTGTAAAAGAATGTTATATGCAATGTAAGCAGAGCGTTGCACCTCTTAGGAGTATTGTCTGCTTTTCAGAATTACTAGCAGATGAGAAATATATTGAAAGACAAGATTACACTTATCATATCTCTGTTTATCATTAATCAGGCTTTCATTCCTTTCTAAGTAGCTACCTCGTTGTCTCAATAGAAGTCTACGAAAACTAAATAGTTATATAGTTTAACAAATTATAATATAATTTGAGCCAATATGGCAGTTATTTTTCAAAAGCATTCTTCTCTTATTCTTTTTCGTTTTAAAAGCTTTGAAATATCAAAATATCAGATACTTATAGTCGTTGTCAATACTAATCACATTTGGTTAGAGCTTGACTACAGTAACTGACATAAACATGATATACGTGTCATACTAGTAGTTTACTGTTGTAGTATGTGTGTTATAATTCTGTAGAAAACACCTTTGTACTTCTGTTTGCCATATATGAGACCTTCTGACCCCTGGACATTCTTTTCCGTCGATCTATTGAAGAATATCCTTCACAACTTTCACCAAACGCACCCTGTAGAACGTTTACATCAAACACACCTTGTAGCACGTTTACATCAAACGCACCCTGTGGCGCGTTTACATCCAACGCACCATGTAGCACGTTTAAGTTGATGTTGTTATCAGCAGGAGGTACAATGTGTATTTCCGGTATATTGTTGTCATTAACAACGCCTACGAAGAAATTTATCAGATATAATTATAAAAAGTAAAGGCAAATATTTAATACTAGAGACTCGTCCGGACAAGCGAGAAAAAAAGAATAAACACTTCATTAGACGAGTAATTCGACAATTGAAGCCACTTCAGGGATACTCAATGCCCAAATTATTTAAAATCTAAAAGGCTTAGACACATGATTATAATTCCGAGTCTACATGCATGTGTACGTACCTTACTGCTAACATGATTCGTTTAAACAGCATATAACAATTATAAAGTCGTACATGTAGGTTAAGAACCACACAGGGATCGAACACCCGATATCTAGCACTCGAGGCAAGCACGTTATACCCATTGACGAACGAGGCAACCACGATATAGTGTCTTAACATTTTACGTTGTCCCAATTTAGCAAAATTTAAATTAAACATTCTTGAAAAGGACAGATTTTGTACAAGTTATTTAAATGTATATATTTGAGAGATTAATGATTTATTGCAAAAATAGTAAACTGTTACAATTATAGTTCTTTGATTTTAAATCTGTGTTAGTATCTGCTATTTCAAACTCAAAGTTTTTTTTGAAAGATTACACCGCACATTTCAAGTCTAACATGTGGTCAAGCATACTGGAAGTTCATACACAGAATTTGAGAGCTGTGACAATTCGTTACATGTACAATGATAATAACACTTTATTGTTGCATTCAAAGTGTTGTTTTTTTTTTACTTCACCGGGATAATTCAAAGCCACAGATGTTAAGCATAAAAGTATAAATACGGGAAAGCATTAGAATTTTTATATGGTAACAAGAATGTTTCCAAAGTGCAAGGATACCCCCCTCACTTTAAAATAATTCGCTACGCCGGTTATTTAGTGTGCAACAAATTTTTGATGGTATTTTTTCATAGAAAGAAAAATATAACAGTCATAAAATACACACTGACTTTTCTTGCTTTATTGTTATTACTGTGTTACTTTTATGAGTCGTACTTGTATATATTACCGTTGTTTTCCGCTATCTGTTGATCTTGATTTATATCCATGCTGAAATAAATGGGAGAAAACATATGAATTTGATAAATTTAACATAATTAAATATCTGAAAAGAAATGCCGTGTTGGATAGTGTTGTAACGTTTAATTACGTGATGTCACGTGTTGTAACGTTTTGTTACGTGATGCCAAGCGTTGAAACGTTTTGTTACGTGATGCAAATGTTGAAACGTTTCGTTACCTGATGTCTAGTACCTATTGTAAAAGGTTAAATCACAAACATAATGAACTCAGAGGAAAATCAAATCGGAAAGTCCCTTATCATGGCAACAATAAAATGAAAAACACATTAAAAACGAATGGACAACAACTGCCATAATCCTGACTTGATACAGGCATTTACAATAGACAAAATATGGGTACAGCAGTAATCATCGTGTTACAATTTTGAAAAGAACACTTGCCTCGCCTGTCTGACGTCAGAAAATATATACGTCACATATTTTTGTCGTTCAATGTTTACACAAACAATTTTAAAATTTCACATGGGCAATGTTAGAATTAAGGGTTGAAAAATCAAAAATATGTAAGAATCAATTTTAGAAATAGACCGAGATTAAATAAATGTCCAAAAGTTCAATAGAATTACAAAGAATCCACAAATGATTAAACGCGATTAAATAATTTTGACGTTTGTGGTTCAACATATTTTCTTATTCATAATAGAAATATAACATAATGGCATAGTATAGAACAATATTGTTATAACGTTTTGTTACGTGATATCTAGTGTTGTAACGTTTTGTTACGTGATGTCATGTGTGGTAAAGTTTTGTAACGTAATGTCAAGTGTTGTTACGTTTTATTACGTAATGTCATGTGTTGTAACGTTTGTTACGTGATGTTATGTGTTGTTACGTTTTGTTACGTAATGTCATGTGTCGTAACGTTACGTGATGTAATGTGTTGTTACGTTTTGTTACGTAATGTCAAGTGTTGTAACGTTTGTTACGTAATGTCATGTGTTGTAACGTTTTGTTACGTGATGTTATGTGTTGTTACGTTTTGTTACGTAATGTCATGTGTTGTTACGTGATGTTGTGTGTTGTTACGTTTTGTTACGTAATGTCAAGTGTTGTAACGTTTTGTTACGTGATGTCATGTGTGGTAAAGTTTTTTAACGTAATGTCATGTGTTGTAACGTTTGTTACGTGATGTTATGTGTTGTTACGTTTTGTTACGTATATCATGTGTTGTAACGTTACGTGATGTAATGTGTTGTTACGTTTTGTTGCGTAATGTCAAGTGTTGTAACGTTTGTTATGTGTTGTTACGTTTTGTTACGTAATGTCAAGTGTTGTAACGTTTTGTTACGTGATGTCATGTGTTGTTACGTTTTGTTACGTAATGTCAAGTGTTGTTACGTTATGTCATGTGTTGCTATGTTTTGTTACGTGATGTCATGTGTTGTTATGTTTTGTTACGTGATGTCAAGTGTTGTAACGTTTTGTTGCGTGATGTCAGCGTTGTAACATTTTGTAAAATGTTGTTACTTGCTAAAAATGCTGAAAATATTTTAACGTGTTTCAAAGTGTTGAAATGTGATGTAAGGTGTTATAAAGTCATTTTGTTTATTTCTATTTCTAAAGCAGTCATACGACAATAAGTGCATCATTGGCCGCAAATCGACAAAATTCCACGTGTCTAAATAAATCTTCGCCGTTTTCATGGTTAACAATTTACCACGAAAACTTAATAGCATACCTTAAATTTTCACAGTCGATTTGAATCTATTAGACAAAGTCATGCAATGCAAATTGCGAACACAAAGACTACACTATCTAAATCCCAAACCGCGAGCAAAAAATAGCCCTAACAGAATTCATATAAACATACGTATGGTTGTCAGCTTCCATTCTTCTCTTTTTTTCTGAAAAACAAATAATTGTTCATAATAATTTCTTCTTTTGAGTCTTTAATTTCTGTTTAATTAACAGTATCGCAAATATCTTTTTGAACCTATGTCTACTTTGTATACTTTGACACAGTAACTAGTTTAATATTAATTGTATAAGTTTATAATGATGTCGCAAATGCATAATTCACAAGTGATCATATGCTACTGAGTTGACCAACCAAATAGATGGGTACATGGAGCTAGCAGGCTAAGAGCAATTGATACCATACAATGCAGTTACTTGTTTTGGTGAAAGACGGATATCTATTGAAGCTACCCAACACAAAACATGAATGATAGTATAGCAACAAGTCACGTATACTGTTATAGCTATTGTCTCTAGTTGTGTTTTAAAAATTTAACTTACAAACAACAGATAATATAATAGAATGAATCTTATTGAAAAAAACTATGTTCAGACCCTAAAAAACGAACGAATAAATCGGTAAAATTCAATCAGAGAATTCTAAGGTTCAAAATTTTCTTTATGTCCAATATAGCGAAAGTTTATGTATGATTTTTAAGCAAATTGCATGTAAAATTAGACTTAAGCAGGTATATGTTTTCATCCAATAGTACGGTATACATGTTCCATATAATGCTTTGTTTTTTATGATTGCTGTGTAACAAATAATGCATATAAAAGTCAAAACTTAGTACAAGGTATGAGTGCTTTTGAGATAACTCTCCATCCAAGTTACAGTTTTAAAAGCAAACTACAAAGTACAGTTTTCAATACGATGCCTTTGCTCACAGCAAAAGCAAGCTATTAAGGATAGAGTAAAACCATTAAAACAGTCTAATCCATATAAAAAACATGAAACGAGAAACATCTGTAAGTAGTTTAGTTATTTGTGTTTGTGGAATGCTACAAGTTCCTTCAACGTCATATTGTATACATAAAAAGGATAACAGCAATTACAAACAAAAATGAATAGTACAACACACAACATACTCCGACAAGTTTTAATCGGAACAAAATTACAAATAATGAAAACCATATTAATTGTTTTGTTATCAAAGTTAGTCATTTATGTACATTTCCATAAATATTCGATGAATTAAAAACAAATCTTTAAGATGTAAATACCTATGATAGAATAGCACCAGAAACATCCAAATACTCCGCTGATACAGAACATAATCGCTGTAAATACACTCGTCCCATAAATCACTGCAGAATGCTGGCTTTCCTTATCTATAACATTATTATTAAACAATAAACTAAAATAATTTAAAAAGAGAAGCGAAATATACCAGAAGGGCATTATTATATAAGTATTTAGATAAGCGACAGAACATAGTAACGTTTGCATGTACATGGGAAAACAAATATTTCAGTGTAAAAATAAGCGTTTTTGTTTTTGTTTTATTTTTGTGTTTGTGTTTTATTTGCTTTTTTTTCATAGGGGCTTCTATATTCAAATAGCAATATTTGTGATACCTCATACTCAACGTTAACCTTCATCAACTACCACCTCTTGAGATAATTTCCTATGTTTAAAGAGTTGTCAACATCAATTTATAATTTGACAGTCACAAACGCAGTTTTGATGCCGACACCATGCAAAATTGGCATAATTTCAGTGGTAAGATATGTGAATTATCCTGCAAATGACTTTTGCGAATGTAAAACGTCATTTCCACTGACTCTGACAGCCTATCGTAGAGATAAAGCCATCATAAGAGGCATGATTTATCACATTTTCTTATTGACTTTCATGACCTTTTATTCACTATTCTACAAAATGTATTTCAAAATAACATAAGTAGTGGAAATGGATAGACTAAATATTCTATGTAGATTGCCAATGCCATCGTCGTTATGTTAAAAGTGGGAACAAATGCAACGTGACAACAAATAATGTAAACAATACAAATAACTGTCCATAGAAAAATCCATGAACCATCGTTTACTGACAGTTATTTACATAATAACAATTTTTTAAGTGTTATTCGATTTCAGGTAAAGTATAATGGATTTACCTTCCGCGACAACTTTTTGTTGTTTTGTGGAGCTACTGTTTCCCATCTTGTTCAATGCTTTCATTCTTACAAAGTAGTCAGTATTTGGATCTGCTATAAATGTCGTTCTGAGAATGTTTTCCCTTATGTGTATCCTATCCCACTTTGTTCCCGTCACTTTTCGATACTCGAGCTCATACGTCGTTGTATAACCTCCATCAAAAACGGATTTCCATTTGACAAGAATGCCATTGGATGTTCTCTTAGCAGTGATTATGTTTGGTGTTCTCGGAGGACCTACAGGAAAAAATGGAAAACAAAATGTTGTCTCTAAACGTTATACTCAAAACGCCGTCATAAGTGGATAATTTTGTAATACGCTATTTGCGAATTCCCGTAATTGTCCCTGTAATTAGAGAACTCTTTTTTAGTTGTCTCCTTTTTGAGGGATATTAATTTTTATTTACAATGGAGAGCTAGCTTAAAGAGCAAAGTTACCTTAGCCTTATGTGAGTAATCTTTAAAATTTTCAAATCTTTTAATTACATGCATTTGTTGTAAGTTTAAATCTTTTGACATGAGAAATTATTTTTCATAACCGCCGATACATCACTTTCAATGCATCATGCATTGCATTGGAAAAGCCAATTTTTGTCCGGTATGGAACCAGTCTACGATTGACAAAGGAAGGCAATTTGTTTAAAAGCTGTTTAATGACAAAATCAAATCTGTAACTGACAAATGGACTATTACGAACCTTTGTATGAATTGATCGACGACATTTTTACTTGTTTTTAGTTGAATCTCAATGTAAACAATTATCAGTAGATGGTATGAATATAAAAAAAGGAAGACGTGGTATGATTGCCAGTAAGACATATCTCCATAAAAGACTCAAATGACACAGAAGTTAACAATTATAGGTCACCGAACGGCCTTCAACAATGAGCAAAACTCATACGGCATAGTCAGATATAAAAGGCCCCGAAATGACAATGTAAAACAATCCAAACGATTCAAACGATTTTTGTTTTAAAATATTCCAATTGAGTGTCCCTTGTGGTCTCAGCATGACATTTATAGGAGTTGAGTTGAAACATGCATCATATCGCATTGGTTTTCACGATTGCTATAGAAGTTAAGTACAATTCAATTCGCAAATATTCAAGACAAACGTACACCTGACTGCAATTTTCTTTGATTTATCATAATCTGCTGTTTTTCGTCCAATTTCATTTCGAGGACATGTGTGTCTTTTAATCATCTGTCGGGATTTGAAATACAACTTATAATAACATTGTATCCGACCATTATTTTCGAATAGAACATACATGTACAAATCAAAAACCTGACAATTTGCACTACACAAGTTTGTTATGTTTCTCAAAATATAAACAAACGACATTGACACATTGGTGGTGATAATGTCAGGACAAATTATGTAAACGCACGGACGGACAAGTAGATTATGTACATAATAATAGTTATTGTATAGTACATGAGCATGCAAATAGGAATTTCATGGTATGAGGTACACCACATCCATAAAAAAAACCTGTACTTGCACTGACACTTAAAAAAAATACAAAAAGCAACGTAACAGCGTTGTATTGCGATTCTTTCTCTAAATTTCACAACTATATACATAGCAAATGACAAAAAAAAGCCCAAAAGACAGAAGGTTCTAGTAAAGTTCAATCATGATATAATGGGGAATATTTATATCACAAATTTACGAGGATTGCAATTCGTGAAATGAAACTTTAAAAATTAACGTTGTATGTGTCTATATACTAATCAATCGGTTTCGATTTGGCAAAACTTTTTAGGAATTTGGGTCCTCAATGCTCTTCTACTTCGTACTTTTTTGGCCCTTTATTTTTTTTTTTTTTTAACCTTTTTGGATTCGAGCGTCACTGATGAGTCTTTTGTAGAAGAAACGCGCGTTTGGTGTACATACATAATTTAGTCCTAATATCTATAATGAATTTATATAATATTCTGAAAACTCATTGCCCTTTTTGACTTCCGAAAAGCTGTATACTACTGTAAAAGTTGTATAGTTTTATATTATGCCACATTTGAAAAAGCATTTTTCTTGGTATTTTGACCTACCTGCATATTGTAGCTGTATGATAAAGGAGCTGAAATCAAATTGGTTTTCTACTGTCACGGTATAGTTATGAAAATCTTCTGGTGCTGTTTTCTTTATTGTAAGAGTACAACGATAACCTTTGGTAAATACCGTCTTATTGTGGAATTGTGCTTCTATAATTAGACTTTTACAGGTCATTTTTGATCTTTCTGTCTTTGTTACTTCTGAACCTGCTTTGAACCATTTTGTTGACAATATTTTCGAAGAACTCATCACATCAACAAACAGACTGGATGTGTTATCGATATAACCAAATTGTCCAGGTTTACTTTGTCCTGTAAACACGGGACGTCCTGGAATTAAAATTAAAATATAACGTTCCTTAAAGTATCAGGTAACATACATGATTTAGGGTCTGGATGGGTTTACAGTGAAGAAAAATGGGCCAAAGGTGCACACTAAATGATTGTATTAACAAAGTTTAGAAAATAATAGGTAAAAACAATATATGCAGACAATAACAAGCAAACTATGAAAAGAAATTAAAAAAAATGAGAATATTAAATTGACACGCAATTCAAACCCTCGTATGTGAAATCAATCTATTCATAAACAGTTTGCTACCAAAATATTGGTTTTTTACACCCACTTTGTTTTCATTTTGTAAACCCCTACAATTGACGGTCAATTATTAATTTATAAATGTCACTGGCTGATTTGCTTTGTCAAAAACTATCACATTCTCAGACATTTTGTTAAGAAAATAAACCAACATGAAATTAAAAGTTATTTTTCTGGATCACATTCACAATTATGTTTACTATAGCGTCTATTGGATTGGTATGATTGCCAATGAGATAACTGTCAACAAGAGACCAAAATGACACAGATATTAACAACTATAGGTTACCGCACGGCCTTCAACAATGAGCAAAGCCCATACCGCATAGTTAGCTATAAATGGCCCCGATAAGACAATGTAAAAAAATTCAAACGAGAAAACTAAGGGCTTTGTTTATTCAAAAAAAATAACGAAAAACAAATATCTAACGCATAAACAAACGACAACCACTGACGTACAGGCTCCTGACTTGGGACAGGAACATACTTAAATAATGTTGCGGGGTTAAACATGTTAGGGGATCCCAACCCTCCACTAACCTGGGACAGTGGTATAACAGTACAACATAAGAACGAACTTTAAAAATCAGTTGAAAAAGGATTAACTCAACAGATGGAAAACATACAAGTGGACCTGGCCGGGTACTTGTACATCCCGACAAAAAAAGACACTAGGAACATATCTGAGAGTACTCGCAGTTATCTGACTGTTAGTTCAAAGCCACTAACAACTAATAAAACAAATCATGCATCTAAGACTAAATAATGTCAAGTATGTTTCAAATTGATTATAAACTGTTAAATATATATTCCGTTAATTCCGTTAACTTGACAAACACTTTTATTCAACAAATATAAACTGTTATTGTTTATTTCTTCCAATTGAACTGTAATTTCTACTTCCGTATTTGACTTGATATTAATATTGCATTGAACGTTCATATATTTCTTTTGAACATTGTAACATTGTATTTTGTATTTTTTGTCAGTTAACCAAACAATACACACTTTTTAAACTCCAGTACTGTATCCCTTCTAATAGAATTATAATCTACAATCTTCACACACAAGTTGTTATGCTTTATAATTTGCCGAGATTGCGACACAATCACATGGTTATACTAGCTGAGTCAGGCTCAACATAGTAATAATGAGTGTTTCTAATACGAACATAAACAAAACTTATTTGTTAAATTAGATTTTTTATTTATTTACAATCACATTGTGATTTGATGTTGTGCTCAGTATAATTGAATAGACTTGGTAAACAAGACAATGTTTTAAGGATTTTTGGTAAAACTCGCGTTGCTTATGTCGAAATGTTTTGAGAATAATTGTACAACGTACTCAATCAAAAGCACAACCCTATAAAACATATATTATCTTCTGAGAATAACACCCACACACCACGAAAAAACATGTACATGTATACAGCGGTTTATTCTACCCATACATACATATTCCTCTTTAAATTGAATGGTCCGACATTCGTTCTGTCATTTTCGGTTTCATTATATTCGAATGAACGATTTAACAAAACATAAAAAATGCATAAACATCCATATTAGAATATAATTATATTTTTTTTAATGAAAGTAATGTTTTGTATATGCAATTTAAAGGATAGCTGTATATGATATGAGCCTGACCAAATTGAAAAAAAGTACTTATCATTGCAAATTAGTTTTACCTAGAAACCGAATTAATTTTTCATGCAACGAAGTGATTGAGTATGTCTAAATAAAGTTTTGCTAGTGTACCTTTTATAATAACTTGAACTGTTCCTGTTTGCCATAGTCTATCGCCAGTTGAACGTATTCCATTAGATACATGGCAAACATACACACCACCATTTTCATACGCCCTGGCGGTACCAGTAAAAGATGAAATATCTAATCTCCCTTCCGCGGAACCATTCAAATGGCGAATCAACGCATTAGCATCAGACAAATGATTCCATTCTCCAAAGGTGAAATCATTTGGATTTCCAGATACATTGCAATTAACCAGTACGTTTGTGTGGTTTTCGAAGAAAGAAACCGAATTATTTTCAATCACTGGTGCGTCTATTGAATTAAATAAACATAAATTTAATGAGACATGACATAAATGGAGAAAAATATTGAATTACTAATAATGTCGTATTAAAGTCAATGATACTGCAAATAAACAATGAAAACAAACCAGAAAGGGTCTATAAGCTGAGTTTAGCTTAAAGTAAGTTTTAACAAATGGTCAAATTTAGTTGGTCAAATTTTCAATTTCTTTAAAAAAAATATCAAGCATCGTCTTTTCTGTTTAGCAATAAGAATTTTAATTTTTTTTTCATAGAATCTAAGGTTGATGGCTGTGACATTGACCTCATTGAAATCATTCGAATAAAAACTAGAGGCTCTTAAGAGCTTGTATCGCTCACCTTGGTCTATGTGAATATTAAACAAAGGACGCAGATGGATTCATCACAAAAAGTGTTTTGATGATGGTGATGTGTTTGTACATCTTACTTTACTAAACATTTTTGCTGCTTACAATTATCTCTATCTATAATGAACTTGGTGCAGTAGTTTCAGTGGAAATTGTTAAAAATTTACTGTAAAGAAAAATACCTCCTTAGGGGGTCAATTGACCATTTCGATCATGTCGACTTATTTGTAAATCTGACTTTGCTGAACATAATTGCTGTTTACAGTTTATCTCTATCTATAATAATCTTCAAGAAAATAACCAAAAACAGTAAAATTCCCTTAAAATTACCAATTCAGGTGCAGCATCCTAACATCCGGTTGTCCGATTTATCTGAAAATTTCAGGGCAGATAGATCTTGACATGGTAAACAATTTAACTCCTGTCAAATTTTCTCTAAATGCTTTAATTTTTTAGTTACAGTATAAGCCAAAAACTGCATTTACCCCCATTATCTATTTTTAGTCATGGCGGCCATGTTGGTCGCTTGACCGGGTCACCGGACACAATTTTAAAAACTAGATACCCTAATGATGATAGTGGCCAAGTTTGGATTAATTTGGCCCGGTAGTTTCAGAGGAGATGATTTTTGTAAAAGATTACTAAGATTTACGAAAAATGGTTGAAAATTGACTATAAAGGGCAATAACTCCAAAAGTGGTCAACTGACCATTTCAGTCATGTTGACTTATTTGTAAATCTAACTTTGCTGAACATTATTGCTGTTCACTATTTATCTCTTTCTATAATATTATTCAAGATAATAACCAAAAACAGCAAAATTTCCTTAAAATTACCAATTCAGGGGCAGCAACCCAACAACGGGTTGTTCGGGTCATCTGAAATTTTCAAGGCAGATAGATCTTGATCTAATTATCAATTTAACTCCATGTCAGATTTGCGCTTAATGCTTTGGTTCTTGATTTATATGCCAAAAACTGCATTTTACCCCTATGCTCTATTTTTAGCCATGGCGGCCATCTTGGTTGGTTGACCGGGTCACCGGACACAATTTTCAAACAAGATACCCCAATGATGATTGTGGCCAAGTTTGCTTAAATTTGACCCCGTAGTTTCAGAGGAGAAGATTTTTGTAAAAGTTAACGACGACGGACGACGACGACGACGGACGACGACGGACGACGGACGCAACGTGCCGGGAAAAGCTCACTTGGCCCTGTGGGCCAGATGAGCTAAAAAGAGACGTCACTGAAAATGAAACAACTCTTCATTATAGAGATAAAGTCCCACATATTCACATACAAGCTACACTACTCAAACAAACTTATCTATATATTTATCTACTTTTTAGTTGACTTTCAATTTAATTCAGTTGTTACTTATAAACGTACACAAAATATATATTTCGATAGTGTCTCTAGCTTCTCCAGCCTCGTTTTCAGCAGTACAGGTAAAGTTGCCATTGTCCGTTCGTGAAGTGACATTGATTTGCATGACCTTTAACGAGTGGTTCAGGTACTTTCCATTATGTTGCCACTTGTATCTTCTGATGACATTAGTACTCCCCTCCTCGTCATTGCATATTAATTCTATAGGGTTTCCTTCTATGCTGGTGTTGTGTGGATATGCTTGTATGGTTATGTTTGGTTTATCTGCATTAAAACAGTTAATTTTGCTTTTCGTGTTTTGCTAATACGCTTTTCTATATTCCTGTTTCGTTTTTCTTTATTGATATATATTTGTTTACTAGTATTTTAAAACTGATTAAGATTATGACACAATGTTGACTGATGGACCCTTATTTTTGACATGTGAACCTATTATGTCTATTTGTTTTGTTTAAGACCCAGTCCCACTAGACCACGATCGCACCTCGTTCACCGCGATCTCAAATAAATTCAGATTGTGGTGAGGTCGCGGTATGTGCGGCATGAAAATGTAAACTTTCGTTGTATTTACGATGGTACTATGTCCTCATTACGCTTCTACAACGCAATCCGCTACGATTATACCACGTCATCACTGTGCTTATTCTGCGACCTCACTACGGTTACCAAGATCTTTCTACGCTCATCACGTTTTCACTACGACCATACGAAGAGTTTTGCAACACGATCTTATCACGCTTCTACTGCGATTATTGCACGTTCTTAACACGATAAATCTATGTTCATACCACAATTAATATTACTACGTTCTCAGCAATAACCTTAATATTATGTTCCTTATCAATATATAATAGTTCAATTCCTTCTATTTCTGATTAATATGGAGATTTTTCGGAAATAATATAGTCATGCCACCAAAATCTACTAAAACACGTGTGCGTGGTGGTAGGGGTTGATATAGAGGGAGAGGGAGCTCAGTTAATAACGAACCCTAATCAAGCAGAGATGTCCGACCAATCTAATCTAAATAAAAAAAATATTGCTGGTCCATAAAGTTCATTTGAAGATATTTTAGTCGACGATAGAAGAGATGACACAGATGTGTCAATCAATAAGGGAATATGTAGAGACGTTACGCGCGATGTTCGTACATGTAAACGTAACATAACGTCGCGAATATTTCGTAACGTTCAAACCAAAACTTCGACTGAAACGTTGGTTTTAAGCATGTGCGACATTCTTGTAAGACTCCGCAAAATCGACGACGCGTTTTAACTAGTTATCGAAAATTGATGTACTTTAGATTTTTGAAAAATTAAGAAAAACAACATTTTGAAAAATAATAAAATCCTACCATTAAAAGAGCTCTGATAAGCAAACAATTGACGTAAATTTGAGACGAGTTCGTTTTAACGTCAAAAAAAGGCGGTGCGACAACCTTGTAAGCTTTTGAAAAATCGCTCATAAATTACCATATATCATTTTTCAGGGTATTTGTTTTTAAATTCATAAAATTAAGCAAAATAACATTGATGTAGTAAATACAAATACTAACCTTTTTCCTTTTAGATAAATGTTTTTGATTCTCAAATCTGGAATACCATTTTATTTTCTCCCGTGGGACAGATTTGCCCTTGTAGTATGGAACACTTTATTTTTTCTATGACGTCATCAGAACGTCATAAAAAATGCATTAAAAATGAAGGAACCTCTTTGTTAAATAATGGAAAAACCCGTTTTTCAAAATATTAAATAGTTTAGAAGAAAATTACAGTTTAGTGGTTACAATAAATGAAATATGTTACGCGGGACAGCCTAAAAATAGCCGTTTTTCGAAACTGAAGCTTGTCGCATGCAGCATAAAACATAGTTTCACACATCTTTTTTATTTAAAAAACCCACTTTTGTTCAAAATGCGTACAATAGCAATGAATATGATATCTCAAAATAAGATATTTTGGACTTGCATTATGTCAACTACACCGATTTTCCAATGAGGTACGAACATCGCGCGTAACGTCAGAATGAGCGCCAATGAGACAACTCTCCATCCAAATAACAATTTATAAAAGTAAACCATTCTAGGTCATGGTACGGCCTTCAAAACGGGGCCGTGGCTCACACCGAACAGCAAGCTATAAAGGGCCAACAAATTGCTAGTGTAAAACTATATTAACGGGAAAACCAACGGGCTTATATATATAAAAACGAGAAGTATGCATGATTGAGGCGTAATGCGGGGTTCATACATTGCCGATTATTGCTCCCGTTTGAGATCAGACAGCAATACTACACGAAAAGTGAAAACGTTGGATCATTATCCTCAATTATCTAGAATGTCCTATCATTGTCGGAACGCAGTCGCCTCAGTTCGGAACAGATTCCTACGGGTCGGGAAAGGTCCCGTAACATTCGGGGAAACTCAGCCGATTTTGTCTAGTCGGATCACAATCGTGCCTATGTCGTGATAGATTCTGCTGTATCGGATCAAAATCCTATCAATGTTCTTCGTATTCTGGACGGTGTCCTGTGGAACGGGAATGATCTGGAGAATTTTTTCATCACTGTATTTCTGCCGATTGAGTCCATATTACATTCAGATCTTGTCGATTGCGAACCGTTTTTGCCGAAACCGTTCCGGAACAGTCCCGTTATTAATACGAAATTCGTCAATGATACCCACGTCAGAGTCCCGACAATTACAGAATACAATACGATTGAGACCTGACAACGCCGTTGGCAATGCGATAGAGTGGACGTGATAGGATTACGTTCAAATAGTACCTGATCATCCCGATTATGCCGTCAGTTTTCGAACGGTTAACTTCCGTCAGCGGCGGTTCACTGTCTGGTCACTGTCTGATCTCTGTCGATTTACATTCGGTAGAATCGGGACGATGTCGTGACCGACTCGGTCGAATTTTACCAGGTGAAAGATACAAATTTGATTAGAAGCGGATTGATAATGGGATTATCGGGATAAATTCGCTTGTAAATGGACGAATATCGAAGCTTCCTGACCAATATCTGATTGTTGTTGTGATGAAATTATTTGTTTAACAAATTTTATTTAAAGTTTGAATTTCCATCCACGTTTCACAGGATCTTGATAAGACTTTTGACAAATTTTAATCGGAAATGGTCCTGGCAGTTAAATCGTGAATGTGTGACCCCAGCTTTAGAGAAAATGGACAAGAAGTGCTTATTACATACAGACAAACAAAACCTGGAGAGATTTAATATATTTTACGTGAAAATGACAGTGAGAATGATGGTCTTAGTATGAACGTACTCATATCGCAGGAAGAGCAAGCTGAGGACGGTAACGGCGTGCTAGAATCGTATCATGGTCATGAACAGCGTAGTATAGTGGTAGTGGATGCGTAGTTGGGTCGCGGTGAGAACGTGATGGTCGTAATAACGTCGCTGTTGGATCCTAGCACAGTCTCTCCGAATAGAATCATGCTTTCAATACGCTCTCGCAACGACTTTTTGCGATCTACACGATTGAACCTCGATCATCCAAATTTGCATTTTTTCGACAGATCGTAGTGCGATCGTGGCCTATTTGGACTGCAGTATTACACATTTTTGTCAATACTATGGAATTTATTACGATTGTCATACAAGTCAGAGGTTAAGCTAGCTATAAAACCAGTATCAATTCATCATCTTTTACATGAGAAAAGGCCTGTACCAAGTCAGGAATTTAACAATTGTTTCATTCATTAAATGCTTTTGATCTTTTGATTTTGCTATTTGAATAGCGACTTTTCATTTTTCCTCGATGTACTGTATATTTTGTTATCCAGGTGTCTATGAAGGATTTATGTTTATTTGATACGTTTTAAATAGTTATGGTTTGAAAATATTAGACGTTTACTATAAAAAGGAATACAATAATGTTGCTTGGTATGTCATTGACGCTGATGATGGTTGAAATTTACTGCGATTTCGGTGACACTTTGTTGTGTTCTCACTGCAGTTAAATGACATTTCAGTGACGCTTTGCACAAAAGTGAGATAATTTGGAGCTTTTTCAATGATATCTACATTTTTAAAGGCATCCGGGGCCAACATGAATTGATTTTTTGGAATGATTAAGTAGCAACTATTAAGGGTAATAAATAAGATTTGTAATGAACAATGAATGTTTATTTTTTTTCTAAATTTGTATACCCTCGAGCCTCATCAATATTTGTTGATAAATACTTGCATCTAAGTGTAAGTTGAACTGTATAGGATAAAACCTGTTCATCACAACTTAGAACAAGGCATGTTAAGTTTCTTCCATCATCAGTTTGATCTGGTTTCAGTCGAAATTTAACGGAACCAGGACCATCTTTAACCATTTCCCTTCCGTCATCGCCTTTTATAATGAGAGTTTCCTCTGGTTCCCCACTGGTCACTGTACAAGTTATAGACATCTCTTGTCCTATCACACCAATTACTCTATGTTGTTCTGTTTCTTCTAGAATTCTAATGTTGGACGGATCAACTACATAGACGTATATTATCATTAGGAATGTATACTGATGTGTTAATTTGTTCTAGAATAGTACGCTTTGCTATGTATTTGTTTCTGTCAAATTTTTTTTTTAGCAATACAAACTATTGAAGTACGTTTACTGAGAACTGATGGGAAAAAGGATAATTGTTCATCTATTTTGAAAAAAAATAACACGATCTTCAAAATTCATAGAAATTGCTGTAGCATTAAACGTTAGTTTACTATAGGCAAATCATTTGACCATAAGTTGTGTCTAAATCTTCAATTAAATTACAGTTTTTCATTTGATAGTTATCAAAGTACAAGGATTATAATTTAATACGCCAGACGCTCGTTTCGTCTACATAAGATTCATGATACTAGTGACGATCATATCAAAATATTGTTAAGCCAAAAAAGTACTAAAATGAAGAGTTATAAGGATAACAATTCCATGACGATGTGCAAAATAGGAAATTTATAACTATGACCATACAATTGATATTTATGTCAACACCGAAGTGCTGATTACTGGGCTGGTGATACCCTCGGGAACAAACGTTCACCAGCAGTGACATCCACCCAGTGTTGTAAATGGTTATCAAAGTTAAGTGTATGCTGCTGATTTATTATTGCTTCTTTTACATGATATTATGAAAGATTTTAATATTTACTGTAAATATATATTTCCTTTTTAATTTTTAATATTGCCCGTTAATTTATGTCTATCAATAGCAAAAAAAAAGTGTAATATGCTTAAATACCCTCAGATCACGTGATCATAAGAATCAATGGAAAAAAGAAGAATGCTACAGCGTATGTAATAAGTCAAATTTTTAACGCATACTACAGTAATTAAAGTCCTTTAACACGTCTTGGTGATGCATATAATGATTATCTTGAAAAATATTGATTTTTCGGTTACTGTCCTATTTACATGTACATGAATATTATGAATATTTGTTTGCATATATCTGTATAAATCTACTTACTTGTTTGTTTTAACAGTAAATCATGCGTATCTATTTGTTCTGTACTAATGTTGTTTCCGGTACAACGATAAACCTGAAAGTCTAAACTTGTGACGTTTTCTATTATCAAGCTGTAAATTTCAGAAACATTCAGTCTCTTTGCAATTGCCAGATTATGATTGACAACTTTATAATTTGTGAGGGACTCTAAATTTCTTTTATCAATACCCCTAACCCATGTTATGGCAGGATGGAATGGACATTTGAGTTTGGCTGTCCTACCCAGCCTTACATATGACGTTTTCATAGATATTGATTCTAAAATATATAAAAAAATATTAAACATCAATTCTGCAAGTATGTAACAAATTTGAAAAAAAAATTGTTTGCTGAAACTAATATATTTTTTTTTTCGTTTTAGTTTGTTACCCCGGTTTTGTTTTTTTGTCCATAGATTAACGAGTTTTGAACAGCGGTATATCTACTGTTGCCTTTATTTGTTGTGTAAACATTGCATATTTGGCTTGGTGAGTACTGTAAGTAAAATATTGCACTTGATAGCTTTGTAAAATATTTTCCCCTAATTGATTTTTTTAAAACAATTATTGCAATAAATCAATTTTGTTTTCTTTTTTTGATTGATGTATATCAATACTTTAAAGGTGTAATACCACCAAATCATGGTACGTCACATCCGGTTGTATACGAAAATAGGTCGACAATAAAATATTCCCTTGAAATTGACAGTTGTAGGTAATTAATCCTACATTTTATTGCGTTAATACATTTCTGTTTCATTAACATATGTCTTGGGTATTTCAAATACTGTGAAAGTACTTTAATTTGTGGGTATCAATGTTCGTGGTTTAAGCAATGTGGGTATTCAAATTCGAGGAATTTAGTTTTCTAATAAAAAAAAAATTAATTGAAATATTAAAGCCTTTAGAAACGAAGGTAACAAATAGTCTTGATTGAAGGAAATTACAAAGTAAACATTGACCCGTGTAAATCGCAGTGATAACACTAATTAACCAATGATAAAGTGATCAACAGATTAAAGACCATCAAAGGTGTTAATTAGGCCATAAACATGTCACCTTAAAGAAAACAGTAACATAAACAAATGCTTAAAACGTAGCTTGAATTGTCAAACAATTCTTATCAAAATCAAGCCCAGCATTAAATTATTATTTCCCATATGTACGAGAACTATGAGGATATAAAATGAACACTTTATCATACTGGCTGATATGAATACCGGAAATCTGACTTTCGTCGATCAAAAATATTTCTTATGAGAACAAAAGATCAAATGTTGTACAGTTAAGGTTATTAAAGATTAAATGGGTATAATTCTGCCTGCAGTTGTAGTTTTGTGACTGCTTTTAAAGTATTCTCATATTTTGCGTTATTCAATATATTCTCTAGATCATATAAGTAGTCAAACCTACCGATTGGGTTCGGTCCATGTCTTGATTTGGATAATGGTTGTTTTATTTCGTTGGACACTTAAATTCGTGGATAAAGTCATTCACGAAAACCACGAAAATCGGTACCCCTTGAATAAAAGTACTTTCACAGTAACTATCTTTTTTATTTGTACATGGTTCCTAAACCTTGTACACAGGTTATATAAGGGGAGAAATTTGAGTTGTTAACTTCCAGTTATGGTCAATGAAATGTTGTGTGAAATTTTTCTATAGTACTGAACAGGATACAACTTTGATCATGCCAAGTATTTTTTAAAATGAAACAAAGATAAATTCTTCACATTTTTTTTGAAAAGTGCAAATTTAACAAAGAATAATTGGGGGAAATCAATGGTCTTATTACACCTAAACAGTATCTTGTGATGATTTGTACGAAATCACATTATATTAGAGAAATTAAAAAAAAAATCTTATTATTAAAAATGGTAACAATTAAAAGGCATATGTATCTATTGAAATGAAAACGTAGTACAATAGTGGTATACGTAGTTGTAAATCTAATCCTAAAATATATTCTTACCTTTGATAATAAAACCCTAGTGTAAATATTCAAAGAGCATTTTTTTCGTGGTAGTTATAAATAACAGCAATACTAGTTTTATCATTTATTTGGTGGCTGTGGCTGTGGCAGAGTAGAAATAATTATAAGTAGCTAAGTACTTAAAGTATAAATAAATTGTGGTGTTAGTGTAGCAGTAGCAGAAGTAGTTATTTAAAAATGAGGATAAGGAGGGAGACAATGAGTAGTGATCTTAGTAGCATAGCTGTTCTAGTGCTAGTAGTTATAGAATATATATTGTTGATCTTATTGCTGTCGTCATGTTTCGTGGCAGTAGTAGTAGTAATAGTAGTAGTAGTAGTAGTAATGAGGTTTGTGTTAACTGTAGTATGTGTAGTACAATATTTGTTGTATATATGTTGTTGTTGATAGTGTAAAAATTAGAAATTGAATATAATGCAAGACCTGGGTTGTTTGAAATGTTAAACTCGGCTTTGCAGGCGCAACAAATAAATACGTTTTATCAAATGAAAATAACATAAGTATCGATTATAAGGTACCAGCAATTCAATGGACACAAATATATGATTTCAAATATTAATTTGAAATGTTTTTGTCATGTTTCACAGTGTATTGTGTTTCCTAACGTTTTTCCATTATTTTACTTTAAGATACCGAATAATTTGATACTATATTATATATAAAAGTGTGTTTTTCATAAAGTGTAGACTATATGCTTTTATTAGGAATTATAAGAAATTCACGTAGGATAGAAAGTAACCAAGAAAGAAAATAAAAATTCAAATATGTACTCATAACCCCCTACCTGTTCTAACTAAAACACAAACCGATATCACAAGCAGATAGATCATTCTACAAGCGTGTGTATATAGACCTTCAATATAAATCATGCTATACTATTTACACATTGTACAGTAAGATATATATTTCACTAGTTTGCAACAAAATCTCCACATAATATGTATACCTGACCATCGTGTAAGACCTTGAAAGTGCTAAGCATTTTTTATTTAGCTGCTGTCAAAGATAAGATGTGTTCATTGTATAGACTATCTTATTGGTATATGAAAGTCTCATTGATATTATGTTCATGCCTTTAATGTTTGGCTCTCTGTTAAACATTGTGTGAAAAATGTTTTGAAACAAAAGATATTCATTTGTGAGAAATGATTTTAAAAACACAGGTACTAAGTACTAATTAGTTTTTAAACTGTATATTATATTGAATTTTAGATGTGTTTATCCTCAATGCGATTCGTTTTGTCCTTCCCTTGCTTTCCTAATCTGCTAATATGACAAATCTCGACAAAAAAAGGTGGACTTTGTATCGATTGAAGGGCTTGAAAAAACAGATTTAAAAATACAAAAATGAAGCCAATTTAAAAGTTCTCGCTTAGGTAGGAAAACGACTGAATGATACACAAATATTAATAATTTTACGAATTAAAAATGGAAAATAAATTACCTGAAACTTTCATTTTATTCTGTCATTTTTTATTTGAATATATGTTATATATTTCCCCTTTCCTGTGTATTTATCATAACATGTTTTTCCGTTAAATATAATTCTCTTTTTTCGATAACTATTTCCGTATATGATCTGATACAATGTAAATTATTCATCATTTGTAGTTATTAGATGACACCATCGTGATTAATTCGGTTGATCTGCATGACAATGTTTAATCCTGATTTACAACTCATATGATGATATATCGTTTGATGAAACAGCAATGAAATATATTTTTTACGGCTTGATGAGAACCTTTATAATTTTAGGTATAACTCGTTCAAACCATTTTGAGAAAATTCATACTCTAGCATTAAACAGATTTTGAAGCTTGAAATAAAGATACATGTCAAAGTAACATTGGATAATACAATCATTTCTTTTTGAGAAAGTTTTTTAAACTGATCTACAATTTACAAATATTTTCACCATTCCGAATTTTAAAATTCACTCAACTGTATGAACTGGTTCTGCTGTGTTATCTAAAACAAGAATGGCCAACGTAGGTACAAGAATCATATGGAGGAAATCTGAATTGATTGAAAAAGACATCTTTCTTGTTCAGAAAAAAACATCTTTGTTGAATGGTTATCAAAGGTAGGATTACCAAGCGTTATCAAGATGTTTCGTTTCTCGATTGACAACTGATTTGTCATTTGCTCAACCTTCCGGAGCACATGATTTCTCTCCAGGTTTATACTGGAGTTCGTATTGCTAATTATTTATTATTTATAACTGTTGATCTAAATGTCCTTTGGTTTTTCGAGTTTTTGTTTACTCCTTGGCTTTGATTTTTATTGTCTTTGAGAATGACCTAGAAAATTGGCAATCACATTGGAACCAACTGTGTTTCTTTTTTGCCGACATAATCCAGCTTTATACTAGGCTTCTAAGAAAAATGACAAAAAAGTAATGATAGGCACTTAATGAAACATAAGTTAAGGCCAGTACATAAATCAATGTCCGCGGGCATTAAACGAAAGCTCTCACTGACTGACTTTATGTTACACTTTTCATTACTTGTATTTCATGCCATGTGTGTTCTTACGAACCGACTTTTACAGGGTTAATAGTATAAAAGTCGATTCGTGTGAAAGCGTACAAAGAAGAAGTAATACCTTAATTTTCTGTCAAGACCTAAATATGATATACTCCCACATTATGTTTATAATTATATTTTTGTCATGGAGGAATTATTTTGACAACACGCAATGAATCAGATCAATGTACTACCTCATGGGTCCAGGAGGAGTACATAGAAGAAGAAGAAAAAGAGTTTTGATATACAAATAAATGCAACAGGTTATTAAAGAATTTGAATTTCAAAGGAGCTCTTTAAATTGCTTTCTTTTAGTTGAAAGGCATTCATGTCCTTCGGTTGTTATCTGTTCTTTGGTCTTAGTGTTGTCTCTTTGGCGCATTCCCTTATGTTCATTCTAAATTTAATGTATAATTATACCGTATACAAGGCCAAAACCTCTCAATGAAATGCTATTCAATTGAAAAACGAATAAGAAAAAAGTCAAATCACAAAAATACTGAAGTCCGAAAACGAAAAAGTCCCTAATCAAATGCATAATTGAAAGCACAAACAAATCAATCAACAACTGTCATATTCCTATGCATGCATTTTACGTTTTAATAAAAAAAGAAAAGTGGATTAAATCTATGTTTTTAGCGCTGAACCTCAACCCAGTAGGACAGTCGCATTGAATTTCATTATGTTGACAAAAATGCGTAAACAAATCAAACAGACATAAGTGATAAACATGTCAAAATAGGGGTACATCCGTCAATTCCGTGTCACAATTTTATTACAACAATTATTTTATAATAGAAAAAGCACAGAAAAGCATGTTAAATCAAAACTTAAAGGGTTGAGATATGTAAATGAGGTGCTTGAACAAAACGGGTTATAGATTAACATTAACTCTTGCGTATAATTGCTCTTTCACGTCAGAATGTAAATGTCAAACAGGTAGACACAGAAAATAATTTTGTAAAATAAGTATGCAAAAATTTTGAAATTACAATAACGCAAAGGCCGGATGTTTTACCTGCAGAGCTACATCATGTGTATCAAAACAAAAAAAGTAACACGGACAAAGCACAAAAACAAACATGAAAGATAATACAAACAACATAATGACGTGATGCATAAGTACAGAGCTGAAACAGTAAAAGTAGTATTTTAATAAAGACAAATAAATCAAAAACTGAAACACGTTATAAAGATAATAACAAGTTCAGTACGCAGAATATAAAATTCAAAACCATGTACTATTTGTGAAGTTGATACGAAATTTTTATCAAGAAGGTCTTGATCCCTTCTGACGAACATTTTTGTTAGGGATTGGACGTTTTTTTTTACATACCCCTGGTTCTTAAACTTTCTGCTAAGACACTGGTAATGTTTTGGTATGAATACCAGCTCTTTAATACCGAATATGTTCGGAAATGTATATCCCATATGAAGGTGAAGTTGGTATATTTATACTAAGGTATTCAAGGACATCCAACAAAAAACGGCTAAACTCCTGAAATAGGACAAACTCGTGCATTATATATAGTTATCAAAGGTACCAGGATTATGATTTATTACGCCAGACCCGCGTCTTTTTAGAAAATTTCAAAGTTTTGTAAACAGAAAATATATAAAAATGACCAAAAAAAAAGAGACGAAAGATACCAAAGGGACAGTCAAACTAATAAGTCTAAAACAAACTGACAACGCCATGGCTAAAAATGAAAAACACAAACAGAAAAAACAATAGTAGACATGACACAACATAGAAAACTAAAGAATAAACAACACGAACCCCATCAAAAACTAGGGGTGATATCAGGTGCTCCGGAAGGGTAAGCAGATCCTGCTCCACATGTGGCATCCGTGTTGCTTATGTGATAACAAATCCGGTAAATAGTCTAATTCGGTATCTCAAATTCATGAAAGGTAAGGGGATTGTAGTTACGACGTAATAAACATATCCGATATCATTTGTAAAACGGTTATTCCAAAACGGTCAACCAACTCGTGATGGCGTCCGTAAAATTTACGAAGGGATGATTTCAACTTCACCATTTGGAACTCTTGGTTTAATAGCTTCCTTGTGAGCAGTAACCCTCTATCAAGAAAATCATGATAGGAAATGCAAGCACCGGCATATCGTATCAATTGGGAGATATATACCCCGTATGCAGGTGCTACTGGAATGGTGCTACTTAGAAATGGAAAGTTCACAATTGGAAAGCTGAAATCAGCTCTTTTGTCGTAAAGTTTTGTTTTCAACCGACCCTCATTGTCAATATCTAGATGCAAGTCAAGATATGAAGCCGACTTCACTATATCTGTAGAAGCCTTTATCTCCAATTCGATGGGATAGATACGTTCCACATAGTCACCAAATTTTGAATTGTTTAGTGAAAGAACTTCATCTATATAGCGGAAAGTAGAGTTTAAGGATATTGCTAACTTCTTATCTTTCTTCCTAAGAAGTTTCTGCATGAAGTCAGCCTCATAATAATAAAGAAACAAGTCGGCAAGTAGAGGGAGACAGTTTGTTCCCATTGGGATGCCGACAGTCTGTTGAAAAACACGTCACATAAATTGGGCTGGTGATACCCTCGGAGACGAAACGTCCACCAGAAGTGGATTCGACCCAGTGGTGTAAATAGTTATCAAAGGTACCAGGATTATAATTTAATACGCCAGACGCGCGTTTCGTCTACATTAGCAGGGTTAATTTTGATTAGAATAGGTGTTTTCCTCATATACTATATGTGTCTTCCTCGTCCTTAGTTTGTAACCCGGATTTTTGTTCTTCTTCGAAACCGATATATGCCTTTTGAACAACTGAATACAACAATCGCGTTAATGTGTACCCCACATTACACACCTGAGTAAATCACACCACTTATGGTCCACTTACACATATGTTAAAATGTCTTTTTTTCTGAACGATAGTTTGAATGTAATGATGCATATCAAGGTTATATATGTGGAAGTCGTTACATTTATCTCCAATTGACCATGTCTAAGAGCTTTATAAAGGAGATCGCATTTACCGTTTTTAATTTTGCCTAATTGCGATGAAAATATTTCCCATCACTTGGCATCCTTTTACATCGTTAATCTACATCGTAAACTTTAAACAAAGTCTTGTGTTTTAAACTTCTTGGCAAATCTCATTCAGAGGAAAGTTAAAGAATCCTCTGGGTACTTGGTGTTTTTTTTTTGGTTCCTGTTAAATAACCAATATGACCGTCATAACTTTAAATTAAGGAGAAATATATCAAGATCAACAAAAATGGTTATAGTTCTGAAATGATCATATAGTTTTGTGAAAATAAATAAATGAAATGTTGTTTTTCTATTTACATTTCATTTGACCATTATTTGGTATGTCTATTATTTTATTGTATAGAAAATAAGAGTTCATTGGCACCTTCAAACATGTTTTGAGCATGCAACTATAAAATATGTTTGGGCAATACAATGTTCAGTTGAAAATAACGTCAATTATTTCACCAGTAAGTCATGATACTGGCGGCAATTATTTTACCCGTAAGTCATGATACTGCCGTCAATTATTTCACCCGTAAGTCATGATACTGCCGTCAATTATTTCACCAGTAAGTCATGATAATACCGTCAATTATTTCACCCGTAAGTCATGATACTGCCGTCAATTATTTCACCCGTAAGTCATGATAATGCCGTCAATTATTTCACCCGTAAGTCATGATACTGCCGGCAATTATTTCTCCAGTAAGTCATGATAATGCCGTCAATTATTTCACCCATAAGTCATGATACTGCCGGCAATTATTTCACCCGTAAGTCATAATACTGCCGGCAATTATTTCACCCGTAAGTCATGATACTGCCGGCAATTATTTCACCCGTAAGTCATGATACTGCCGTCAATTATTTCACCCGTAAGTCATGATACTGCCGTCAATTATTTCACCAGTAAGTCATGATAATGCCGTCAATTATTTCACCCGTAAGTCATGATACTGCCGTCAATTATTTCACCAGTAAGTCATGATACTGCCGGCAATTATTTCACCCGTAAGTCATGATACTACCGTCAATTATTTCACCCGTAAGTCATGATACTGCCGGCAATCACCCGTAAGTCATGATACTGCCGTCAATTATTTCACCCGTAAGTCATGATACTGCCGGCAATCACCCGTAAGTCATGATACTGCCGTCAATTATTTCACCCGTAAGTCATGATACTGCCGTCAATTATTTCACCCGTAAGTCATGATACTGCCGTCAATTATTTCACCCGTAAGTCATGATACTGCCGGCAATCACTTCACCCGTAAGTCATGATACTGCCGTCAATTATTTCAACAGTAAGTCATGATACTGCCGTCAATTATTTCACCATTAAGTCATGATACTGCCGTCAATTATTTCACCAGTAAGTCATGATACTGCAGTTGATTGACATGCTGGTCAAATACCTATGTGTGTATGAACTGATGATCAGTAAACTCCAATCCGACCGCAAATTAAATATACGAGTTATTGTATTAAACCTGATAAATTGAACCGTATAAATAGTTGACATTCATGGTGTTATTTTGTCACCTCAACAGGTGTGTGGTATTTACAATATCGTGAATTGATGCATGATGAGTAGACAGAATTACCGAACCTAATTCAAAAGTGTGAATATTTTGTATTCTACTGTTCTCTGTAAATATATATAACGTCAAAAGGTAAAATAATAACATTTTAAGATAACATTTTAAATACATGTAATGCCAATCAAATGTCAGTCTTTCTTTAAAGTAAATGTTACGAAATTATATAAGAACTTATATAACCAAACCTTCATAATATGGTTGGAAGAAAAATGTTAGCAGTACCCAACCCATCCCCTAATAAATGACGAATGGTGTTACAATACAATATAAAATAAGTATAACTAGTATAATCTCGAAAACTACAATTAACGCAATACGTATTCCCCTTTATCTAAAATGAATGATCTCGAACTGCAAAGTAGATTCATTTCATGTGTTTGTATATGGACGTGTGTACTTTTATTTAGGCTCCGTATTGAAGGCCGTACTTTAACCTATAATGGTTTACTTTTTAAATTGTTATTTGGATGGAGAGTTGTCTCATTGGCACTCACACCACATCTTCCTATATCTATATAGAGTTGTGTTCCAAGTTTCATACTTGTAGCAGGATGTCCACAATTTTTCACGAAGCCGCCGTACTACTTGTGAGCTGTAATGATCAAGATAACAATGTACAGAATAGAAATGCTGCAGTTGATTTTAAGAACCGTTTACGATGGAATTTTTAAGTATTAATTTTCTTTTGCAGCGATTGGACATCGTCAACAGCATTATGTGCCTCTTAATTTATGCCAACAATATTCCTGTTCGTACTTTAGAATTTTTTGCAAATTTTTGACTATTGTGAAAATTTACAAGAAATGCGTATAGTAAAATAAAGCACTCATATTCTTACTTTTGACAGCAGCATTTGCACATGTAAACAAAAAGCATCAACTTTAATTGAAATACTAGTAAGTAATTACGAAATTTTGCGCTTTTTAAAATGAATTGATTGATGCACGCAGAAAGGAGTAGGTCCGGTAAGGACTCATTTTACCTTAAATTTCAGTTTCATCTGACAAAAGATTTTGACCACTTTTTAAACACTTAAGTGTCTATTTCACTTGATCCAATTAGATTATGTGAAACATTTGAACTGATTAAGTCATCAAAAACGATCCGATTTAAGCTCAAATATGAAAAATCTCTCAAATATGCCAAAAAACGTCACTTTTCAGATGTTTTTTGTCAAAAATAAAAGTGACCGCATCCGTGTTCATCCACAACCTTTATATATGTTATGTATTATCATAAAAAACAACTTACATTTCAATATTAAGGATAAACACGAATGCGGCCACTTTCGTTTTTCACGGAAACCGTCTAAAATTTAACTAAAGTGATAAAAATTATATAACTTTGAAGATTTCAGTAATTAAGCATGACTTTATGGTGCTATAATCCGTTATAATTATGTGCATTGTAATGTCAAAAACAGCCCACATTTGTGAAGCAGAAGCATTCAACGGTCCAATAAATAACTGAAAGTTTACATTTTAACAATTTTGTAAAACTGTTATATTTTGGGACCAAAAAGAGGTCTTACCGGACCTACTCCTTTCTCAATCTTCAGCATAATATACTTTGCAAATCATTGTACTTGTTTAAGTGGAGAAAACGAGAAAACGGGCGGATCTTTATTTTTCGCTTATTGCATTTTTATGCTGGAAGTTTGTAATTCACAATGTGCCATTCAATTCAATTAGAGTGAAAAGCAATCTGTAACATTTTTTACTAGTACTTTCAGTTTCAAATTTTATTTTTAGACCATATCACGGACGTGAAAGAAAGCATTGTCAAAAAAGGTATTTTGTTTGTATGAACATCAATATTATAAATTTAAATGCAAAAATCAGTTATACAACAAAAATATTAAATCAAGTGTATCAGAATTAACCTTTTTTTGTCGAAGATTGAATACGTCCTAAACGTTTTCACAATTGTTTTGAAAAATAAATTGATTTCTTTCAATACAACAATGACTGAATGTAAACTGTCTGTGGCTATGGATCGATTTTCAAAATAATAAAATGACACTATATAGTGTATGCTTTAATTTGCTATTGTGTGAGGGTATGTGTGTAATGCATGTACATGTTAATAATATTATAATCAATACTTCATTTGGTTTTAACGTCGAGTATCAACATTTCCGCATTTCAAGTTAAGTATCAGTCTGTCTGATCTGTGCCGATGTCTGATCTGTTTCGATTCCCAGCGTGTAGAAAATAAGGGAAGTACAGTTACTCCAATACATATGCAAAACTTTACTTTAACCTATAATGGTTTACTTTTTAAATTGTTATTTGGATGTAGAGTTGTTTCATTGGCACTCACACCACATCTTCCTATATCTACAGTATGGTGAATAGCAGTTCTTCCATGCTTTAAGTTTGTCAGCTCACTCTCCGACTATCACGACAAGCCAAGTTACTTTTATTTTCATTGGGGTGAAGCACTGTTTAACTGTGATATGATATTTCATTTACATACTTTTTAATTTTTGATATATTTTGATGAGGTGCAGTTAACACTCTTCCACCAAATTGACCACTATTCCGACATCTTGAAAAAAAAAATCTGGTGTAAGGGAGATAACCCCCATAACAACAGACGTCCATTTTCCCGTTTTCCGCTAAAGGCGTTCATTAACGTACCTTCACCTTAATTGCTTTGTGTTGTTTTATTTTTTAGTCATCTTGTTTTTCGTGTTTTCTTTAAATTTTGTATATTGTCCTGATTTATCTACACCTTTTTGCTTCAATTTCGTGTCTAGGTCTTGCATATCCTTAACAGAAAACATATTCATTGGTATCGTTCAAACTGTTAATGCTTTGATAGCACCTTTAATATCGTTGGTCGCCGGGATATTGGACTTGGTACGTGGTGCTAAATCAATAGATATCTGAAACTATTTATATGAACTGTTGTTTTCTATTTATCTCTATTGTTACTGACATAGCCTCCTTGGGCTTCCAGTGCATAAATTGCATGGTTTTTGTAACAAAGTATTATAAAAATGATAACCCTAATTTGGAAACAAAAAATATTTAGCAAAAAAAGCAACTATGTATATTTTACAGTTAACAAATAGTCTATGAAAATGAGAGCTTTCAAATTTACAATTAGCATTCATGAGTGCAAAGTCACACATTTATCTATTTGTTATATAATGCCTAATAAATAAAGTTGCTGCATTTACAAACAAAAGAAGTAAATCACAAAAAATACTGATCTCCGATAATAGTTCAAAACGGAAAGTCATGAACCAATCGGCAAAATCAAAGAGGGACGAAAGATACCAAAGGGACAGTCAAACTCGTAAATCTTAAACAAACTGACAACGCCATGGCTAAAAATGAAAAAGACAAACAGAAAAACAATAGTACACATGACACAACATAGAAAACCAAAGAATAAACAACACGAATCCCACCACAAATGACAAAACACATCAAACGGAAAACCAACAACTTGGTACAGGCATTTTCAAATGTAGAAAATGGAAGATTGAAACTGATTTAATGGCGCTAAACATTTTTACTTGTACGACAGTCGTATCAATTTTCATTATTAGACGCCTTTTAATAGTCAGTCTTTTTTTAAGAAGTGCTAAGAACTGTTTAATCCACCATTTTCTACATTTGGAAATGCATGTACCAAGTCAGGAATATGACAGTTGTTGCTCATGTATAGCAACAAAAATATTTACAAATTGAAATAAAAAGTATGTGCAATGAAATGTTCGAACTATGGAGGTATTACAAAAGTGATCAATTGGAGTTAACTGAAGTTTCTGTTGATAAATCGTAAAAAAGTGTGTGTCAAATGGCAAAATTTAAAGCTCAAACAAAAGCATTCTCGGAAGAAATGAACAATTATCTGTTTGTAATAACATAATCACCACGACGGATGCCACTTTTGTTGCGGAATCTGCTTACACTCACTCACCACCCCTAGGTTAAAATGGGGATTCATATTGATTACTTTTTAGTTTTCTATGTTGTGTCTTGTGTTTTACAATGCTTACCCTTCAAGACCAACTAATTTCACTCCCGTTTTTAGCGGAGTTCGTGTTACTTCTTAATTATTATTTATAACTGTTGATGTAAATATCCTTTGGTTTTGTGAGTCTGTGGTTACTCCTTAGTTTTGATTGTTATTGTTTATATAATATTGTTATGTTTGTCTTTTTGTGTAGCTATATCGTTGTCAGCTGTTGTTCGATGAATTTTAGGTCCCTTTGATATCTTTCGCAACTCTTTCCTAATAGGGTGCAAACTATTCTTCTGTACATCTTATATATCGTCTCCCCGAATGTTCAAATGAGTTCATGATGCAAAATCAACAGTTTTTCTTAATTGTTAAGATATGGAATATTTGTTTTCTTTTTCATTTGTTTCATTGACAAAAACTGGCAACTAACATACTACCAAGAATGCTTTTATAAAAATAGTTGAGATGCATTTATAAAAATTTGTGAAAATTATTAATTTGGATATTTTCTTTTTGTTTAAATTGCTTTAGAAATAGCGTTGTCTCCTGTTTTTGTGTTTGTGGGGTTTTTTTTTGTCTTTTTTATTTAGCAAAAAGAATTTGTTGGCTTCCTTTGCAAATTGACGATTTATATTCTTTAAGACTATAATCATTAAAGGTTATTGTGTAATACAATTAATAGCTGAGAATAACTTCAACTATTCCATTTCGGTGTAGCAACATCCTAGCGGCACCAGCTGTATATGTTTCTAAATTGATACGTTAATCTAGAGCTAGCTCAAAGTATGTTAACTCTGTTGAACCAGGAATACTGCTTTCTAATAAGTTTTCTAAGACTGGGTTATGAATCAATCAAATTAACGGCATAACTCAAGGAAATTTTACGGTCGCGCTCATGAGCTGATTGGCCATTATGACAAAAGTGTGTCAGAAATCTTATTTGATATTCTTCTCAGTCATAATAACCTTCCATCATCATTACCGAACTTAACAAAGATATAACACGACGGGTGCCGTTCCGGTGCAGAAAATACTCACAATTCCGGAGCACCTTATTTCACTCCCGGTTTTTAGTGGAGTTCGTGTTGTTTCTTGATTATTATTCATAACTGTTGATGTAAATGTCCTTTGGTTTTTCGAGTTTTTGTTTACTCCTTGGTTTTGATTGTAATTGTCATGTAACCAATAAGCAACGGTGCCTCGGGCTATATTGCAATTGGTGTATATGTAAGAAAATTCCCCTTAACACAAATAAACTGACAGACAAATGTAGAAATGTAAGGAGATATCTAAATAATCGGTAATATTTTCACGAGTCTTAAAGTACAAATAACTGACATTCACTTAGTTGTTTTTTCACGTCGAGAGGTAAGTGATATGTTTAATATCCTGAAATATCGCATGATGTGTATACAGTCTTACTGAAATTAATTTTAAAGTGTGAACATCTGTTATTCGTTATAATGTTTTCTGTTAATAAACATTACCTGAAAAGGTGAAACTAGCGATTTTTTTTGGTTTCTGCCATTAATGTTAAGTTTATGATAATGTCAATTATGCAACCAATATTCAATGATACTGTTCGCTGTATTGCAGCTGATGGAAAGGATGATCAATTTCCCCTGAAGTATAAGAAATAACTGTTAATTAACTTCAATGAGGCGGAAAGTCACAGTTATGATTTGTTATATTATCGCCTGATGTGTAGACAGTCTAACCGAAATAAATTAAATTGTAAATATTGTTTTAACTGTAAAATATCATTTGTTAATAAACATTAGGCCAAAAGGTAAAATAATAAAATTTCGAGAGGAAATTTTTAATATTGAAAAATCTTACCTTTTTATTGTCAGTCTAATCTCAAAACCTAATGTTAAAACTTGAATAATAACCTACATAATCACATTAAAATGAAGCTTAAAAAAAATAAAATTAAAAGAATTAATAACGCTTGAAAAAACATCTTTTATATAAATATTTTGAATGTCAATTACTCAAAGCCTTATTTCAATTTTGATCGTCAGCAGATTGCTTGTCAGTTTAAAAATTTCACCAAAAAAATAGAAGGTAATGTTGAAACATTATTTTTTATAAAAACTAAAAAAAATACTTAAAAGACATAATATGAAAAAAACAATTGGATTTTGTTAGTGTGTTCTGTCTGAATTGTCTATACAGTGTTTTGTATGGTGTTTATTTGGGTTTTCTGTTGTAGCCATGTTGTATTCCGCCTTTTTTTGTCGATTTGTATGCTATCTTATCCATCACGTTTTGTTCCTTCTCTATCCCTCGTGTATGACTTCCCAGAAAATATATTCCCTAAGTCTGTCACATTGTTCTTTTTAAAATTGTTATACGATGATGACTGATGTATCCATATTTTGACTATTTTATTGATTGTGTCTGTTTATTGAATACATCAATGTAAATATAACGGAATTTGAAGAGACTGTCATTGAAGTGAGAGGGTTAGCGCTATAAAACCAGGTTCAATTCACCATTTTCTACATTTGAAAATGCCTGTACCAAGTCAGAAATATGACAGTTCTTGTCCATTCGTTTTTGATGTTTTTTGTTATTTGATTTTGCAATTATAATGATTATGGACTTTACGAATTGATTTTCCTCTAAATTCAGTATTTTTGTGATTTTTTTTTCTGTACATATAATAATCATCCCGTTGATGAAGGCTGGTATCGTTCTAACTATTTATCCTTCTGTAGCACCTTTGAACGGAGTGTGACATGTTATATGTAACTGGTACTTAATCCATAATTTTCTGACGATATTTATGTGAACTGTTGTTTTTTCTAGATAAAGGAAGATGTGATGTGAGTGCCAATGAGAAAACTCTCCATCCAAATAACAATTTATAAAGGTAAAAATCATAGGTCAATGTACAGCCTTTAACACGAGTCTTGGCATACACCGAACAACAAGCTAAAACGTGTCCAAAAATGCTACTGAAAAACCATTCAAACGGTCTTATTTCCGTTAAACTTTATATCTTTTGACAACAACAAGACAAGTGCTTACCCTATTGAATCATCGCTATGAATATTGCTTGATTGTGTAACGAAGTCTTATAGAAATAATATCCGAAATATGAAATAATTTTGACGATATATAAAATAACGAAATGTGGTATGATTGAGTTAACTTTCCACCAGATTTTAACAAAAATGATGCATTCAACAAATCAGAAAGAAAACACAGAGTTTATTCATACACTACTTTTTGTTGTCTATATGATGAATCAACACCTGCATTTAAAATAGTGCATCCTTCTCAATATATTTTTTCTAGTATACGGGTTGTATTTCAAACGAAACAAAACTTCATATTGAGTTTATTCTCATTGAATATTGCTAGTTTCGGATTTCAAATGTCTACATTAACAGGTTGAGATAAAAAAAAAAAAAAAAAAAAAACAGGCATCATATGTTATACGCTTTTTAAAATGTCTTACTAAACATATCCAACTATTTGTTAATGTCATGTAGAACCTTTTTGATTGAGGCCTTTTCTGACTGCACATTTTTTACTTAATTCTCTTTTTTCCCCTATAAAATGTACCATACAATTTAAGCACATAGTGTTTTTCTATGTTTTTGAACCTTTGTTTTCTTTGGAGCTTGAACAATCAATACAAGTCCGGAGACAGAGTTTTCTCGTGTTGAGGTTCAGCCGTTATTTGTTGAATAAGGACGCCTTGTTACAGTTGCGTCCGTTCCCTATAATCTTATAAATGTGTTTTCGCGAAACATAAAAGGTATTCAAATTAAAAAGTCACAAAACATTTTTGAGAATGTCACAATTTATTTTCTGTTCTAAATAAAGGCAACAGTAGTATACCGCTGTTCAAAACTCACAAACCCATGGACAAAAAACAAAATCGGGGTAACAAACTAAAACCGAGGGAAATGCATCAAATATAAGAGGAGAACAACGACACAACACCGAAACGCAACACACACAGCAACGAACAATAATAAGACAAAATACAACGAGAATAACAAATATAACATCAAAACCAAATACATGAATTTGGGATAGACAACTACCGTGCCACGTCTTATCTTAATATCTCAAAAATAAGAGAAAACAAACGACACAACATTAAAATACAATACACACAGAAACGAACAATAATAAGACAATGGCCATCTTCCGGACTGTGTACAGGACATTTTTAAAGGGGAATAAAAATGGTGGGTTGAACCTGGTTTTGTGGCATGCCAAACCTCGCACTTTAATGGCAAAGTTGAATATAACATTGAACTTTCAGATATATTGATGATGTTCTTTCCAGTAACAATCCGAACTTTTCTGATTGGGTTCCATTAATATACCCACCAGAACTAGAAATTAAAGAGACCACAGACACGGCTTCCTCCGCCTCATTTTTAGACTTATACCTCGAATTTGACATACACAGTCATATTAGTACCAGAATCTATGACAAACGAGACGATTTTAATTTTGAAATTATCAATTTTTCCCATCTTAGTAGTAATATACCAACTTCACCTCCATATGGAATATACATTTCCCAACTTATTAGGTATTCAAGAGCTTGCAGCTCATATTCGGACTTTGTGAAACGTCACCAGTGTATGAGCAGAAAGTTGACGAACCAGGGGTATGTCAAAGAACGTCTCATCCTTTTTCTAAAAAAAATTCATCGGAAGATACACAGAACTTGTTTATCATCTTAATAACGTGTTATAGTATTCTTTTATTTGTCTTTATTAATATTACATGTACTGTTTAGTCAGTTTTTTTATATATTCTTTTGGAGTGACTCTGTGGTTGTGTGAAACATCATACTTTGAACGACAAAATTATTTCATTTACTATTATTACTTTTACGTATTGATCTTGAATACTATGAATGACACAACTTTTTTATTCAATAATACTACTTTTTCTGTTAAGTCTGTTTTTTATGATCTACATTCGACGTGAAACTGTACTAATGTATCCCGTCATACTTTGAATCACACAATTATTTTATTTATTATTATTACTTTTACTGTTAAATCTTTTTTTGTTATACCTACTTTTAGTGACTCTACATGTATGTATGCTGTCATACTTTGAACGACAAAATTATTTTAATGTCTAACTGTGCAAATTTCAAGCGCGCAATTTTACACCAGTACTGAAAACCTTCTATCCTTTACGGGAACACTTTACATACTTAAATTAAGTTGTATAAGAAAAACATAATTAGTATTTTAAATTTGATGTATGCCTTTTTGTGCTTCTTCGATACATTTGTTGTTGACTGCTGTACCCCTATTTTTGACATTTTTACTCTTTGAGTATGTTTGTTTTGTTCATTCATCGTTGACAAGGTAATGGAATATGATGCGACTGTCATAAAAGTGAGAGGTTTAGCTAGCTATAAAACCAGGTTCAATCCACCATTTTCTACATTAGAAAATGCCTGTACCAAGTCAGTAATATGACAGTTGTTATCCATTCGTTTGATGTATTTGGACTTTTGATTTTGCCTTTTGATTTTTGATTTTCCTTTTTGAATTTTCCTCGGAGTTAAGTATTTTTGTGTTTTTACTTTTAAGTGTCTACTTCGTCGATTCAATTAGTTTCTGTGAAAGATTGAAGTTGGTGTATATAACATAGAAGATGTGGTATGATTGCCAATGAAACAACTATCCACAAAAGGCCAAAATGACACAAACATTAACAACTATAGGTCATCATACGGCCTTCAACAATGACCAAAGCATATACCGCATAGTCAGCTATAAAAGGTCCCGATAAATTTGTTAAACAATTCAAACGAGAAAACTAACGGCCTTATTTATGTAAAAAATGAAGGCTCTTAGTCATTTTCAGACTATCATATTCAATCGTAGATATCATAAATTTCTCAATTATGCAATAATATGTTACTTTGTAGATAGCTTTTGTTAAAAACAAAAGTGGCCGTATCCGTGTTCATTCTCAACCTTTGAATATGTTATGTATAATCATCAAACATAACTTACATATAAATATAAAGAATGAACACGAATGCGGCCACTTCCATTTCAGACGAAAACCGTCTAAAATTCTACTCAAATGCTAACATGGCTAAAATTGTGAAGATTTCAGTGACTTAGCATGGCTTAATGATGATCGTACCCGATTTATGTGCACTATATTGTCAACTTCTTCTACTTTTCAATTATTAGCTAGAAGTTTGCATTATAAAATTTTTGTAAAACGGATATATTTATGGGTCAATAAGGGGTCTTACTAAACCCTACTCCTTTTAAATGATACGTATCTAAGTAATTATGTGTCAACGTCCGGTATTTAACAAAGACAAAAACACATACAATTTATTTATACTATACTTTCTGTAGTATGTTTGATGTATCATCATATGAAAATGAAATGTTAATGACACATTTTCAAAATGCTTTTTTCTAATTTCCGAGTTGTATGACGAATGACATTAAATTCGTCATATTACATGTATTGTAGGTCAAATTTCTTTAATATCAATAGTTTAGTCATTTAAATGTCTGTATTAACAGGTTCTGATAAAGAGATAACAGGCCTTATATGTTCTGAAAAATGTTTACTTAACATGTCATACTTATATTTGATGTCATAAAGTGGGTTTTGTTTAAGCCTTTTCTGACTAAACATTTTTGACCTATTTCTCTTTTATACTTTTCCCTAACATATGTACCTTTCAATTCAATCACATAGTATTTAATCTATGTTTTTGCACCTTTTTTATTTCTTTGGAGCTCGAGCAATCTAGACCTATCCAACCTGAGCAAGGACTATCTAATGTTGTATTTTGTCTTTACGTAGTTTTTTGTTAATTTCTTTGATGTTGCAAGTTTGTTTTCTAGTTATGTATTTGAACAACATTTTGATATTATCTGCCTTAACATATATGCCTATTTGAAATATAAATCATAAAATGTCTTCTGCGTCTACACATGGTCTAATTTATTTTAGATGTCACAGTCACATGACATCTTTATGTATTGAAAATTAGTTTTTGTTATGTAAGGGAAACTATATTTTTCATATAGTTTTGGTACTTATACATCACCCGATTTCTTATGTTTGACTTTGAGCGTTTCTGATGAAGGTAAATCCAGAAAACCGCGTCGGACACATGAAATCATTAAACGTGTTATTTTCAATTTTTTACGTCTACTGGAGACAAATGACGCACATGACGTCTACTGAAGAAAAATGACGCACATAACATCTACTGCAGACGCACATCATTTCTAGAGAGCACAAATGACGGACATTGCCTTATCTGAGAATAAATTAGGTACAGTACGTCTACTGGACACACATGACGAACATTACGTCTACTGAAGACAAATGACGCAAATTACGTCTACTGAAGACAAATGACGCACATTACGTCTACTGAAGACAAATGATGCACATTACGTCTACTGAAGACAAATGACGCACATTACGCCTACTGAAGACAAATGACGCACATTACGTCTACTGAAGACAAATGACGCACATAACGTCTACTGAAGACAAATGATGTACATTATGTCTACTGAAGACAAATGACGCATATTACGTCTACTGAAGACAAATGACGCACATTACGTCTACTGTAGACAAATGACGCACATAACGTCTATTGGACACACATGACGAACATTACGTCTACTGAAGACAAATGACGCACATTACGTCTACTGAAGACAAATGACGCACATAACGTCTACTGAAGACAAATGACGCAAATAACGTCTACTGAAGACAAATGACGCACATTACGTCTACTGAAGACAAATGACGCACATTACGTCTACTGAAGACAAATGACGCACATAACGTCTACTGGAGACAAATGACGCAAATAACGTCTACTGAAGACAAATGACGCACATAACGTCTACTGAAGACAAATGACGCACATTACGTCTTCTGAAGACAAATGATGTACATTACGTCTACTAAAGACAAATGACGCACATTACGTCTACTGAAGACAAATGACGCACATAACGTCTACTGAAGACAAATGACGCATATTACGTCTACTGAAGACAAATGATGCACATAACGTCTACTGAAGACAAATGACGCATATTACGTCTACTGAAGACAAATGACGCACATAACGTCTACTGAAGACAAATGACGCACATTACGTCTACTGAAGAAAAATGACGCACATAACATCTACTGCAGACGCACATCATTTCTAGAGGGCACAAATGACGGACATTGCCTTATCTGAGAATAAATTAGGTACAGTACGTCTACTGGACACACATGACGAACATAACGTCTACTGAAGACAAATGACGCAAATTACGTCTACTGAAGACAAATGACGCACATTACGTCTACTGAAGACAAATGATGCACATTACGTCTACTGAAGACAAATGACGCACATTACGCCTACTGAAGACAAATGACGCACATAACGACTACTGAAGACAATTAACGCACATAACGTCTACTGAAGACAAATGACGCACATTACGTCTACTGAAGACAAATGCCGCACGTAACGTCTACCGAAGACAAATGACGCACATTACGTCTACTGAAGACAAATGACCCATAATACGTCTACTGAAGACAAATGACGCACATTACGTTTACTGAAGACAAATGACGCACATTACGTCTACTGAAGACAAATGACGCACATTACGTCTACTGAAAACAAATGACCTACATTACGTCTACTGAAGACAAATGACGCACTTTACGTCTACTGAAGACAAATGACGCACATAACGTCTACTGAAGACAAATGACGCACATTACGTCTACTGAAGACAAATGACGCACATTACGTCTACTGAAGACAAATGACGCACATAACGTCTACTGTAGACAAATGATGCATATTACGTGTACTGAAGACAAATGACGCACATTACGTCTACTGAAGACAAATGATGTACATTACGTCTACTAAAGACAAATGATGTACATTACGTCTACTGAAGACAAATGACGCACATAACGTCTACTGAAGACAAATGACGCATATTACGTCTACTGAAGACAAATGACGCACATTACGTTTACTGAAGACAAATGACTTACATTATGTCTACTGAACACAAATGATGCACATTACGTCTACTGAAGACAAATGACACACATTACGTCTACTGAAGACAAATGACGCACTTAACGTCTACTGAAGACAAATGACGCACATTACGTCTACTGAAGACAAATGACGCACATAACGTCTACTGAAGACAAATGACTTACATTATGTCTACTGAAGACAAATGACTCATATTACGTCTACTGAAGACAAATGACTCATATTACGTCTACTGAATACAAATGAAGCACATTACGTCTACTGAAGACAAATGACGCACATTACGTCTACTGAAGACAAATGACTCATATTACGTCTACTGAAGACAAATGACTCATATTACGTCTACTGAAGACAAATGACTCATATTACGTCTACTGAATACAAATGAAGGACATTACGTCTACTGAATGCAAATGACGCACATTACGTCTACTGAAGACAAATGACGCACATTACGTCTACTGAAGACAAATGACGCACTTAACGTCTACTGAAGACAAATGACGCACATTACGTCTACTGAAGACAAATGACGCACATTACGTCTACTGAAGACAAATGACGCTTATTACGTCTACTGAAGACAAATGACTCATATTACGTCTACTGAAGACAAATGACTCATATTACGTCTACTGAAGACAAATGACGCACATAACGTCTACTGAAGACAAATGACGCATATTACGTCTACTGAAGACAAATGACTCATATTACGTCTACTGAAGATAAATGACGCACATTACGTCCACTAAAGACAAATGACGCACATAACGTCTACTGAAGACAAATGACGCATATTACGTCTACTGAAGACAAATGACGCACATTACGTTTACTGAAGACAAATGACTTACATTATGTCTACTGAACACAAATGATGCACATTACGTCTACTGAAGACAAATGACGCACATAACGTCTACTGAAGACAAATGACGCATATAACGTCTACTGAAGACAAATGACACACATAACGTCTGGTGAAGACAAATGACGCACATGACGTTTACTGAAGACAAATGACGCACATTACGTCTACGGAAGACAAATGACGCACATTACGTCTACTGAAGACAAATGACGCACATAACGTCTACTGAAGACAAATGACGCACATAACGTCTACTGAAGACAAATGACGCACATTACGTCTACTAATGACAAATAACGCACATTACGTCTACTGAAGACAAATGACACACATTACGTCTACTGAAGACAAATGACGCACATAACGTCTACTGAAGACAAATGACTTACATTATGTCTACTAAAGACAAATGACGCACATTACGTCTACTGAAGACAAATGACGCACATAAACGTCTACTGAAGACAAATGACGCACATAACGTCTACTGAAGACAAATGACGCACATAACGTCTACTGAAGACAAATGACGCACTTAACGTCTACTGGACACACATGACGAACATAACGTCTACTGAAGACAAATGACGCACATTACGTCTACTGAAGACAAATGACACACATAACGTCTACTGAAGACAAATGACGCACATTACGTCTACTGAAGACAAATGACGCACATTATGTCTACTAAAGACAAATGATGCACATTACGTCTACTGAAGACAAATGACGCACATAACGTCTACTGAAGACAAATGACGCACATTACGTCTACTGAAGACAAATGACGCACATTACGTCTACTGAAGACAAATGACACACATTACGTCTACTGAACACAAAAATGACGCACATTACTGTAACTGAAAACAAATGACGCACATTGCCTTAACTGAATACAAATTACGCACGTTACGTTAGCTGAAGACAAATAACGAACATCATTTCCAGAGGGCACAGATGACGGACATTGTCTTATCTGATAATAAATTAGGTACAGTACGTCTACTGGACACACTTGACGCACAGTACGTTTACTAGACACACATGACGCACATTACGTCTATTTTAGACAATTAACACATTTTACGTCGACTGAAGACTAATGACTTGCATACATCAGCTGATATTAATCGGTGGCGCCTGAATAAAACAGCTTGAGAAGCAATCGAATTTAACGTCAAATAGGAAACATTGAAAACTGAAAACGTGCAGTTAAGGCTGTTTTGTTATTTGTCGTAAAGTGTTTTTAGCATTTCTTTATTCGAGAATCACTGATGAGTCTTTTGTAGACGAAACCCGCATCAGGCGTAAACATAAAATTGCAATCCGTGTTTAATTTAAAACATAAAATGGCTTTCTACATAAGGAATAGATTACCTAACATGTATTGGGCAAAACTGTTAGGAACTATTGGTCTCCCATGCTCTTCAACTTTGTACTTTATTAGGCCTTTTCATAAAAAAAAATATTCGGCCGTCACTGAGGAGTTTTTTTTTAAGACAAACGCTTGGCTAGTGTAAATAATTTTTTTCAATCCTGTTATCCGAGATAATCCAAATACCAAATTTGATTGAAACAAGATATTTCTATATTGATAACTGATCTGTGTTACTTTATTTACATCAATTTTAGACTGTATCAAGGCAATGTAGGCTTGGTATAGTAGATCAACACCTACACACACATAGGAAAAAGTGGAGTATACGTCAATGAGACAGCAAATTATTTCATCGACATCAGCAACCGCATGACATCTTGAGATCAACAGCAATGACGTTCATTATTATTAACAAGCATGATTAGTGAAAATTCTAAATACGGACAATAAATCAAGATCAACTCTAGATAAACTTTGACGATTCATTGTAATGTTTGTAACGTCTAACTTACATGTGTCTTCACTATCAAGCTAGAAACTTGATCAACATTGAAACAAATGTGGTTTGTTTTAACAAACATAAGGCTTTTTCGTATGAGGTTCATTAGCTTTGAAACTAACATAAACTTTATACATACCATGTTAAAAATGATATTTTTTTTTCAAACTTTTTGAAGGTCGATACATTCATTATCACTGAACTAGTATATAATTGTTTAGGGGCAAGCTGAAGAACGCCTCTGGTTGCGGGAATTTCTCGCTACATTGAAGACATGTTGGTGACCTTCTGCTGTTGTCTTTTTCTATGATCGGGTTGTTGTCTCTTTGACACATTCCCCATTTCCATTCTCAATTTTAAGGTTTTATTTTGTTAACTTTTCTAGACGTCGGCGTGTTTAATATACATTGGCGTCCTGATTTTTTGTAAAAAAAAATTCATAACATAACACTACTGAAAATGCTTCTTAAAATCAAGCAAAATGGCATGTTTATGTTACAACATGCCTTTAATATGTTTTGTTTAAACTTTCCCTAGTAGGTGAAAGTAATAAATCATCATTGCAATTTACTACATTATAGACGACCGACACTTTTTGCTGTGTTATGTCAATTGTAACAGCACCTGAAGATACAAAGAGTATATCATATGGCTTATATATACATCCAGATACACCACTATAATCCCAAAAAGTTTTGCCCGAGGGATTATATTAGTTGTAGAAAGATACAGTGTGTGATATTGAAAAAGTCACATCATATACATTTTAACATATATGTAACACTAAGAAACGTGTTCTTCTCCAAAACGAGTCCGATTCCCCAAAACGTGTCCACATCGACGTCCCTGAAAGGCAAACCATCTCTCGTTGTGAAAGGGCGCATACGCTTGTCATATGTATAAACGCCCAAACGTGTATAATCCCTCAATTGTGTCCATATAAAAAAAAATTATTGTTATTGGTGTCCATATAACAGATGTGTATGTTACTTGGTTATTGCTTACTCATTAGACTATTTCATGAAAAAATGTTTGATTCGAAAATCACTGATGAGTCTTTTGTAGACAAAACGCGCGTCTGGCGTATTTATAAAATTTAGTCCTGGTATCTATGATGAGTTTATTTACAACCACTGGGTCGATGCCATTGCTGGTGGAGATTTATTTCCCCGAGGGTATCACAAGCCCAGTAGTCAGCACTTTTTTGTGCTGACATAAATTATCATTGATATTGTTATATTTATAAATTAACTGTTTACAAAATTTTGAATTTGTAGAAATACTAAGGCTTTTCTACCTCAGACATAGATTACCTACGCTGTATTTGGCAACACTTTTAGAAGTTTTGGATCTCAATGCTCTTCAACTTCGTACGTTATTTGGCTTGTTATGCCTTACCTACGAAAGAACAGGGGTATTATGTTTTCTGGTCTGTGCGTCCGTTCGTTCGTTCGTCTGAACTTCCGTCCCTTCGTCCCACTTCAGGTTAAAGTTTTTGGTCAAGGTAGTTTTAAATGAAGTTGAAGTCCAATCAACTTGAATCTCATTACACATGTGCCCTATGATATTATCTTTCTAATTTTAATGCCAAATTAGTGTTTTGACGCCAATGTCACAGTTTACAGAACATAGAAAAGTTTTTGCTCGTGGTACTTTTGGATGAAGTTGAAATCTAGTCAACTTAAAACCTAGTATATATGTTCCCTGTGATATGATCTTTCTAATTTAAATGCCAAATTAGAGTTTTTATCCCAATTTCTTGGTCCACTATACACAAAAAATGATAGTGCGAGTGGGCATCCGCGTACTATAGACACATTCTTGTTTTTAACTTTTTTGGATTCGAGCGTCACTAATGAGTCTTTTGTAGCCGAAACGCGCGTCTGGCGTATATATAAAATTTAGTCCTGGTATCGTTGATGAGTTTATTTACTTGAGGTCTTTTTTGAACTGGCAGAAAGTTGGGGAGTCCGTTCGGCTATGTTGGATGTAAATATTAGCAGTTCAATTGTAGATATTTTTATAAAATTAATTAGCTCGTGTAGGTGATTGTCCTATTCTCTGCGCATTTAAATAGTTATAAAAGGTATCAGGATTATAATTAGGTACGCCAGATGCGCGTTTCGTCTACATAAGACTCACCAGTGACGCTCATATCCAAATTTTTATATATCTTTGCAGCATTTTACTCTTTCATGGTACCATCAGTTGTATTTAAGATAGCAACGATTTTGTTAAAATTTCTGCATTTTTTATTTAAAACGGCCTCTTTTACGTAACGGAGATTCAAATACTTTCTTACTGAAGTCATAAAAAAATCGGTCTTATCTTTTGTTTAGCTTAAACCCCAAGTAGTGTTAATCCTGAATAACCGTAAAAATTTTGACCGAATCCTTTATTTCCGGTATGATAATAGAACATATCTTCTGTATTTATTGTTAACATGTTCAAATAATGCATTAAATATTTGGAATTGGACGTTATGTCTCTTCTGTTTTTAGTGATGGTGGAAACCTCAAATTTATTAAAAACCGGATAACCAGTTTATGATTTGAACAGCTTTTTAAATATCCAAAATGTTGACAAAAGTCAAAACAATGCTTCTGAAAGCCCGTTATGCAATATTCGGATTAATATAAAAGGCATCAGCGAAGATGATAAGTATATAATAATTTACATAGTTAACGATTAATTTCACTGTAGAATTATAAGTATGTCCGCTCTTAATGAGTATGAAATACTTGCAACCGCACAATAAGCGATTTCAGTCAAAAGTTAATTAAAAACTACAGATTAAATTTGCAATTATGATAATTTTTAAAAACCATCATCAAATTAATAAGCTAAAAAATGACAACTTCATCACCTGTGTCCCAAATAATAGAATTGCCGTGAACAAAGTTCGGTATTCAATAGCGGACACGTTTTGGCGTATAAAAATTATCAGACACGTTTGAGGGTTGTAAAATAGGACACGTTTTGAATTTGAATATTTAATATTATGGACACGTTTGTGGAGTATTGGACACACTGTCATATATATGTACCTCAAGTATATGTTTTTTTATGTGACATGACGTCATACAAATTTGAGGTTTGAAAATGTGAAAAAAAGTGACTGAAATCGATGACGTAACGTCTTACATATAAAAGTAGGGCAAAGCCTTATCAACCGTTACTGATATCGATATCATCACGGATAGCTGATAAACCAGGATAGTCTTTGACCGTACGCGTATAACACACACAAAATATCTGTATTAACTGCTTACTAAAAAATAAAGTAGATTATGATTTAAATGTCTTCATCGCACCGCGGGTAAATTATCACGTTGTGGTTGGTTTTACACTGTCAAGTGAGGGGCCCCTATGGATCCGTAGTGGGGTAGTAAATTTCATAAGGGTACATGACGTCACGGTTACTATAAATGTTGATGTGTTTCACTTTTTTTCTAAACGCAGTAGAAAGTCCCGCGCGTGCAATAAATTCCTTATACAGTTCGCTACAAACTCCCTAAGGACCATAGATGGTGAATATAATATATAAGACATTCAGCATTTGTCAAAACTATAAGTAGATTCTAATATTCCCTACGGATCCGTAGGTGGTCATTAACGAACTATATAATTAGGGCCCCGCCTAAAAGGCGGGTCGCCCTATAGTGATCAGTCTGTCCGTCCGTTTGTCCGCCCGTTCGTCTGTTCGTCCGTCTGTCCGTCCGTCCGTAACACTTTCGTGTCCGCTCCATATCTAGAGAACCATTATGATTTCATACTTTATACTTTACATTTTTATAAACCACCACCAGAGGGTGTGTCATGATGTATGTACAACTTCCTAGGTCAAAGGTCAAGGTAAAAAAACTTTGGTTTCAGTTGACAACCCTGTGTCCTGTGGTGAAGATCGTGTCCGCTCTATATCTTGAGAACCGTTATGATTTCAAAGTTTATACTTGACATCCATTTTAACCAACACCAGAGGGTGTGTCATGATGTATGTACAACTTCCTAGGTCAAAAGCCAAGGTCAAAAACTTTGGTTTCAGTTGACAACCCTTGTCCTTTGGTGAAGATAGTGTCCGCTCCATATCTAGATAACCGTTATGATTTTATACTTAATACTTAACATGATAATTAACCAACACCAGAGGCACTAGTAACCCGAATTTAACTTGATCGGACAAAAACGCATTAACGCCGTTTAAATGAGATTAATCGTCATTTGATAAAGATTGACAAAAATTGAAAATCATTTTTAATTGATTTCAATGCATATCAAATCATTTTAATGCCAGTCAAATAGATTCGCTTGCAGTCGTTCAATTTAATTCAAGTTGGTGGTAAGTTACGTCAAACAAATAGGCCACGCCCCCGTTAAACTATTTCAAACTGGAATTAATTCGTTTTAAACCGTGTTGCGACCCGAGCTTTTAACAGGTTAATCACTCAAGCAAAACAACATCGATGTATCTTTCGTTCATTTGTTTCAAACTTTATCGACTTATATATATATAAATGCGTGTATTCTTATTAAAGTCATATACTTCACAATTTGAACAAATGAATGATCAATACATGTAACATTTAAGGAATTTAAATAAAAACAATAAAATATTGATGCACGGTTTAAAAAATGCAAAACTTGTGAATCTGTTAAAAATAAAATAGTTAGATGTTTAACATATTTTCAATTTTCCCAAATGCAGTAGATCTTTATCTCACATTTTCGTTTCAAAACTTGCTGAGTGCTATGACAACTTGTGACATGTAAGTAAAATATGGTCCATTGCAATGACTTACGAAACTTTAGGTATTCCTGTATCTTTCCGTTTCTCTTTTTCTGTCTTACTACAGTGTACTCGTTATATTAAATATAGACACTGAAATTAAAGTATCTTACAAAAATTATTTATTGTTCACATAGTTTAAATCGATGTATCTTAAGTTATATTTTCGGTCAACAACAAATATTCCCTAGCTGTATATTGATATATGAAATAGCTTGTAATAAAAACAATGTTGTGTTAGATAATAAAATGAATGAAGATATTGTTGACATTTGTTGAATTTAATAAACAGTTAAATCTTGCACAACATTGTAAATGAAGGAACAGCTCAATAAACTTTTAAAACTGTGTCAAATTGTAATATCGGTCACTGACGCGAAACGGGCGTTAATTGTGGACAAGCAGCACATTACGAAAATTGTGAATTGTGGTTCCGATTCTGTAAAGGGATTATTGTGCTGTTATGCACCGTGACGTACAAAAAGTCTTACTTTAAATGAACATATATTCTGTTTATATGAGATAAATTTTAGTCTGCGATAACGATGGGTGGTTGATTTAAGTTTTACGACCTTGACTTGCTCTAAGTCGACATTCCCTTACGTCTAATGCATTTAAAAAAAAACGTATATTTACGTTTAGGGCATATTATATAAGTCTATCTACCAAATTGAAATCAACATAAACATTATTAAAATAAACAAGAATGGAAAAGAAACAATTATGCACTGTTGCTCTGATATAATTTTTATTAAATATATTTTAGCGGTAATGTCCAAATTAAAAACTAATTGTCGTACAAAAAAAATAATTTGTCGAGGTGCTTTCGTTGAAGTTCGCGCTACATATCAAAATGAATGTCATTGGTCGGAACGTTTGCAAACTTTCAATCCAGGTGTTCTCATCGAGGTCCGCGTTCATTTTTCAATTCAATACACAATATTTCATCTAGGTGCTTTCGTTGAAGTTCGCGTCACATAGTAAAATTAATTTCATTGGTCGGAACATTTGCAAACTTTCAATCCAGGTGTTTTCATCGAGGTCCGCGTTCGTGTTTCAATTCGATACACAATAAGAAGTCCAATGTGGTAAAAAAAAGAATTTTAAACTCTACGATGTCCGAGTAAATAAATAGAATTTAGAAAATAAAACACTTTTACGATTCTTCCAACACAATAAACTTCCAACACAATAAAGATACTATCCTTTTCGCCGATGAATAATTATAACTATAATATAAGAACTAGGATTTGTATACCCTTCAGGCTGGGAACAGTATACCTAACAATATATAATGTTGATTTATTCCTCGAGAAAATAAATTTGATTTATTCACTTAAATCAATAATTAATCAACTTGAACTATGAAAAAGTTACATTAATATATCTTTTCGCATCCTTTAGTTTAAGGTAATTAAATACAAAAAACTGTTTGACTTCGTAAATAACACTTGTAAATACAATTTGTCACAATTTTGCTTTTTTCGTCTGCCCAAGTTAGTTTAATTTGGTATTGTAATATGAACATGAGATACTTGTCACTGAACGTTGAACAGACAGTAGCTATCCACCAATCCATCAGTGATTGCGATACTTCTGTTACATACCCGTCATTTTGTCACATGTTTGGTACTATTCTTTGAACAAAGTTCGTGTTGTAAGCCGAATTTGTCCTACATTTTAATTGTTCTTGTCAAGTAATACATTCCTTGAACTGGTTTAAATGTTAAACTAAATCCTATGAAATCAATTTGGTGCATTGGTTTTTTGAAACACAATTTTGTTAATTTGAGCGTGTCAACACCTAGTCTAGTAGTGATTTTGATTTGTATAACCATACAACAAAAGTTTATATTGGTATTATAGTAAGTTATTGTTTCATTTTACATGTTTACCATTGGTAACATCAAATAAAATGTGTTGCAGGTTGAACTAAACCATAAAGGAAGGATCTAAAATTTAAATTATGTATGTTTAAACTATAATGAATGCGGAGCGGGGGTATTGCACGAAGTCATCCAGACTAGCCGAATTATAAATCATAGCCTCCGTACTAGTATGATACTTTGATGTCAAATGGACTACAGTTAAAAAGTTATATTTACTACCAATCCATGCAAAATAGTAAGATGTATGTTCCTGAGCGTATTATGGACAAAGAAAAGGGTTGTGGTGTACTTTTGAACTAAGTATGGTAGTATGGTTGCCATACGCCTTCATATTACAGAAACGACCAACGTACACTACAGCATCATTACGATTTCAGTTGTTATAGTTCACACACAAATTAATTGGGCTAGTTTAATCTCCTGCATGGTTTATTCCATTGGCAATCATATTCAAGAAAATTCATATTCTGTATGAAACTTGATTGAGACGTAGATTCACACAGATACCGATCATAGTTATCTTTTCTTCATTTACATAAATGAATGTCGGGAATTCGGAATATGGCAGTTATACATGTATCCTCAGTTTATATTTAGTTTGAAGCATTATCGACCTAATACGACTTTCTCTTTAAAATTTACTTTGCACTAAATATCTAGTAAATGACATTACATGGGAATATTCATGTATACTAGTATGTAATAATTATAAAAAAAAAGTAACCAACAGCACTATTTGACGAAGACGAAATTTAGGATTGAATCATAGCCAGAAATGAGTAGTGGTTTTGCTTATTAATATTCATAATATGTAAATGAGAATTGTACCACGTGATAGTAGTTTGAACTGGACTGGCTTGATAGGGTTGATATCATTAAAATCTTTAAAACACGGATATTAAAAGTTGCCCGTCACAGAGTCCTTATTTACAATCACTTTGATATTTCCGTAGAGTTGTCAGGCGGGTCAAAATCAAAACAATGAACGTGAATTTAGTGATTTTTTCGTGCTTTCGTGAGTTTATTCTTCTTGAAATAGTGACATTTTAATTTTACGTGGGAACCTAGAGTTCAACGACTACACATACAAGGTTTGGACTTGCTTATTCTTTGGAAATTCAAGTTTCAAAATCCACACCGGCAACATGTTTTTGTAATGACCTTGTAAGCCAATTTTCAACACGAAGTTGGCAAATTTGACGTTTCAGCCATTTTAGCCTGTATTTTACACTGCAATGATAAAGGGGTCTCGCTTCGATATTTAAAATAGCTCAGGAACCTGTATTTTTGCAACAACAGTCATAATGTTTCGTTTAAATGGTGTATATTGTTGTGTATATTCATTTTCTGCCCCGGCAACCTGTCTATCACTTAAATTAAAATTTAAAAAGGCAATTTTTTCAAAATTACCTATCATTTTTAGTAATTTCCGTGACCCGTATCCGATTTCTTTAGTATAATATTCAAATAAGCAAAGTGGCGTTGATTTCTGGATATGTTTTAACGTCCAGTGACATATATTACAATGATGTCGAAACAGAACTTGAAATTGACAATAGGTATTCCGTCGCTTTTCCAAAGAATTCACGCGGCTTAGTTGCGATTTCACGTGCTATTTCACAACTTCGGGTTCGCATTATAGTTATATTTGTACAAAATAACTAACAATAAAAAAAAGATGTGATGATTTCTTTAACATTTCTTGAACGTTCTAGTTTTAATATAAATCTGTGATTTTTCTATAATCGTACTTTCGACGAAGCAAAGCAAGTTCGATCTAGACCTGGACAATTTGATGCATTAAACAATATTCAATCGTTGTACAAATTTATTGTAGAACATGTAGAAAATCCGTCTTTTTCGGGAGAAAAAAATCTACTTTGTTAACTCGGACAGAAAACTTACAATATAGTTTATCCTATTGAAACATGAACGCGGACTACATTGAGAACACCTTGGATTGAAAGATTGCAAATCTACTGACCAATGCAATGCTTTGGATTTAGAACGCGGACCTCAACGAGAACACCTAGATCGATAACACACTGTAATCTTTAGACCGTCGATCAGATAGCGATAATTCCAGACTTCTTCTTCTTTTTATTTTAGTTCAAATAAGGTCACAATATAGAAGAATACATGCTGCCAAGGAATTGTATATTAGAAATTGAATATTTACAATCCCTTGATGCTGCTGTACATACCTGATTGACAAAGATTTAATAAAATTGAATTATTCATAAAAATGTGTATTACAATTTAAGTGTTTCTATATTTAGATTGTGATTAAAAATATGCATTGTATGTACTTGTTTTGGTTTGGATTTGTCTCGAGAACAGCTGATCTCTTTAGGCCGTAATAGTGGTGGTAGATATTCACAGATTTATTTTACATAAAAACACACTATTACATATACATGTGACAATAATAATGTGTCTGTTTTTTAAACCAGTTTAGACTTAGTGTGTATATGTCTCCGCTGATAATAATTCTATGTTAGATAAACACAATTATTTGGAATTAAAAGTTGTATAGTTTCAATTAGTACATTTTCAAAATCATTTATTTATTTAGGCTTGATGAAGATCTACATGATTTAACGAATAAATGTAAGAAGATGTGGTGCACTTGCCAATGAATTAGATCACCGTACAGCCTTCAACAACGAGCAATACCTTACCGCATAAACGTTTATAAAATTTCCCAAAATTACAAATATGAATTCAAACAATTCAAACAAGAAAACTATCGGCCCGATTGATGTACAACACTTATAGAAAAATATAAACAATAACGACAACCACTGGTCACAGAAAAGAGGGGGTTCAAACCATATGTCCCAATTGAAAAATAATTTCGTCAAACAAACGGGAGTTCTTATCCACAGAACAAAACTCGGATCCGCCATTGTACAGTCTCCTGGCTAATATACCTGTAGGATAGTCAAAGATAATGGCGTTAAACAAATATTTTCTTTATTTATGTTTTTATTCCATTCAGATATTTAATTTATCGATTGATTAATAAAAAAAAAAACAAAGCGATTATTTTAGTTAATCTACCAGTAATTAAATGTCAGTTCGATCTTTTTGATAAGATTGTAAGGCCTATATTGCTATATGGCTGTAAAATTTGGAGATTTAGTTTTATTGATGCAATAGAAAGTTAAACTTGAAAAAATCAACCCAAGCTTTATGGGTTATGGAGAGCTAGGCGCTTATCCTATGTCAGTATATGTGGAACACCGTGTTATCTTTTGGTCAAACATTGCAAACAGTTCTGATAGTAAATCATATAGATATATTTATAAACTCAACGTAGATGGTGGATTTACTTTCAATTGGGGTTGATTTGTATAAAAAATATCTTGAACAAATATGGATTTTAAAATATTTGGTTAAATCAGAGTAACTATAGTTTTAATCCAAAAGGGTTAAAGTTGAGCATTACACAGATTTTTTTTTACCAATTTTAGCAGACTTGAAAATCAGAAATGGAATATTCTCCAAAAGTATTATGTTAAAAACTGTTTAAAGAAAACTTTGAATTTGAAGAATATTTAGACTTATTACGTTTTAAAATTAAGATAACGTTATGCAGGTTTAGAACTGGAAATCATCGGTTACCTATAGAAACCGGTAGATGGCATAGAATTATGAGACAGGAAAGGTACTGTGTACTTTGTAACTCTCAAGAGAAAGGTTGATGTATTTCCCTATATTCTAAACTGCACAGCTCTAACAGAAAGTAGAAGACCTTTTCTTAAACCTAATTATGTAAGCAGAGTAAATGTTTCGAAATTGGGCACTTTATTTATTTAAATAAATATTGTGTTTTGAAAAAATTGTGTAAATTAATTTAAAATATATATATATATAAAAGTATGTTCTCCAGACACAAAAAACCTATCTACGAACACATGGATTGATTTGAGTGTCTGACGTCAGAAAAATTATATACGTCACATAAATTTGTCGTTCAATGTGCATACAAACAATTTTAAAATTTACATAGGCAATGTATAAATTTCAGATGTCATATCAATTTTAGGACTGTATGTCCCTCATGCAAAGTCCTGATTGTCTCCTGATTATGTGTCTTGTTTTGTTAAAACAATTCTTTGAATAAACTTGAGAATGAAAATGGAGAATGTTCCAATTGCCAGCAACCCGACCACAGAGCAGACAATAGCAGAAGGTCACCAACAGGTCTTCAATGTTACGAGAAATTCCTGCACCCGGAGACGTCCTCCAGCTGGCCTCTAAACAAATATATACTATTTCAGTGATAAAGAAATATGAATTAGATTTTGGAATTTAAAATAAACCTGAAGAGGTCTCAATTTCGAAATGCGGATTTTGCGAAGTACTATTGGCTATTAAACGTTCTTTTACTGAACATTGTACATAAAATTATCAGTAGAAATTTTGCACGATCTTTGAAACAGTTGGCTTGAAAAGACTTTTGTATCCTACTTCAAATAAATAAATCAGAAGATTTTTTGTCAAAATCTGATGGATGATTGTCTCATTTGTGTTCTAAAAGAAGACTACCTGTATCATGAATTGCTGTTTTGTTGGCATTTGAACTCGGCATTCGACCATTGGTCCAATAACGCAGTAAAAAACCCCAGAAAAAAACGTTAAATGATTCCATACAAAAAAAGATATAGTATGATTTTCAATTAAACAACTATCCCCAGAATACAAATGACGTGGATGCTAGCAATTATAGACGAAGGCTGTTGTGAGTGAGAAAAAACACATACCGAACACGTGGCTATAAAATGCCCGGACATATATAGTGTGAAATAATCCAAAAAAAGAAAACGAACGGCCTATTTTATGACAAAATAATTGAAGAAATTGAAATATAATGTAACAACGGCAACTAATGAACATTTAACCATTTCCGTTGGTTACAGAAAAGACTTGGTTACACAAGTTAATGAAAAGCAGGTGACCTAATTACCATAGTATCCAACTGTGTTGTAGTCTGTATATCACTATAACTGTACCAACTAGACAGAAGGGCAACACGTACATGTACGTGACATAATGTGTGGAAGTTCTTACCATATAGATACTAGTAAATGTAATTATCAATGCTATATATGTATAGTATCAATATGATTTATTAATCACCTATTACCGGAAGATTAATATCATATACTCATTTTTGATAACCTCACTTCGAACACAGGTTAGATAAGGTTCATTCTAAATTTCTCTTCATACATCATCCCTTTTACGAAATATATAACATCAAAACCGCGATGGTACACTTACTGCGATTGTCACGCTAAAGAGAAAATTATTTAACGATAAAGAGCCATATCGGCATTGTTACGCTATCTGGTTGATCTATAGCTGTACCGACGCGCCATGTGCTAACGAGATTTTAAATGTTTTCATGTTAATGTAGAAGTCGATGTGTTTGTGAGAAGCAATTTTGGGGTTTATCAATTTATATAAGGAACATCTAAACTTTTAAAACTACGGAAACAGGGAGCTACATTAGTACCGATGGAGAGGAAAGTTTACCTTCTATGGAGGATGCTGTTAAAACAACAGAGGGTTGTTTTTCTACACATACAATTCACCGTTGCCAGAGGGTTGTTTTTTTACACATACGATTAACCGTTGCCAGAGGTTTGGTTTTCTACACATACGATTAACCGTTGCCAGAGGGTTTTGTTTTTACACAAACGATTAACCGTGGCATAATCTTAATATATTTGGGTCAACAGACATACTTTACGTATTATAATGTAACTGTTAACGAGAAACTCACGAGAGTAACAAAGTAACAATATATATTACCGTTGAAAAAAATCAAAAGTTGACCACCTGTCATTTAGTATGTACTTGCACTAAAGGACATATACATAAACAATAAAAGATGTAAATGTGCATACTCACTATCAAAATAAAATTTGCTTTACGTGGTGTTTGCAGGGTGTGTCATGATGTATGTACAATTTCCTAGGTCAAAGGTCAAGGTCAAAAACTTTGGTTTCAGCTGACAACCCCGTGTCCTGTGGTGAAGATCGTGTCCGCTCCATATCTAGATAACCGTTATGATTTCAAAGTTTATACTTGACATCCATTTTAACCACCACCAGAGGGCGTGTCATGATGTATGTACAACTTCCTAGGTCAAAGGTCTGTTTGTCTGTTGATCTGTCCATTGTAACAAATTTGATCCACACTATATTTTGAGAGGACAGCTGTTATTATTTCATAGCTTTATACCTGACAAACATAACTAAAACAACTAAACATATATATTAACCAACACCAGAGAATGTGTCATAATGTATGCATCCTAGGTCAAAGGTCAGTCCGTCGGTCTGTCCATCCGTTCGTTGTTCTTAACAAATTGTGTCCGCTCTACCTCTCGAGAACCGTTAATATTTCATACTTTATACTTGGTGGGTCATAATATATTGAAGGCATAATTCTAAAAATATGGGACAAATATCAATTGGGGAGCACCTTTAAACATATTGTTCAAAGATCAATCCATATATCCAGAAGTCACCTTAAAGTAGTCAACAATGAGTTCACATCATGCAGTCATATCACTATTATACTATGAAAGTAAGTTGAGAATATTTATCAGTTTTAACTTAAAATCTTAGATTAAAATCACACATGAGACTTAAGTAATAATAACTTCAAATAATGCTTCATATCAGATTATCCATACAACTTATTTACCCCGCGTTATTGACAGCGGGGCCCACATAGATGGCTCCCATCTCAATGATATCTAGTTTATTATATTTACAGGAACAGGAAGGAACACCGGAGCTATATAATATTTCTTGTAAACTAGAGTAGCAGCAGTTGAAAGATTTTCACATTCGTTAATCGATTACGAAGAGAATACATCAATGTGACAAACAGAAACTAAGGGAATCGTATTATCTCCTAGAGTAGCAAGCAAAACCTTAACTGCCATTCAAGCATCCACCACCGTGAGAAGACAAATTTCACGATCAAGGAAAAAGAAAATAAATCAGTACCAATTACAAGTCATACGACTGGTATCTGAAGAACTAGGACCGCAAAAAACTTCCTACCTTCCTGAGCACTTTGGTTCACACCGAGATTTTGGAGGGGTGTAAGCTGCCCAGTCTAGACTATCTGCAGTATTTATATATCTTTGTTTGGACAATGTTGTGCTTTGCACAATATTAAAAGTCTGTCTTTCCTTTTTTGAAAGTAACATTATATATCGAATTTTCCACACAGCAAAACAAACATGTTTTGTTTAAACAACGACGCTTAAACAGATAATAATAAATGGTGTATCATAATTATGATACCCACTACTCAACAAATATTATCACAAAACTTCCGAATTCGATGGGAAATTCAAAAAGAGGGAAGTCCATCTGCATTGTACCATGTTGCGCAATCTGTGAAGTTTTATGTCATATGCATGTTTTCTGCTATAAAAAATATTTTAAGATTTGCAGTAGAGATATTCTTTAATTTACTCTAAAAGAGGGACGAAAGGTATCAGAGGGACAGTCAAACTCATAAATCGAAAATAAACTTTAACTAACAACGCCATGGCTAAAATGAAAAAGACAAACAGACAAACAATAGTACACATGACACAACATATAAAAATTAAAAATAAACAACACGCACCTCATCAGAAATTGGAGGTGATCTCAGGTGCCTAAGACTGTCTAAAAATACAATCGCAGGAAGACGACAACAATGATTTTAAACAATGATAAAACACTTTATGATAGAAACTATGCCGTTGGCCAGATTTTTCGAACCAATGGTAGCTTGAAATTGCAAATTTAGAAAATTTTGGTATGAAATGCTCTTTACTTTCGTTATTATTTTTCCGTCCAACTGCCTATATTCGACCATCAGATTTTATAAGCATGTTTTTTTACAGGTCCTTCAAAGGTTTATGTTTGTTTAAGGTGGAAATTGTTTCGTCAAGGTCATTAATAAATCTTATTTATCAAAACTGTTTTCAAACCTCAGCAATATAGAAATATAGAATCATTGCAGTAGCATTGTTTTAAAGGTGTGAAACATATATATTACAAGCAGACAATCAACATTTAATAGTCGGACAAAAATGAAAACGTCATAGGAAATATGTATTGGCCATTCATTTTAAGATTACTTGTGCCATCAATAATCAATGACAACTCGCCCAACGGTCAGGACGAAGAATTTGGCCCAAATGTTGTAACAACGATCCCGTCACTTTTCCTCGATGTGACCTTTAGAAGTAGACTAATCACACTTATGTATTATTTTAACTGTATCGACGGATGCCAATTTTAGAACACGATTTGCTCACATCATAGCTCACACCAGTGTTTGTTTAGTTTGTCTTGTTCCGTCTTTAGTTTTTACGTTGTGTTTGTATAGGGATTCTTGTCTTTTGGACGTGTTTCCTTTTTTTTGCTTTGATTTGTCATTTTTTTTTTCGACTAGTGAGTTTGATTAATCTTATAGTATATTTTTCCTCCCTTTTACTAAGTTATTTCAACATTCATTCATGTCTGATAACACAATTTTCTGTGAAAGAACAGATAGTTATATCGCAAAAATACTCCGAGGAAAAATCGAAACGGAAACTTCTAACAAAATGGCAAAATCAAAAGCTCAAACACATCATACGAATGGATCGCAAGTGTGCATCTGACACAAACTGGTGACCTTTTACTGTTGTCTGTTCTATGGTCGGATAGTTGTCTCTTTGACACATTCCCCATTTCCATTCTCAACTTTATTAATCTAGACTTATTTACTATAAATTCTCATTGTTGGAACAAACCTCATGTACATAATACGAGTTAAATTAGTCAGGTAAATAACACACGATTCTTTCTGCTTTCACAAATTCACTGTTTTTAGTTGTTCTCTGTATCATATATTCTCCAACAGCATTGAACCTGCTAGCTATACAACTCATTTATCGTTTTTAAATGTTTTTTATTATCATGTTAAAATGCCAATGAAGCATACGTGTCAACCTACTTTATCTGCATAACTTCTCTAAAACCAAATTATTGTACACTGTGTAACATCTCCTCTTTTTGAACACACACACACACATATGCTAAACATACGCACATACAAAAAAAATTAAACACTATAATACATACTATATTCCAGAACATTCAAAATTATGTCAAATACTTGAGTGAAAATCCGGATTGGGACCTAAATAAAACTTTTAAAATATTCTAAAAAGGCTAAATATATAAACCGAATTATTATATTATCTCCCCGTAATGTTTCATTTTTTATAGAATAGGAGGAGATTTATCAGAATTTTATTAAATTTATCACTACAATTTGTCAGACGCACTTTTTTTTATGTAATCTGTCATTTTCAGACTCTTCTTTCGCTGCGTTTTGGAATTTTGAACCAATTCGACGCAGATCTCTACAACCTCTGGTCAGATTTGTTTGATGATAAATGATACGGAGAAAAATTAAAATAGTGTATTCTTGAAAATAGTATAATACACGGAGTATAGCTTTTTTAAGTGTGTCTGTCTATACGATTAATCTTTTTATTTGTACAGATTGTTTGGCTTAGACGGTTATATAGATGTCCTTGAAGATACAAAGATTGGTATTTTAATTTCTGTTTATCAGTTAGCTAATTATGACATTGTAATTTCTACCTTGACATTTAAGCTGTGTTATCATAACATTTGTATCATTCGTTGTGGGATGAGAAAACGTTAAGGATAACTTAGATTATCTCATTTGGGATATTTCGCCACTAATTTCGAATTAGAGAGGGGACTATAAAGTTTGATTTTATGTTCAAATAAAGGAGTAAAAAGATAAAATGTCAAGTATCATTTAATAGTGTCTTTAGACAATGGTTGATATGCATTTGGTAGATTCGAATGGCTCAGCACGTATATACCATTGCTTTAAACGTTATTTGTATATTACGTTCCAGATTAAGATATATTCGGAAATGCATTTCGGATATTAAGTATGTTAAAACTTTTTTTCATTTTGCATCTGAAAATGAAGGTGTTTTTTTTATGGATTTTATAAACGTCATGTTTGTGTGTTTGGGATTCTGTCACAATGGAATGTTTCTGTTCATCAGCTAAATCATATTTTACTTTTAAAATATTAAAAAAAAAAATTGGTCACTTTCCACTTTTCGTATGAATTACGAAAAGACATTATTTTAAAGTTTTGAAACCTTTAAAAAAAAAATTAATATATTGGCTATTTCTCATTACATTGACGTTGTATAAAACACGCATGTTATATAAACAGCACCTTATTGTAGTCAACAATTATCTTATCAAACTATTTCAATGCCATTTAAATTAATTAGATACACCAATCTTTGACAATTCATCCGAAATTTAAACCTACCATTCTGTTTAAAAACTGTTCGTTTTTCTAAATAATGCGCAAATAAGGACATATAGACAATGGTAACTTTATATAAAGCAGGAATAGATTGAATATCCATTAAAAATATGAATGACATGAAAATCAATTTGGAAAAAAAGACACGTCTTATAAGTTGACAATATTTGGTAAAATGTAGGTTGCTGCGTAAGTTGTCTTTTGTCTAAATATGACATTGTCTAAATTTTGCACAAAAGCTATAATAAGGCTATTGAAACATTGTCTTTGTACATTTATATTCTTAATGTTTCTAATTGGTATGTATTCATGCTAAAGTAAAACAAATATTTGTAAGTAAGATTTACAATTGTAATCATCTTACGAGTAGTTTGATCACTGACCCTTTTTATGGGATTGTCATCAGTATATTGTCATTTTTGTCATATTGTAAGATTGCAATCCCAATGTTCTTTCAATATCGCTCTAGAGCATGTAGAGAAAAAAATGTTCATTTTGTTATTTAAGGATAATGTGCAGGAAAGATTAATATTTGTATAGATAATGACCTGTGTGTTCGATATTTTTTATACTGGATCGTTAATCAAACTCCGCTATAAAAAAAAACTATAATGCCGCTCATATGTTTGTCTTGTTGTCTTTTTAGCTCACCGGGCCCGAAGGGCCAAGTGAGCTTTTCTCATCACTTGGCGTCCGTCGTCCGTCGTCCGGCGTCCGGCGTTAACTTTTACAAAAATTTTCTCCTCTGAAACTCCTGGGCCAAATTAAACCAAACTTGGCCACAATCATCATTGATGTATCTAATTTAAAATTTGTGTTTTTTTTACCCGGCCAACCAACCAACATGGCCGCCATGGCTACAAATAGAACATAGAGGTAAAATGCAGTTTTTGGCTTATAACTCAAAAACCAAAGCATTTAGAGCAAATCTGACTGAGATGAAATTGTTTATTATGTCAAGATCTATCTACCCTGAAATTTTCAGATGAAACAGACAACCCATTGTTGGGTTGCTGCCCCTAAATTGGTTATTTTAAGGAAATTTTACTGTTTTTGGTTATTATCTTGATTTTTATTATAGATGGAGATAAACTGTAAACAGCAATAATGTACAGCAATTTAAGACTCAAAAATAAGTCATAATGACCAAAATGGTCAATTGACCCCTTAAGAAGTTATTGTCCTATATAATCAATTTTTAACAATTTTCATAAAATTTGAAAATTTTTACTTACATTTTCCACTGTAACTACACGGACAAGTTCATTATAGATAGAGATAAATGTAAGCAGCAAGAATGTTCAGTAAAGTAAGATGTACAAACACATCACAATCACCTATATACAATTTTGTCATGAACTGTCTGCTTCCTTTGTTCAATTCACATATACCAAGGTGAGCGACACAGGCTCTTTAGAGCCTCTAGTTTCCTTTTCTGTCGTGGCATTGTCACTTTATTTTCGATTAATTAGTATGTCCCTTTGCATCTCTTAAATACGTATGGACAATACAAGACAATAGTAGAAACATTTTGTTCAAGGAAAGTTAATGCAAACTTGTAAATAAAAAACTATTAATGTGTATTTGTAACAGAATGACACCAACACACTTGTTTCTACAATGATTCGCTGTAGTTCATAATTTGCCTGTTTACTAATGTTTCCCAAAGTTTTGTGTAAGATAATTTATATGGATCTTTCCTCTCGTTATTCCCAACAATGTTTTTCTTCTCGGGCCATTCACATCGGTGTTTGTATACGTCGTTTCAAGTTAATCCATAAACATATAAGTATCACCAACGTCAATATTCATCGTTTTGTATCCGTCTGAGTATAACTGTATTATTTTTTAAATGTTTTTTTTCTGTTACTAATATATATTTCATATACGTCATTGTTTTGGTATTGTTTATTATCTTAATTGTTTTTATACGTCATTTGTTGTTAGTCGGGTCCCACTTTTTCTTGTTTCTTTTAGAACGTCTTTGTAGATCTTACTTTGCTGAACATTTTTGCTGTTAAAGTTAATCTTTATGTTTCAATAATATTAAAAATAATAACAAAAAACTGCAAAATTTCCTAAAAATAACCAATTTAGTGGCAGCATCCCATAAATGGGTTGTTCCATTCGTCTGAAAAATTTAGGGCTGATAGATCTTGACCAATTAAACTATTAAAACCCATGTCAGATTCACTCTGATAGTTTAAGTTTTTGAGATATAAGCCAAAATCTGCATTTGACTCCAATGTTCTATTCTTATCCGTGGTTGCCAATATTTGTCGATGGATCAAAAGTTCGGATACAATTCATAAACTAGATACCCTAAGGAACATTTAATAAAAGTTTGAGGGTAAAATAGTTTACGACGACAGACGACGAGGACGACAGATTACGACAACAAACGATGAACGATGACGGACGCCAAGTAAGCTAAAAACCTTGGAGATTCGATGTGTATTCTACATTGATTTTTTTGCTTGATCAACATAACATTTCGATAAATCATTATGCGTATAGTAGGCTATCACAGACATAATCAAGTTGTAGAAAGAACAAATCAGTAGCAATTTTACTGCGTCAGTTGAGATTTGCAACCACCAATGTCTCAAATACAACATTCTTTTCTAAATCAACACTGTCATTAGTTAAACCACAAACTATGTTGCATGGTTAGTATTCATTTTCAAGAAGATTTTGTCTTAATCGAAATTTTTGAACTGGCATGTCATGTTTAAAAATACTATGGTTTTTGTTTTTTTCCCAGACTGGGATTACATTAGCCGTATTTGTCAATTTTTGTTTATAAATAGTGGGTCCTCAATACTTGTTTTGCATTCTAACTAGTTTGAAGTGTCTAAATTCGAAAAACAAAACGTGTGTGGCGTATCAAATGAGAAGCCTGGTACCTTTGAAACAGTAATTATTCCATAAAATGCAAGATTTTATAATAAAAAAAAATTCAATGTTTTATCAATGATATCGAAAGACGTTTGCAAATTGTTATAACATTACGGGACAAATTTCCTGCACATGATGCGCATCTCGACAATACATGTCTCTTCAGTGATTCTTGTGGTCAAAATATTTCAAATTCAAGGCTTATATAAAAGATAAAGAGCTATAATTCAAAAGGTCCAAAAAGTAAAGGCAAATCCGTGAAAGGAATGAGAGCTTTACATGAGGGAGATACATTCTTTAATTTATAAGAATTTCTAATATTTTGTAACAGCAAATTTTAATAACACCAAAAAATCCGTATCTTCATGCCAGTACAGAAGTACTGGCTACTGTGCTGGTAACCAGCGTTTGATTTTAAGGTGTTTATATTGTAGTTCCTCCTATCAGTCTATCTAAAATGTCTTTCTAAATAAAGTTTGTACATTTGTTTCCGCAAAATATCATAGTGAAATGGACTAACAGCTCAAACTATCCAGATTTTGTTAATGCATATAAAGGAACTCTCTTCTCGCTGAAACATTGATTAGGTTATTGTATTCCAATTAAAGAGGAAATGCGATATTTTTTTTAAAACCCGCCTAAGTCCATTGTTCTTTATTGCTTTTTTGAAATTGTAGATGTTATTTTAATAATAGTCCGTTTCTATGTAATTGGCGTGCTGTTGTCATTTGTTTTCGTTGCATTTCAATGTTTCGGTTTAAATTTTAAGAGGGATTTGTTTCTCCTCTATCGATTAATGACTTTAGACCAGCGATAAACTACTGTTGCTTTTATTTATAAACCTTACATTTTGTTTCAATATTTTCTGCTGACGTTTATGCTTACTATCACGAAATATGTGTATGTGTTGATAATATCACTTCCATGAGTATTTGTGCTATTATTGATGAAATACTCTTGATAGATATTGAGAGATGTGGCATGAATGCAATCGAGAAAACTTTCAATCCAAGTCTGTTTTTTTAAATTATGTGCAATTGCTTCAATTACATAAACCGATAAGAAGAATTGAAAGAGTACAACATATTTTTAATGTTAATAAATATAATAAAATACAAATATTTTACATGAATAACATATGGCTGTTCCGTTTATACATTTAATTCATTTTTTTGGTAAACTGTTTCGAATCTTTTTATATATCCATGACACTCCATGAAGTTTTATTTTAAATGTTTTACGTGACTTTGAAGATTTTGTATCGTAATTGACCTGATGAGATATAAGCGATAACAAATTGTTAGATGATAATTTTTCTTGATCTATCTTGTACTTAGGTTCCGTCGGTAAACTGGCACTGCGGGTAAAATGTAGTTTGACAGATGGAATGCTTCCTTTCCTAATGTTGGATATTTGTGTCAGGCCAAAATCACTGCATGCCCGCCGATAATGCTTCTGTTTTTTCTGTTGTGATTGTACTCTATAAATCTTTGGCTCTTTGAAATTCTCAAAAACTAAATCACGAAACTCTTTGCACGATGGAATGATTTTATCGAATTTCACATTTTTTCCCGAATTTTTTCTACTTTTTGCTCTTTTTCTTATAATTTCTGCTTCAAATTGTTGCCTACAGAAAGTTGTAGCTCTCATCCTCAGCGGTCCTGTCTGCTGCACTCTCGTATTCCCCATCTGTTCTAGTAAACTGTCAAATATAGTCCTGATACCAATGTTGTCTTTAGTAGAAACTTCTAATAAAAAGCCTGCAAGATTCTCATTATGGGCCCATGCCATAGCGTCAAATGTTTCAACCTCTCTATTATTTTCTAAATCTAACTTGTTACCAACTACAATACATGGTATACTCCTAATAGTGTCGCCGCGAAGAGATTTAATCTGCTCCCATAGTCTTTTAACCTCCTCGAACGATTTTGCACAGTTTATTGAATATACAAGAATGAAGCCTTGTGCTCTTGTAATATATATTTCTCTCATGGCGGGAAAATAAATACTCCCAGCTGTATCTATGAAGTCGATATGTTTTCTTTCCCCGTCTATGTTGTAAGCTTGTATATATGTTTCTTCAACAGTTTCGTCGTAAATACCTGAGTAACTTCCCTCTAAATACCTCTTCATTATTGATGTTTTCCCTATTCCTCCAACTCCAAGGCAAGCCACTTGATATCTCGAGTTACGCTGAGCCATCATAAATGATATGAATATAAAAATGAATGTTCGCCATATTTATACAGGAATCGTGAAATGACGTATACATTTAACCTTTGTGAATACGTCAAAATATTTACCAACTATCACCTGGGCTTTGATATCCTAAAAATAATTCAAATGTCACTCGCTTAAAGTCTATCATTAATTTGATAAAAATAGAAAGAAAGGTTAAAGTGGTAAAATGGGAAGGTTATGACAACCACATTGTCAAATAAAGAGTACAAAACAATTTGAATAAAGTAAATTCGGCTGTTTCAAAATTCAAATCACAAAAATAATGAACTCAGAGGAGAATCCACTCGGAAAGTCCATTATCACATGACAAAATCAAATGACAAAAAACATCAAAAACGAATGGACAAGAACTGTCATATTCCTTACTTGGTAGGCATTTTTAAATGTAGAAATAAAATTAATTACCTTTTTGGCAGAATATTTACTTCAACATGTTCACATGAACATAAATGTTTCAGTAATTTGAACCAAATGATTTACAGGAATGATTTCATCAGAGATATAGCAGTTTGACAATCAATCATTTTGGTCATTGAGAATTTTATTTTTTCTTTACAAATGGGATTTGTTTAAAACACACTGTTTTTTTTTCACTCTCTAGTGTGTAATCAACTCCTTTCGGCAACATAAATGTATAACTCGTCTAAAAATTAAAAATCCAGTTTGCAAATAAGAAAAGAGGAAATTATATGGACCAAAAGAAGAGCGAGATTGGATTCGTGAACAGGATGATAATTATCTTCTTTGCATAACAACAGTCTATTAAAAAGTATACACAAACAGTAAATTATCAAAAAACAGTCTGCAAGACCGAATTCAGAAAGCGTACGATTGTGAGATGCTGTACTGATGCAATACCATAGTGTTATTTGGAACTATTAAATAAAAAAATACTCTACCGAAGTCAAGAAGTTGTTATTCACTAGTTTTTATGTGTTTCAGCTTTTGATTTTGCTTTTAGATTTCAGACTTTCCGTTTTGATTTTTTCATCGGGATTCTGGTTTTTTTTAAATCAGTTTCTGTTTATTGCATCTGCTTCAAATCTGACATTACGGTTTAAAAAATGAAATAAAAATTTAAGAGTGAAAGGATTGATGCATATTTCGACATTTAATAAAATATTCAAACATCCAAAATCTTATATGTTATTGAAAAGTTTACCAGTACACATAATAAAAAAGGCGTCTTTAAGATTATTTAAAATCTTTCATGCAAACTTTTTCAGTTCAAAAGTTTTGATATTTGTTTTTTAACGTCATATTTGACATATTATTTAAACTCTCAAAACATGCTAAAGATACTAGGTTTATAAAAATACATGTCATATGTGCGTTTCTAAATCATATAACTGATCAGTGATACTTAAATTAAGAGAATTAGAAGGGAAAACTAATTAATGAGTATTAAAAAACATTGTAGATTGCAAACAGAAAAATGTAGACTTGCTATAATTGATATTTCATAGTTATGGTATGCTTTTGAAACGCCAGAAATTAATCATTGTAAATTACAGTTTGATATAAATAAAGACATATTATATTGCAATGCATTTTAGTTACAAAATAAATGTTGTTTTTAAATTTTAATTTTGTCTACCAATGGGTTGATTTTGGGACATACTTTATTATCTTTATAAAATTAAATTTTATCGCACATAAATTATTTAGATCATAATTTTCACACATTTATTTTAGCATCTGTTAAGTACTCTTATAGAATGACTTGCAATCAGAAAGGGTACCTCAATGTAATGTATCGCTGTTCTTATTAAATGACAGCACATTGATAGGCTTATTGTAGAAAAATTAATGATAAATTGATGTAAGATCCAAATTGTGACGGTGATGTTGTTTATAAAACAAGTTATCTTAGATGAGATTCGTGTAAAATTTTCGATCTTTCTCTAAACTTTTTTTTGAAAACCAATTAAAATTTGTAATAAGATTTGTAAATGTTCATATGAGTATTTTGCCCATACATATATGGTCGGACCATTTGAGTATATACTCGTTTGGTTATTAACGGGCCGGACCATATGAGTATTTGGACCGTATAGGTACTTGTTTTCAAATATGCATTAGCAACGTTTGAATATAGCAAACTTTATAATGCAAAGGCTACATGCACATTGAATATTGATACCATAGTGAGTTTTTGTCGCTTATTGTACATGTATTCTTGTATTTATGCGTAGGGTGAAATTTATTTCCACTCTATTGTACACTAGCTTTTCTGCATTTGAACATGTAGGTCTTGGTTGTGCACAATCCTTCGCAGTTACAATTTATGATTTCGACTGAAAAGTTAACCTTCTTAGCAGCCTCGTACATGGAAACCGAGGTCTTGGGAATTCCATAACAGTTCTTTCAAGAAATTTTGGAAACTATCTTCCTTAGTCGGAATTTTGCCTTTCTAACGTAATAACAAATCGATAATTATGTATAAAATGTTTTACTAAAGTTGTGACTAGTGAATAAAATCAAATGCGTGAAACTGCTTAATATTCTAAATTAGTTATAATAAAATGGCCTTTAAATCGTCTTTTTAAATACGAGACAACTAGAAGTATCATTCATTGTGAAAAGTTACGTATAAACTAGAAACTTGTTAATTACCCCGACCATTGGCGTACGGTCGGTTCATATGATTTTATGTCCATACGGTCATGACCATACATGTATTGTCCAAATACTGATATGTTTCGAAACATAAATATTGATTGTATTGGTACATCAAATTTCGAATTTCGTATACATGAAAGTTTTCTATGTTGTGATGTTATGCTATTGTTTCAGAAAAAGGAAGAAGATTTGGATCCATTAAAACGTTTAATCCCGCTGCAAATGTTAGCACCTGTCCTAAGTCAGGAATCTGATGTACAGAAGTTGTCGTTTGTTTATGTAATATATACGTGTTTCTCGTTTCTCGTTTTGTTTATATAGATTAGACCGTTGGTTTTCCCGTTTGAATGGTTTTACACTAGTAATTTTGGGGCCCTTTATAGCTTTGACTATTTGCGGTGCTAAATAAATATGTTTTTGGATTTGTATCTAATGAGTCAGGCGCTCTTCAAGTTTCTTCCGATGTTTCGCGTGCATGCCACTATCAAGCTAGGGCGTGTTGTTTTCAAAAATTACCTCGATTGTACTTTTCTGTGTTATCTAAAAAACCACGTTATTGTAAACACAATCTTGCTTAATGAGACGGCATGTTTGATCTTTCCGTTATGCATTGGAAAAACCATGTAAATCGTAACAAAAAACACGTTTGGATTTTCCTTCAAACATGTAAAAAATTTGATGAAGTAACCCTTCACTATGTAAACGAATACACGGATTGATACATATGAAGTGCTGGTTGAATATACCTCTTTGCAATATGCTGAGGGGAATTTCTATTGTAAATAATATGCTCGTAATATCAAAGCCAAATATCGTGATGAACCGGCTATTTATCGTTTCTCATAACTTGTTTTATAGTTGTCCAGTATTTGTACCACACGTTGGTATTTAAGTGAATTGTGATTTGCCATTGTGTAGATCAGTGATATGCATATACTTGTAATCATATGTGTATGGACATCTGTCTAAATAGTATTTCCATATTATAGGAGACAGTCAATATGATAGAATGTCGTGTGATTACTAATCCAACCATTATGGTAGGCCATGTCTTTCATTTTTGCTTATCTACATTGTCTTTAAAGTTTCTATATACCATATTGTTTTTCATTGCTTACATACTTGTGGTTGGTTAAACGTGATAAGGATTATAACACAATCATTATATTGATTGTTGTTCCTCAATTTTAACATTTTTATCTGAATATATCTGTGTTTTGTTGACACATTGTTGTCAATATAATAAAATAAGTGAATGCTACTGAGGTCGAGCTAACTGTAGAACCAGGTTTCATCCACTTTTTTCTGCACAAGGAAATATCTGTAACAAGTCAGGAATATGACAGTAGATTTCAATTAGCTTAATGTTTGGAGCTTTTGATTTTGCCATTTCATAGAGAACTTCCCATCATGCATTTTTCTTAGAGTTCTTATTTTTTGTTTATTTATGTCTTAACATTCTAATCAAGTAACTCTTTCCTCCATCGTTGTGTATTGTGATAATTAAAAAGTCAGGCTTTTGAAAGATGGCCGAAAGATACCAGAGGGAACGTCAAACTCATAAATAAAAAATAAACTGCCAACTCCATGGATAAAAATAAAAGAGACAAACAAACAAACAAACAGACAAACAGACAAATAATTGTACACACGACACAACATAGAAAACTGAAGCCTTTGCAACACGAATTCCATCAAAAACTAAGGGTGATATCAGGTGCTCCAGAAGCATAAGCAAATTCTGCTCCACATGTGGCACCGTCGTGTTACTCGTGTTATAAAAAAACAGTAAATAGTCTAATTCGGTAGGTCACATTCATGTAATTGAGGGGGTTGAGTTGCGACGTAAGGAACATATCCGATATCATCTGTTAAACGGTTATTCTATAACGGTCAACTAACTCGTGATGGCGTCCGTAAAATTTACGAAGGGATGATTTCAACTTCACCATTTAGAACTCGAGGTTTAATTACGTCCTCGTGAGCAGCAGCCCTCTATCAAGAATATCGGGAATATCGTATCGATTGGGACACACGCCGTATGCAGGTGCTGTTGAAATGTGTTGCTACTTAAATATAGAAAGTTTACGATTGGAAATCTGAAATCATCTCTTTTTGAAATCTGCAATCATCTCTTTTGAAATCTGCGTCACATTTGACTGATCCGTAATGGTAGTTACTACGCATGGTACAATAAAAACTGTCTGTTCAGATACATGGTATATATATAATTGGTATAGCAATCGGGTTTGCATTGGTATAAATTTGAGCATTTCCAACCTTACATGTTGAACCAAACTGATAATGTATATAAAATTGTTAACAGTTAGATAAAAAAAAAATCTCACATATTTTTTTTTACATTGTACAGGATATTGACCAACCTATTTGCTATACTAATTGTGAAATTAATTACTATATAAATCAATGTCCGCAAAGGTTATCAGCAGGATATTGACATACTTATATGTTAAAAACTTAGTAATACAGATTCAACTGTTATATCAATTAATGTCTTCAGGAGAAATTCAATTCGATATGGCTAAATATTGATTTTATAGTTACTGGAGTTGGAATAAAGGCAACAGTAGTATACCGCTGTTCAAAACTCATAAATCCATTGACAAAAACAAAATCGGGGTAATAAACTAAAACCGAGGGAAATGCATTAAATATAAGAGGAAAACATCAGACAAAATCCCACGAGAATAACAAATATAACATCAAAACCAAATACAAGAATTTGGGATAGACAAGTACCGTGACACGTCTCATCGCAATGTGAATTTACACTAAAAAACTAAAAATTAAGAGAAAATAAACGTTGCAACGTCAAAATGTAAAACACACAGAAAAGAACAATAATATAACAATGACCATCGTCCTGACTTGGTAGAGGACATTAATAAAATAATGGAAAACTTAATACATATTTCAAAATTAAATTCGTTTTCGAACGTCGCCTATAATATAAATAATTATAAAAACCGGCGAGCTTTTTGTTTGTTATGTTGGGCTAAGTGATCACTGTTTGAGGCTGGCAACTAGACGACAAACACAAAAACTACAATAAAATAAACACGTTGTTGTTAATATATAGGAGCATGTACGAGTGTGGATACAAATATTTATCTAAATCATCTTCAAATTGTTTCTTTGTTTTAGATCATCGGGAAAGTTTTAATCAAAATACAACCTATAACGTCCATTTTTACCCATTTTACAAACTTGTCTGTTAAAATTATGTTATTTTAAAAACAGTGATGGTCAAATTACAATGTATTTATAAAGAAGAGGTTCTCAAAGCAATAATGCAAGTAACAAAATACCCAAATTCAGGTGAGATTGTGAAATATATTCTTAATCATTTGTTACACGCTATTTCTATTACGGTCGCCATATTGTTAGAGCATAAAAGTTTAAAACTTTCCAAGAGATAATTGGAATATAAGCATATGTGTTCATTGGATATTGGTTTTTTGTTGGTTATTTGTGAAATTCTCTTCTGTTTTGACCAGACAAATCAAACGGCGTTTTTAACTTTTAAGTTAGGAAATTTAGAAACATGATACTAACTATTCAACGGCTATCATTTATGCTTAATACTTATTACAATGACTTCTCTACAATGCACATGTTTGTAAGTCCGTGATTTAAGGGAACGATACATAGCACGAAACACTTTTAGAGCACACCCACATGTATAATTACCGCCGTATGATATGTTAGGTTACTGACACGTTTACAAGGACAATGTTCTGACATATCTTTGACCCTGTTAATGTTGACATCAATAATCCTTACATGTTTTGTACCTACTGATAGAAAGTATATTGGAACAATCCTATGTTAAATATTCGTCATATCTTTGAGAAAGTTTAACTGAAGAATACATTAAAAAGCTGTTGAAACGTTCAATTTCTAAAGTCACTGTTTATATTTGTCTGAAGGTGAATATGGAAAGAGACAAATCCTACGGGAATACCAAGAACTCCACACAAGAGATCTAGAGACCTGTTAAGTGATTATCAACTGAAGTGTGCAATTGTCAAACAAAAACTAACAGACAAGAGGACATTGATGGTACATGTTCAGTTTAGTCAGTTATGTTGGTTGCTTAATAATTTTTACGGTGGCAATTGTACTGCATTTCGACAATAAATGTCTCTTCATTGATGCACGTTGCCACCCGATTTGAAAAACTAAAACTGATACAAGCATTGAAAAATGTAAGGTATACGACTTTAACGTGTCACTCCCAAATTGAAACAAATGACAAGGAATCAGTAAAATTATTCATTAAAATTGCAGTCAAAATACGAAAGATAAAGAGCGCTGTACGATTTTGAAGTTACAATTGTTACTTTTACAAAAATAAACAAACTTTTGAAAGAACAATTTGTATGTTAAAGATATGTATTTATATCAAATTGCAAAATAACATCAACAGAATGTTTTGTTTTCATTTAATAATATTCACTTCAACCTCCTGGATTAACACAGACTTGTGATATGAATCTTTACAATTAATGTTTACAACAGTATAGAAGACAATACATGTTCGTTATTTGTTATCTGCTGAAGTGACCATGTATGTTATTTCCTTGCAATTATCGGACTAACAGGTTGCATTATCAACAAAATTAATTTTAATTTTAATCCTCAGATGAACATATATATCGTCGGCCATCCAATGAAGGATAAGTTATGTATAAATATTAGCTGGTTAATCAAGAGAATAACTTTCAGAGAAGATTGCGAATGGAAATGGATAAAATGCCAAAGAGACAACAACCCGAACAAAGAGCGGAAACAGCCAAGATCGTCAATGGGTCTTCATAATGCCGAGAGCACTTCGGCATGCATAGTTACAACCGTGTCCTATATAATGACACGTTAACAAAATCAATTCACCACATATACTAATCCTGGTTCATCGAAATAATGTTGATTCATTAATCCTGAATAATATGTGCGTCATATCACTTGAGGAAGTAGAAACGTTATAAATAAAAGACCAACGGAAGTTTTTTTCAAAAAACAAGGATAGAAACGTGAGATTTGAAATTATTTTCTATCTTTGTTTTCATGTGTTGATACCAGATTCCTTCCTCTTGTATTAAATGCGTGCCCTCGGTTTTAGTTTGTAACCTGAATTTGACCGAATGACTCTCACACAGCAGTATACTGTTTCCTTTTTTTATAGATATAAAGACGAAACATGTTTACTTGGATAAAGAGATATCTCAATTGCACTCATACCACATAATTGTCATGATATTCCAGATCAGCTCTGTTTACATTTTTTATAGGTTTTGGTATTTCGACCTCGGTCATCACTAAAGAGACAGTAATTATAAACATGCACATCTGGTGAATTTAACTTGTTTCCATTGGTGCTATATTTTAGATCACATGCCATGCAAATCAATGATCAGACAAGAACTATTTCGACACCGTTTGGTGTTTTTTTTTGGGGGGGGGGGGGGGGGGTGAATAGAACAAAACGATTTTTCAACTTCTTAAACAATTGCCAAGTTTTACACCTGAAAAGTATCAATTTATTTTATAAACTGTCACAAGTTTAAGTTATAAATGCAACAATTTACATTTCATTTAATAGAATTCAATTGAGGAAAAAACTATGTATTATTAGATTTAATAATAAAAAAAAAACATAATCCTGCTTATATTGCTTGCTCATATGATGTTTAGTTTTCAAACAAACTCTCTCCTAATTTTGTTTCTCTTTATTCTATGCTCTTTGAGGGGTCCGTAGGTGACCTGTTGCAAGGCAAAATTTCTGTCCCTATCCAAGATACCCTCATTTCCCTTTGGCATTGAAAATTTCCCCGACCATCATCCCAAATGGCCTCTATCGTATCAACCTACCTATTGTATTTATTGTGAACTTGTTCTCGTCCTGAATATGCATGAAATATTTGCCACTGGACGTTAAGCAACAATCAATCAATCAATCAATCAATCTTTATTCGATGTATTGTAAGTAAACTGTAGATACTGGTCTCGCCTAGAGCATGAAACATAACCATAACTATTACAAACAAAATTAATAATCACGCTTTATTAATGAAACATAACCATAACTATTACAATCAAAATTAATAATCACGCTTTATTAATGAAACATAACCATAACTATTACAAACAAAATTAATAATCACGCTTTATTAAATTAAATGGGATTCTTCATTCAAAAGGAAAATGAATAACAGGTTTTATTTTGTGAGATTAATTTTATAAACTGCATGTATAAAATGAGCAGTTTTTTTGATTTCCTGTTTAATCGTAATTAATGAAATGTAAATGGATGCAGGTTGTTTTGGGGTGTCAGTTGTTTGCCTATTTATAATGAAATGATGGGATGTCAACGTCGGTAATCTTCTATAGCATTGGTTTTGTGTTAACTGTCATATTTGCACTCCTGTAAACATGGAAGATGCAAACAAAAGAACTAAGTAAATGTTAGAATGTTTTATTAATATGACAGATGCGTTACTATATTCACTCAGCATGTGCACAAACAACCAAAAATAACTCTTGATTAGAAATATAATTCATTTGATATTTATATAAAATTCAGACATGATAATTGAAACACATAGACAAGGGTAATAAACACCTCTATCTTTTAAAATTACATGTTATGTGTACATTTAATTGCAAAAAGTAAAATCACACAAATACTAAACTCAGAGGAAAATCCAATCGGAAAGTCCATAATCACATGGCAACACCAAATGACAAAACACATCAAGAAGTGTCATATTTCTAACTTGGTACAGGCATTTTCAAATCTAGAAAATGGTGGATTAAACCTGGTTTAAATGCGCTTAACCTCTCACTTTGATGACAGTCTCATCAAATTCCGTTATATTTCTAATGATGCATGCGTGAACTAAACAGACATAATAAATAAGACAGTCACAAAATAATTATAAGTTAGAACCAAATATAACGTAAGTATGTGTAATGTTTGTAAAATGCATGCACTGTAACTTGAAACGTTTGTGATAGACGCATGACAGAGACTGGGTTTTCCGGAACGTTGAATCACATTTAAGGAAATTATTCAAGATGAGTATCCAAAAGTTGCTTACAAAAATACCAAACTATGTGGAAAATTCAAAACGAAAAGTCAAATGGCGAAATCAAAAGCTCAAACACATCACATGAATAGATAACAACTGTCATATTCCTTGCTTAGTCAAGAAATGTATGTAGAAAATGGTGATGAAACAAATAAGCAAGTACCAATCATTTCCTTCATGAAAGCAAAGAATTAATTAGATTGAGTTCGAATTAATAACATCATTTTAAATTTAAAATATGTGTAGGTTTGTTCGTTACCTTGTATCTAAAAGAGGACCCACATCTTCCTGCAGAAAGATTAACAGATTTATTTATTGTTTCTTAGGAAAGAATGAGTCCAATACATTGTCAAATATCAATACAAAATAGATTACTAGTAACCCATCTACCTTGTATCTAAAAGAGGACCCACATCTTCCTGCAGAAAGATTAACAGATTTATTTATTGTTTCTTAGGAAAGAATGAGTCCAATACATTGTCAAATATTAATACAAAATAGATTACTAGTAACCCATCTACTTTTTTTTAAATTCAGGTAGAAGGAAAATTACAAGACCTATTGACATCGTTCTAAATTGTACAGAGTTCCAAATCGATGCGTTAATGTAATTGGTTTTTTTTTTCAAAAAGAGGAATTGCTAACGCACCTATTGGTTTGTTTGAATATAGAGATTATCTATATATTTGTGAAGGCAATGAAGTTAGGTTTGATTATCCACAAATTATATTCGCACACAATGAGATGCAATTGTGTATAATTATTATGTCGTGTTAACGTTATAAAAAAGTGTATAGTAATCAGACGAAAGGTTATACTATCATATGTGGTGATTTTAACGCCAGGTGTGGATCAAATACAGACTATATTGAAGGTGTTGATGATATGAAGCCACGTACAACTATTGACACTACAGAAAATTACAATGGTGATCTATTTTGTGAATTTTTATCGGACACAAATTTTGCCATGTTAAACGGTCGAATAGGAATAAACAAATTTACATATATTTCTCCTCACGGGAGATCGGTGCTCGATTACATTTGTGTGCCATATGAGCAGTTAGAATCCGTTTTAGATTTTAAAATAATGAGAATGTCAGATGTAATAAATACTTTAAATTATAACCCAGAAAGCATACCTGACCGCTCGCTTTTATCTTATGATATTAAATACCCAGTGAATGTTGATGAAATTTCAAATCATTACCCAACCGAAGTAAAGATAAAACGTAATGCGCGCAAGATTCCAGATGATTTTTTAATAAGTGATGAAGTGCGACATAAAGTTCTGGATGCTATTGAGGAAATTGAACACTCCGTATATTTAGATCAAAATGTACAAAACGCATATGACGATTTTCGTAAATTGATAATTAACGAAATGGAGACAAAACTATCGCTTCTTCAACAGAAACATTTAAACAAACGTTCTATGACCTTTTACAAGCCGTACTGGAACCAAACATTACAAACGCAGGAACTTATCATGCGAGTGCGAAAAGAAATGGTTGAAATTTAAGGGCCCACCGCACAAAAAGAAACTTTTAAAAGAAAATTATTGTACTGAAAGGAAGATATTTGATAAAATTAACCGTAAATTTAAAAGAAAATACCAAATTCAGAAGGAAAATGAACTACATGAAAAACTTAAATCGACAAACAAACGTGAATTTTGGAAAAGCATTGAAAACTTGGCATTGCAAATGAAAGGAAAAATCAAATCCCGTGGGAAGTGGTTGACTCGGATGGAAACATAAACACTGATGAAAAGAAATTGTGCTGAATAAATGGAAATCAGACTTTGAGACATTATTTTCTAATAATTTAAACGGAACTACACCTGAGTATTCTGCGGAAAATGACCAAATGGACCTATCAAATCTAAACTGTTCTTTTACACGGGAAGAAATCGTTATTGCTGTAAAGCAAGCTAAACTTCGGAAAGCGGCTGGATGCGATGAAATACCAGCGGAAGTGCTCAAAAATAAAATCGCAATTGAACTGTTATATGTTATCTGTAACGGCTGCTTTGAATTGGGTAAAGTACCTGAGCAATGGACCCAAGGGATAGTTAATCCAATACTCAAACCAGGAACACAAGACAACCGACTACCATCAAATTACCGGGGAATAACGCTTGTGTCCGTACCCAGTAAGATATATTGCAGTGTACTAAACAACCGCCTGACCGCTTTTTTTTAAGAAAACAATATCCTTTGTGAGGAGCAGAATGGTTTCCGCAGTAAACGCAGTTGTGAAGAGCATATTTGGAGTTTTTGTAGCATTATTTCAAATAGGGAAATTTCAAAACATTTTTGTTAGTTTTATTGATATGCGGAAAGCTTTTGACTCTGTACCAAGACATTTATTGTGGTTTAAACTTCGAAAAGTTGGAATAAGTGGCAAATTTCTGTCTGCTTAACAATCCTTATATGAAAATGTTAGATGTACAGTTCGTGTCAATGACAGACATACACCATGGTTTAATGTGGACTGCGGAGTTAAGCAAGGCTGTTTATTGTCTCCCACGTTATTTGCCTCCTATATCAACGACCTTGCTGAACGTATCAATAATCTAAATTGTGGTGTTCGCTTCGATGATACTATGCTGAGTATACTTTTATATGCAGATGACATTGCACTAATTGCTCCGGACGAGGAAAGTCTCCAGAAGATGTTAGATACTGTTTCGGAGTGGTGCCGTGAATGGAAAATTGATATAAATCCAATCAAATGCAAAGTTATCCATTTCAGGAATAAACCTGTCAGTCGTTTGGACTTCCCATTCAAATGTTCCGACTTGGATACTGAGTACACTTCTTCATACAAATACTTGGGCATATGGTTCGACGAGTATTTGACTATGGACAAAGCAGTTAAGGAACTTTCGAGGTCAGCTAGCAGGACACTAGGCGCGCTATATGGAAAGTTCATTAGTGCTGGTGGAATGACTCAAAGTGTCTACACAAAATTATATTCCACTATGGTAGAACCCGTTTTATTCTACGGAGCAGGCATTTGGGGAACTAAAACATTTTCAGTGATTAGTTCGATTCAGAATAAAGCATCTAAGTTATTCTTGTCAGCTGGTAAATATAAACATCAAATACCGCCGTCAGAGGTGACATTGGTTGGTCCTCGTGTTTTACCAAACAGCGTATTGTTTGTATTCGTCTGATGTGTCGAATTACTAGATGATGATGTCCGTATTACCCGTAAGATATCAGCATGATGTGCAAATAGGCGTAAAGGATGGTACTACCAAGTAAGCAAAATGATACAAAAGATTAATGCTACGGACATCGTGAACGATAATAACATTACGACAAAAACTGCGATGAGAACAATTTATGAGCGCGTAATTATTGTAGACAACGACGAATTTGTTAGCGAACTTTTTAATGACAAGAATAATCCAAACGGCAATAAACTACGTACATATAGACAATACAAAGAAAAAGTAGAAACAGAAAAATATTTGAAACTTAAGTTGCCGAGATCGTTCCAACGAGTTGTTGCCCTGTTCCGAAGTGGATCGCTTCCGTTGGCAATCGAGACAGGCCGATACGCACGACCACAAATACCAATTAATGAAAGAAGTTGTAAATTCTGTCCGAATGACGTCTTAGAAAACGAGAAACATTTTTTAATGAACTGCACTATGTATGATGACTTAAGATATAATTTATTTTCTCGAGCCAAAAACTTTAGAGAAAACTTTGATACTCTTGATATTGACAGTCAATTTATCAGTATTATGAAATGTAAAGAAATACGATCCTCATTATCATACGCACTTTTCAATTTTTATCAGAGAAGAAAGAAATTTATTTGAATGTTAACATATATGTTTCATAGTTATATTTCTAAAGTCTTTTTAACTATCATTGTTACTTTTAAGAACGGATATTTTTGACTAGATCATTTATTTTATATCATCACATTTAAATTATTTTTGTTTCCCTAGAAATATATTTTTTTTTATTATTTTTTTTGTTAGTTTTCATTTAAAGAAGTGTATCCGGTTTTTGGCAAAACCTTTTAAACATTGCTTATGTTTTTAATCTGTAATCTTTTTATTAATATAGTCTATAGAATATTAATTGATACTTTTACTAGTAAATACTTTAAAAGCAGTTTGATTAATGTAATAAACCAGTAATTATTTTTTTGAATTTTATAAAGAAATGCTCATTTTATTTTTATATAAATGTACAGTTGTCTGTTGTGTTTGAAAGTGTCTTATAAGTCTATTCTAAGGCTGGATATTTGATCTCTGTTTGTATTATGAATTGTTATATATATATTGTCTGATCAAATATGTGACACTATAATACAATAATTATTTATTTATTTGATTTATTTATTTATTATTATAAACTGCGAATATTTAAATACTTTTACATTCTGTTTTGTTCATATGCAAGTATAATTATTTTGTACAATTATATGTTCCTATTGGACATTTACGTGTAGCTCATAACATGTTTACGTATTAAAACATCTCTGACATTTAGGTGTTATGTATAAGTGTTCATAATAAAGGTTAATCCAGACAACAAGAGTTTGACACCTCCTGAAAATAATAGTGTTATTATTAGACGATTATCCACCAAAGTCTGACGTGAAACTTAGGTTACTATACGGTCTTCTATTATGAGTAAAAGATATACTGTATATTAATCTATAAAAGGTCAAAAATGTGATAGAGTGTGAACAAAATCAAAATTAAAGGAAACTTAGGTTACTATACGGTCTTCTATTATGAGTAAAAGATATACTGTATATTAATCTATAAAAGGTCAAAAATGTGATAGAGTGTGAACAAAATCAAAATTAAAGGCTTGATTGAAGACAAAACAATAAACAATGTGCGAAAACAAATATGACTAATGACATATACTGTCTGCTGAATAAGGACATAAAGGTTAGCACATGGTTACTTCGTGAGCGCTAAAAGAGGGACGAAAAATACCAAAGGGACAGTCAAACTCACAAACTGACAACGTCATGGCTTAACTATCCGTAATCTGGTACCGTAGTGCAACAGTATGGCAACAAAAATAAATTGTCAGAACCAGTTGTAAATGGTTAACCCTACAGATTTGCATGAAACATTATCATATCACGCACAAAAACAAAACACAAATCACCGATCTTATCGAACTTACAGCACAGCAACTTATTGAGCAAAGATTATAAGGTATAGCAATCCAGATTAATGAAGGCAACATTAGTATACCACTGTTCGAAATTCATAAATCGATTGAGAAAAAAACAAATCCGGGTTACAAACTAAAAATGAGGAAACACATCAAATATAAGAGGAGAACTACGACACATACGAAACACAATACAATAAATTGGCACACACAGAAACGAACTATAATATAACAATGGCCATTTTCCTAACGTTATACATATTAAGATAACAAGCATGGGCGATTGAACCATGTTTTGCGTTTTGCGCCTAGCCAAACCTCGCGTTTTATGCTACCTACATGTAACCAATCAATTCATGATTTTCAAATATTTTCATTACATTGAAAAAAAAATAGTCTTGTTTTATATACTTGCTGTTCGGTGTGAGCCAAGACTCTGTGTTGAAGAATGTTCTTCAACTTTGTATTTGTTTGGCTTTTAAACTGTTTATATCTGAGCGTCACTGATGAGTCTTATGAAGACGAAACGCGCGTATGGCGTATTAAATTATAATCCTGTGTGATAACTATACTTGACCTACACAGGCAAATATCACTCACATCAATTTCACGTGAATTTAAATTTATGTGAAACTCACAATTTCACCTCAAACGATATAATACGTGAAACTCACATGCAATTAGTTTTTGTGAGTTTCATATGAATCTCATGTGAAACTCATGTGAATTTCATATGAAAATCACGTTAAAAAAATGTATGTGAAATTCACATTAATTTCTAAAATTGAATTATTCAATTTCATATGAAAATCACGTTAAAAAAATGTATGTGAAATTCACATTAATTTCTAAAATTGAATTATAACATCTAAATTTTCAAATTTAATCAAAATCATGAAAAATATTAAATTTTTGTTGGTTTAAATTTCACGTGAGATTCATGTGAAAAATTTGGTGACATCCCATTAGTCCGACAACCATTATTCCGACAGCCTATTACTCCGACAACCCACTATTCCGACAGCCCATTACTCCGACAGCCCATTATTCCGACAACCCATTACTCCGACAGCCTTTTATTCCGACAACCCATTATTCCGACAACCCATTACTCCGACAGCCCATTATTCCGACAATGTGTTTTTCTTATGAGTATTGGTAAATTTTCTTTAAAAAGTTCCGTTCTCTATGATATGTGTGGTTGTCCGTCTTGATTACAATTATTTTTTCCATGCGGGATATTTGTCTCAGTATATTAGAGTTAATACACATGCTTATGGCAACTGCTCAGTCTTTACCCTCGTCCCATATTCGTTTTAAGTGTAAAGGTACTTTATCTATCTTAATATTTCGTTGTTAGTGTGTCCATTATCAGTCTGTGCTGTTCTTGTTCGTTATTTTTTCGCATTTGTGTCTCGATCTACCTTCTTTATAAAAAAAGAAGTTGTGGTATGATTGCCAATGACATAACCATCCACAAAAGACCAACATGACACAGACATTAACAACTATAGGTCACCGTACGGCCTTCAACAATGAGCAATGTCCATACCGCATAGTCAGCTATAAAAGGCCCCGATATGACAATGTAAAACAATTCAAACGAGAAAACTAACGGCCTTATTTGTATAAAAAATTAACGAAAAACAAATATGTAACACATAAACAAACGACAACCACTGAATAACAGGCTCCTGACTTGGGACAGGCACATACACAAATACATGTTATGTGGCGGGGTTAAACATGAAAGCGGGATCCTAACCCTCCCCTAACCTGGGACAGTGGTATAACAGTTCAACATAAGAACGGACTATAAAAATCAGTTGAAAAGGCTTAACTCATCAGATGGACAAAAATACAAGTGAATGTGGCTGGGAACTTGTACATCCAGACAACAAAAAGACACTAGGAACATACCTGAGAGTATTCGCAGTTATCTGAAAGCACTGTAGTTCAAAGCCACTAACAACTAATAGAAAAATCATGCATCTAAGGCTTAACAAGATCTTCGATTCCCCCATTTTCGCGTATCAGGGGAGTGATGTTTCCCCTACTACATAAATAAATAAATATATCGGATTTGGATAACACTACCCGCCCTATTTGGTCGCAACACTTGCTCTCCTTGTATCACTCATCTTAGTTTTATTTAAATTAATTTTGTCGCAGAAATCTACAGTCAACGCATTTTGACTGCTCAAATAGAATGAGTGCAGTATATATATACTAGTATATGAAAACCAATAACAAACAAGTAAAAATGACATTCTTGTCCTGCTTGTGTCTTTGTCATATTGTCTAATTTAAAAAAAAATTAGTACATTATGTGTTTTGTTGGAAACTTGACATTTATTTTTCATTTGAAAAATGTTTTCAAGAAGAAGAAAAATATTTAGATATTATTGATAATTCACAATCGGTGCTCTTCCATTACATTAAGAATTGAAAATGCTAGATACTAAAAAAATCCTTTTGTACAGCTGATAAAGTTGAGGATAGGAGTCATTTTTCAATCGAATGCTCACTTCAATACATTCAATTTGTTAGTTCTTTTGAATTATGGAGTACATGTCTTGATACTGACTGTTATTTGATATCAATGTGTTAGTTGGTTTTTTTATATTTTGTCTTGGCTCCGATTGGGACCGAGGCTTATAGTGCTATATTGTAATGTCTTAATGTCATGAATGTTGACCCAATCATTAGACCGCCGCTTCGAAAAAGTGGAGGTAGACTGTTTTACCTCTGTCTGTCCGCCGGTCTAACCGTCCATCCGTCAGTTCGTCCGTCCGTCTCATAAATATTTTCGTTGCATCTTTTTCATGAACTACATTACAAGGATTTCTGAAAGGTTTATTGAAGTCGGCTATGGCGTGTGATGCGTTTACAAATTTATTACTCATTACATGTAACAGCCAAGTTGAAAATTGTCGTTACATTTTTCTCAGGAACTACAAGAAATTATTTCTGAAATTTGATTTCAAGATTTATGCAAGTCAGTTATACTGTGTGATGCTTTTTCAGATTCACAACTCAAACACATCCTGTCTACCGAAATTATTGGGCGGGTGTGTCATCAGTACCTCGTACCATCAATGTTTGTTCTTGATTTATATGCTCTTTAAAGATCCTTTAATTTGGAAAATGACACATTCTTTTCTGTTATATTCTATAAACAGATTTCGAATTGAGTATGTATAGAAAGTATTCGAACTACCTTAGCCTTATGTTATATATACGGGGTTATTTCTTAAAATATGTTATTACATATCTAGTTTAAACATATTTATTTTGAGTGGATTGGGAAACAAGTTTTGCAACTTATATTAATCCCTTTCCACTTTGCGGATGCGAGTGCTGCCTTGTAGCGGCATTAGCCTTCTTTTTTTCGAAATCTACAAGGTGTCTTTAACGTGCAAGAGATATGGCTCTCTCTTAACACGTGTCAGCCTTTTATCGTCCCCTTCCGACGGACTATCATCGTTTCCTTAAGACCATACTCGCAAATGGTGTCAAGGGAGAGCCGAAAATTGAGTTCCTGAAATTTTCATTCCGAACGGGAATCGAACCAGGAACCTTTGTGTTAGTAGTCCGATGCACTGACCACTACACCACGGCTCTCTGAAAATGTCTGATATTACATATCTAAACGTAATAATACAGAAAAACACATTTTATTTTACCCTGATACCTTAAGTGTCGGACTTATGGTTTGTCGTATTGGGCTGTCGGAGCAATTGGTTGTCGGACTATTGGGTTGTCGGAATAATGGGTTGTCGGACCAATGGGTTTTCGGACCAATGGGCTGTCGGAATAATGGCGTGTAACCAAAAATTTCACATCAGATATTTCACATCAGATTCATGTCAATTTCACGTGAATTGAAATTCACATGAGTCTGATGTGAAATTTTTCACGTGAGTTTCATGTAGGTGAATTTCATGTGAGTTTCATGTAAAATTCATGTAACTTATCAAGCCTGTGTATAATTAAGGGTTACTTTTATAAATTGTAACTTGGATGGAGAGTTCTCTCATTAGCACTCATACCACTTCTTCCTATATCTAATTAGTAAAATTGAGAAGGGAAATGGTGAATGTGTCAAAGCGACAACAACCCTACCGTAGAGCAGACAACAGCCGAAGGCCACCGAGAATTCCCGCATCCGAAGGCGTTCTTCAGTTGTCCCTTAAACAAATATATATACTAGTTCAGTGATAATGAACGCCATTCTTAACTCCGAATTATACACAAGAAACTAAAATTTAAAACATACAAGACTAACAAAGGCCAGAGGCTTCTGACTTGGGACAGGCGCAAAATTTCGGCGGGGTTAAACATGTTTATGAGATCTCAACCCTACTCCTATACCTCTAACCAATGTAGAAAAATAAACGAAAAACAATACGCACATTAAAATTCAGTTCAACAGAAGTCCGAGTCCGATGTCAAAAGATGTAACAAAAGAAATTAAGTAAAGTATCTTAATGTATATAGTCAAAAGAAGATCACATTGTCATAACATAAAGAAATTATTCCTGCGAAAAATATTTGAAAGGTATGGCTAAATCATGAAAACTACTGTTTAAATAATACGTGGCAATTTATTACTAATTATGAATTTATTTTCAACAAGTTTGATAACATGATAAATTTTAACAGAGTAAAATCAATACACGTTTTGAAATAGAATATAGAAGACATCAATAAAATAAAAAACTATTTGCAGCCTCATGAACAAATATTGTGATGATCTCAGTCAAAGAGAGGTTAAAGACACCGGAGGGACATTCAAACTCAACAAAACAAATTAATAACACCATGGCTAAACATGAAAAACAAACAAATATTGTTAAAAGTTGTTAAGTATTAAGTTGGAAATTTCTTTATCTTTAATTGAAATTTGAAACTGAAATCCATTAAATTTCCAGTATCCCAATGTAACTGGAAAAATAATTGCACGTAAAGTTATTTTAACAATTTTCTCCCGATTTGTACTTATTCTCTCCTGTCCTATATATCACTGGGGGTAAGCGGATTGTCGTAACTTTAATTGCAGATACAATTGTTAAAGATATGAAAATAAACCCAGGAATTTACTCTAATTTTAGTGTTCCTTTTAAACAATTAAAAACTTGTTGAAATGATTATTAAAAAGTGTGTTTCAGAGAAATATGAACAAACTACTTTAAATCAACTTTCAAAATTGGATTCCTCATCCAAACTTTGTCTTTATGGGGAATTAAACACTAATTGTCAGTCTGAGGATCATTTAAATTGCAATAATTTTATTCAGTTACTCTCAAAATTTAGGCTAAGTGATCATTCCCTAGGTATTGAATTGTTAAGGTACAGTAACATAAATCAGGAGCACAACGATTATGTAAAACATGTGGAGTTCTAGATGAAGAATTTCATTTCTCTTTGCATTGTGACAATATTAACATATCATTGCGTTCTTATCATGTTGCCTATCTAACAGACTATGTACCATTATTTCAACATCCTGATTCATTAAATTAACTACAACTCATTCTGCACCCAATCCCTGACGTTGTTTTTCATATTGGAGTCTTCATCACTATAGAACCGAGGTGTCAGGACCATGTCAGGCAAGCTTATAGTGGTGTTTTTTACATAAATTTATAACTGAACTCTTAAAATATTATTATTCTATATATTGTGTTGCATTACATTATATTACATTGTATTGTATAATTGTTTTATTATATTGTTCGACCCTTATGGGTGTAAAATTGCAATAAAGATTATCTTTATATCATAACCGTGTTCTAAGCAACACGTACATGCAGGTCATAAATTGATGTGCTGAATAAAATAAAATCGGTAACTACTGATGGATGCCGTAGAAGATACACATGAGTTTCGAGCGAGGATTTCTTGACATGGGCTGTAATTCTAAATCCACGGAATCGCACAGAACATTGTGTTAGCTTCGAACGTATGAGGTGGTTTATACCTAATCTACGCTGTCAGCTACTATAAACCTATAAACACTGAACTTAAGAATGGAATCGAAATTCATGTATGAGTAGCGTGTAGCCAGAATAATATTGAAAGATAGAACTGTGTGCTTCAACTCAGCGTGGTTCAGTGAGTTTAATAAATGGTTACGTGAACAGTTCTTTAAAATATTTCGAAAAAAAATCGCCTAAATACTTGAGTAACAGTCATGTTTTAGGGCATACAATACAGTGTGGATTCCATAACGAAATTTTGATGAAAATTTGCATATTGGCTTTTTATACTTGAAAAAATTAAATATGCAAAAAAACATACCTTCATGTGCTTCTTTTTGAGTAAGTTGAGGTCGATATTTCGGATATTTGCTTAACTTTCGGATATATGGACGCATTTTCCCTTACGACAGATATATAAACGTTTTTGTTTAAAAAAATAAACAAAAAAAGTTACGGTTATCTTTAAAATGTATGCCCATTGTCGGTTACGACCATCATCTATACTATAATTGAAGTTACCACCATCACACATTTAAAGTTACGACCATCATGCTTGGATTTTTGAATGACCATTTTACAAAAATTGGAATGCTTCTACATGTATGTATCAAATTTGGTTTCAATATTAACGCACTCACGATAAGTGTATATGAAATAAGCGGTTCGGCTCAAAGGAACCTTTTACTGCACGAAAATAGGGAAAACAAACTGCTCCATAGAGTTGTCTCCCATTTACGGAAGGTCGTAACGTAACCATCCGCCTAGTACCAGTGATATATGTGTTCATAATTATATTCAGTGAACTATAATAAGAAGATTGTAACATTGCATTTGGTATACGGTGGAATATTGTCTGTCATTTTTATTTGTATTGTCTGCTATGCTAGCCTATTAGTATTGATGGCCACATGAAAAAAGAAATGAACATTTATTTGAAATTGATCCAATAAAATAAATTACGTAAATATTGTTTTAAAAAAGAAATTGAAACGCACAAAGTTAATATATTCCGATGAAATTATGATTCTAATATGAAGTGCTTCTTTCGCTACGTAAACAACACTGTGATAAAATTCTCGATATATCCCACATCCCACGTAAATCCACATGTATTGAAATCTTTTTGCACACCCGTTGTCGATTTTATTGTTTTTAAAATTACTATTAAAAAAAGACAAAATCACTTTTATTTCATTTCGTATGCATAATAAAAAGAAGTAATAGACAAGAGCTCGAAGAAACCAACAAAATAAAAATAAAATAAAATTCCGCGAAAGTCTATTAATGTTTTTGGCGCATTTAAGTCATTTCAAAACATGACTTCATACAAATGAAAACGCTAGTGTTGAAAGTTTTTTTGTTACGTGAACTATTGAAATGTCGTGTACTATTGCATTAAAATTGATTATCAAGGTAGGTTTTGTTTGATTTTCTATTCTTTTGCATTATTCGCATATTTACTGATTTCAGCAAGTCAACATGGCGGCTCCTTAGTTACGAATGTCAACTTTAGATTTGATGGTAGCTCACGAGAAAAACATGTAAATTAAAATAACAATTGCTGGTTTTGAGAATGAAACAGATTTTTTTCAGCGGTTGTTCACGAAATTATCCATGCAAGATCTATTAGAATGTTTGAGCTTTATCTAACAGGGAGTAAAAAAAGAACAGTCATAGACACAGATTTTCCAACCCTCGCTTCAGTTTTTTTAATGATCGTATTTAACTAGACTCAAGCTGGCAGCCACTTTTATCGGCCAATCAAGATAGCAGCCACTTTTTTCCAGCAGCCAATTTTGGGGATATGTCTAAAAACCAAAAAACTGAATATATATATCATTTTATTCTGGTATCACCTAAGTTGGACAAAGGTATACAGAAAAACACATTAGTTTACATTACATTGCATATATGTACATTTGTTGAGGAAGCATTAAATATGAGTTTTTTACAACGGTATGATCAGTATAGCCGACAGGTTAACATCAGAGAGAATCCAGTTTTTCATTTATAATTCTAATAAATTGGCACAATTTTCGAAGTTTAGATTTCTGTTTTTGGTTCATAATAGCATTAAATTTTAAAACATTCAAGTTCGTTAGGTATTTCTTGTCAATAAGTAGTGTTCTATCTGTCAAGAGACTGCTGCATTCCATTACATAGTGGTATTCGTCACCTATAGCAACTCTGCACAACGGACACTTTCTCTGTTCTCGGGGAATGTTTTGCCATCTACCATTTTCAATTGGCAGTTTATGGTTCATTGTCCTAAACCGCGACATTGTTATTACATCTTTATCATCAAGTACATTAATGAGACTCAAACGTTCCAAAAATCGCTAAATATTAGTTAAATGTGTGACCAGGTGGAATAAGGCTCAGATAAATTATGCAGAACGTTCATATATTTTAATAAATATAATATATAATAGAAGGCAACGACAGATCTGAAATATACAGATAATGACAAATAAATACAACTTTACATATAAATGCATATGAATATATCATTTTGTAGCAAATAATGTATATTATGTTTAATTACACAATTGCAAATAAATATTAATGCAAAACACAGTTAAATGACAACTCTGGATGTAAACAATTTGTTAATCAATGCTAATGAAAACTGTTCACTAAAGTAAGTTGACCATACTACTATATAAAATACTGTATAACATTGAAAGTTAATTACAGGTAAAAAGAATATATAAAGTTTGAAATACAATTAGCAAAGTAAATGAAACTAAATAAATTATTTAAGTCAAAAACATTTAACCATAAACTAATTTGAAAAACCCTTAAATGTAAATACCTTATAATGCTGGCTACGGCTCTTAATGTTGTTTCTGGTGTTTCTTATTCTGCATTGACAATATAGTTAAAAAGTACAATATATATAGTCAAATGGTGAACTGTTAAACTAGATAGAACCAGATAAAACAATTATTAAGTAAGGTAGTTTGTCCAATAGCCAGTGGTGAGTAAATATCAAAGAGCCCAAATAGAGTATTTTGGATTCATTGAACCATATAATAAAAAATATGTTCAATATAGTAAGATCATTATAGTATAGGGTAAAATAGATATAAACTAAGTACAAAGTTGGAAATAATATCAAATAGATAATATGTATATAAATGAACTTGTCCACATACTCCCCAGCTAAGTTTTAATCGTCTCGATAATGCAAATATCTATATCCACATACTCCCTTTACTATCATAATAAATAACAGAAAAATAAGTCACAAAAAAAATAGGACAAAAAATAGAGACAAAAAAATAAGACACAAAAAATAAGATAATACTATGTACAACAAATGTCCTGAATGCATTTACTTAGAAAACACAGAATTTGGAAGTCTATTTGGATTCGTATGTTTCCCAGCAGTTGTTCTAGTTGTTCGTCTCGGTATAAACATATCATCTGAACTGTCCGATTCACTGCTTTTATCATCCACAGTTTGTTGCATATTACATTTCATGACATCACGACGATTCAAAGTTCTAGAAACACCAGCGCCATCATTAGGTTCTACAGTGACGGTGTTTTCTGACAAACGCACTACACGATAAACAGTCGAGCTCCAAGTGTCTTGTATCTTATTTCTTCCATGTACACCAAGGTTTCTAATATAAACTTTGTCATCGACACAAATTTCAGGATTGAAACGTTTCTCATCATGTTTAGTATTGCGGTATTCAGCACGATCTTTTGTCTGCTCCCCAGCTTTTCGTAAGCATATCGTAAACGATTCTGATGCGCAATAATCCATTCATCTAATGATTGATCAGTTTCATCAGTCTGATTTGTTCCAAGTAAAAAGTCAATTGGCAATTTAGGACTACGACCAAACAATAAATAATAAGGACTATAACCTGTTGTTGAGTTCTGTGACACATTGTACGAAAAGACTAATTCCGGTAAATACTTTGGCCAATGTTTCTTCCTATCTGGCGAAAGTGATTTCAGAAGATTGTGTAGTGTTCTATTAAAGCGTTCACATTGTGCGTTTCCTTCGGGATGATAAGGTGTAGTTCGAGATCTACTAATTTGGTACAGTTTACAAAGCTGACAGATAACATTAGATTCAAAGTTCCGACCTTGATCGGAGTGTAGACGTTCTGGTACTCCATAAACACTAAACCATTCAGTCAACAATACATTCGCAACAGTGTCTGCTTTCTGATCTTTCGTAGGTACTGCACGAGTAAACTTTGTAAAAATATCGGTCATAACTAATACATTTTCTTTTCCGTGTGCTGGTTCAAGAACAGTAAAGTCAATTGCAAGTATTTGTAACGGTCTGTTAGCTATCAAATGGCCCATTGCTGGTCTTATGGCAGGTTGTGGCATCTTTGAAACAATGCAACGTTCACATGATTTACAATAATCCTTGATCTGTCTAAACATTCCCGGCCAATAACACCTGATTCTAATATTGCAGAATGTGCGCTCAATTCCTTGATGACCTAATTTATCAGGACAGTTCTTCAATACTTTGTCCCGTAAAACGGCTGGTAAAATTAATTGCTTCAAGTGTCCCTCATTTGGATCAATGATTACCCTATAAACTAAACCATCTTCTACTTCAATACGGTCCCACTGACGTAATAATGTTACTAACGGCCTTTCAAATTTCCGCTGCTCCGATCTCAATGGTTTACGTTTAGTGTTCCATATTTCAATAAATTTACCAATCACTGTATCTCGTTTCTGTAAATCTGTAATCTCCTGTCTATCTAAAGTAGGTAGTGTCACGAATGATTCCTCTGTATAAACTGTTTTCCTTGACACAGATTGTATATTTGCTGCTAAGTCATTTGGTACAACAGTTCCTGCAGCAAAAGTTTGAAGTAAATTTTTAACATCATCAGATTTCGAAAGTTCAATTTTATCGTGCATACGGGATAGTGCGTCGGCATTGGTATTATGTTTAGCTTGTCTATATTTTACCTCAAAATTGAAAACGGCTAATTTCGACAACCATCTTTGTGCATGTGCACTTAGTTTCGATGTTTGTAAATAACACAATGGATTATTGTCTGTAAAAACTGTAAATTTGGATCCAAGTAAATAATCTCTAAATTTTTCTGTAATTGCCAAAGTTAAAGCAAGGAGCTCTAATTTTCTGGAACTATAGTTATCCATATTGCGCTCATTTGGCCTTAAAGCACGACTAGCATACGCAACAACACGCAATTTTCCATCGACAAGTTGTGACAAAACAGCACCTAATCCTTGCATACTTGCGTCAGTTTCCAAAATAAACGGTTCATCAAACTTCGCATAACTTAATATTGGAGCAGTAACTAAGTGTTCTTTCAGAGTATCAAAAGCAGTCTGACAATCAGTAGTCCATTCCTTACCAAATAATTTTCGTGGATGAGGTGTAAACTTTTCAGCTAATTTGTGTAAAGGTCCTGCTATTTTACTAAATCCCTGTGTAAATCGCCGGTAATATCCTGCTAAACCCAAAAAAGACTTTAACTTCTTAACGGTTGTAGGTATTTCAAAATCTTGAACTGCACTGATTTTATCTGGATCTGTATGAATTCCTTCATCTGAAACGACGTGGCCCAAATAGCGAACTTCTCGTTTAAAAAAATGACATTTGGATGGCTTCAGTTTTAAACCATGTTCTCGTAATCTCTTGAAAACAACTTCTAAACGCTTCAAATGTTCTTCAATATTTGCAGAATACACAATAATGTCATCTAAAAAAACTAACAAAATGTTAAAAATTTCATCTCGAAAGCAATGTTGCATCAAACGCTGAAATGTTGCAGGTGCGTTGCATAATCCGAACGGCATTCGTAGATATTCGTAAAGTCCAAACGGTGTTGTAAAAGCAGTTTTCTCTATATCATCTTCATGCATCGGCACGACATTGTAACCACTAGTTAAATCCATCGTTGAAAACAATTTAGCTCCACTCAAAGCATCAAAGGATTCCTTAACACGAGGTAATGGATAAGCATCTTTGTAAGACTTCTGGTTCATTTTTCTAAAGTCCACGCACATGCGCAGAGAATTGTCTTTCTTTCTCACTAGTACGATAGGCGAAGCGTAAGGACTTGTGCTTTCACGAATAATCTTGTTTTCAACTAACTTCTGTATATGCTGCTTGACTTCTTCATACTGGTTAGGCGGAATTCGTCTATACGGTTGAACAATCGGTACATCATCTACTGTGCGAATTTTATGTTTTACTGTCTTTGTATATCCAACTTCAGTATCACTTTTCGAAAAAATGTCACTATAGTTATAGAATAATGTTTTTATTTGATCTCTCTGCTTGGTTGATGTTGACAAATGGCTAATATCTACAGGCATTTCAAAATCTTCTATCTTTGACAAATCCACATCAGTTTCTGCACAATAAGCAATATCATGATTATAAATTTCCTCTGTATGACCTGTTCGTATAAATTCAACCTGTCCTTTATCATGGTTTTCTACATCACCTTTCAATAAAATACCAACTCTAGTTCTCGGAGCAAGCCATATATCATCATCTCCAATATTAGCAACTCTAAAAGTTAATCGTCCATTTCGAACAGTAACAAATGTATGTACAACAATAAAAGAAGAAGGCAAGTGTCCACTAGTGTGTAAAGGTTCAACCACAGCATCATACAATCTTGGTAAATTCGGCCCAGTTCCATTTAAAATAATCACAGAATTCACAGGAATACGAACTGGTGAACTAGAACAAAGTTTAATAAATCCAATAGTATTACAATGTTCGTTTTTGTCACAAGCTTTAAAAAGTTCTCTAAGTTTAAAATTTTCGGCTATTTCGGTAACTTGTTCTGAATACTGGTTCCCATAATCTTCTTGCAAAAGTTTTTTACATAAGCTAATAACGTTCATTCCCAAAAGTCCAGGGACATTTTCTTTTCTCATACGGGTATAACTATCAATAGGATCATTCACAATCAAAACACCTCTGTTTGGCAAACGTTGGCCCATAATGTCAATTTCAACTTCAACATATCCTATATACGGTATACAAGTTCCATTTGCACCTTTCAGATTAAACGTAATATCAGTTTGTAGATCAGTACACCTCTTCAGAAAACGGGTATAAAACGACTCTGTAACTGTTGTAACAGTTGACCCAGTATCTACTAGACAGTTAACTTTAAATCCCGCAACGAAAGCACTAACGATTGGACATTTACCCACTAAACGATCAGCTTGAATTGAGTCCATATGGTTATAATCTACAATGGGACTCTTCACAGTAGACTCTACCCGTTTCCCGACTTCTTGGAATTCACAACTGGACAATCTGCAATCTTGTGACCTGGCTCATTACATCCAAAACATAACAAAGTACGTCGTTGTGGCTCAAACCTATTGTATCTACTGTTATAACTAGTCGACTGTTGCTTTGTATTAACGATCTTTGTTAATGTTTCAATCTGTTCACTTTGTTTCTGTACAATACCCAATAATTGGTTGAATTTATCAGATTGTTCACTACTACTGTCAGTTTTATCCTTACCAGCGCAAACATCAGTTGTAGATTCTTCCGGTACAGTATCGGTTGTTTCGCTTTTCATCTTTGTGTTGTATCTTTTATCTTTATATTCTTCCTCCTCAGACCACATAATAGCTTCTTCACGTAAATCCAAAAATGGTATATGAGATTGTGCACGAACTATTTGTTTCAGATGTTTTCTTAAGAAACTGTCTTGTACATTTTGTGAAAATTGGTCGCACAATGTTTTCTCTTTATTATGCATCCAAGTAGAATCTTTATTTGTTATTTTACTCATTAAATCCATTAACACATACGAATATTCCCTGAGAGATTCATTTGGCTTTTGCACACGATCTAAAAAATTCTTCTGTAGTTTAGTAATGTTATCCTTTACACCAAATGCATCTTGTAAAATTTCTAAAATTTGATCTGGACTTTGTCGAACTAGATGAGAACGGTATTTCACTTCATCTTTAGCAGAACCTTCAAGTTGTAAATATATAAAATCCGCTCGTTCTTGACGGGACATCTCACGTGCATGTAACACGGTATTAACATCTTCAATCCAATCTTCAACTTGAAAATTATATCCAGTAAACTTTGGAACTTTTCTGTCTTTTTGCACATAAACAACATTCTTTTCGTTCAATGGTGTCTTTTTCACTTCATTTTCAACACTAGGTTTCCAAGAGAGTTCTTTAATTCTATTCTGTAACTCAGTCACTTGCTTTTGTAAAGACTTACAAGTAGGATTACTTGCCATTATCAACTTTCAAAACTATTGAAAATTACCACAAAAATATATACAAAAATTGCAAAAATACACAATATATAACTCCACTCTATATTCACACAAAATAAATCAATGCATAACTATAATCCAGTATGAAAAATACACATAATCCAAAATGAATAAAACACATAATCCAGATTGAAAAAATAATAAACATATTTCATCATATGTCACCATGTATCACAATATCACATATATTCCAAATACAGAAAACAGTAACTTCATTGATAAACGGTTTCGGCATTGTTATACATCTCCGCCAATGTTCGTCCTCAATCGTAAACTCCGACAATGTTCGGTTAAGTCCGTATATATTCCAATAACACAAGTCGTCTCCGTCACTGGTCGGCTCCTTCCGTGGATTTCCGGTCTGGTAAAAACTCCGTCATAGTTCGGTCATCTCCGTGGATAGTCCGATGACACACACATCAGCTTCGTAAATGCTCAATGTTCAATATAGTAAGATCATTATAGTATAGGGTAAAATAGATATAAACTAAGTACAAAGTTGGAAATAATATCAAATAGATAATATGTATATAAATGAACTTGTCCACAAATGCAATCTTACACCGGAAATCGACAATTTCACGGCTTGTACTGGTTCTAAAAGCATTTCATTCCGTTTAAAATATGTATGTGAAGCTAGCAGTCCGTTCATTAGTTGATATTCGATAATTGATATTCAATATCCAATCGGCCGCTAGCAGTCGGTTAAATATTCAAATTTAGTTGAAAATCATTAAAAAGCATGAGGGAAGGCTACGCCGGAAATCGTTTTATGACCCCTTCAAGCTGTCGTAAATTTTCGTTATCCTCGAATATAAACCATTATAGTTGCATATTTGTCTTTATTTTATATAGATGTTTATCAATAAATCGACACCAAAGATGTAATTTAATATATTATATAACAAACAAAAACAAAAACCATCACTCCAGAAACATTTAAAAATAAAAATAATAAATATGTATGGAAAGCCAAAAATACAAAAACCGAAATGTATAGTGAAAACCTACCGAGGACTGCTTAAATAAGGTTAAACCCGGGCGATTTTGAACCTCTGTGGTGGCTAGACGGGCCCGGATATCAGAAAAATATTTAAGTGGAGAATAGCCTGGGTCAAGACCTTTGAAATGAGCTAGGTCCAGTTCGGATCTTTGCCGTAGGTATATGCCGAAAAGTACCGAATGTGTGTTTGGTATGGAAACTACGTAAATGGGCGACTTGAACCTCTGTGGTGACTAGACGGGCCCGGATCCCAGAAAAATATTTAAGTGGGGAATAGCCTGGGTCAAGACCTTTAAAATGAGATAGGTCCGGTTCGGAACTTTGCCGTAGGGATATTCCGAAATGTACCGAGTGTGTGATTAATGATGAAAATTTGCCATAAGGGCAACTTTGAACCTCTGTGGTGGCTAGACGGGCCCGGATCCCAGAAAAATATTACAGTGGGGAATAGCCTGGGTCAATACCTTTGAAATGAGCTAGGTCCAGTTCGGAACTTTGCCGTAGGTATATGCTGAAAAGTACCGAATGTGTGTCTGGTATGGAAAATACGTAAATGGGCGACTTGAACCTCTGTGGTGACTAGACGGGCCCGGATCCCAGAAAAATATTTAAGTGGGGAATAGCCTGGGTCAAGACCTTTAAAATGAGCTAGGTCCGGTTCGGAACTTTGCCGTAGGGATATTCCGAAATGTACCGAGTGTGTGATTAATAATGAAAATTTGCCATAAGGGCAACTTTGAACCTCTGTGGTGGCTAGACGGGCCCGGATCCCAGAACAATATTACAGTGGGGAATAGCCTGGGACAATACCTTTGAAATGAGCTAGGTCCAGTTCGGAACCTTGCCGTAGGTATATGCCGAAAAGTACCGAATGTGTGTCTGGTATGGAAAATACGTAAATGGGCGACTTTGAACCTCTGTGGTGGCTAGACTGGCCCGGATCCCAGAAAAAATATTTGAGTGGGAATAGCCTGGGTCAAGACCTTTGAAATGAGCTAGGTCCAGTTCGGATCTTTGCCGTAGGTATATGCCGAAAAGTACCGAATGTGTGTTTGGTATGGAAACTACGTAAATGGGCAACTTGAACCTCTGTGGTGACTAGACGGGCCCGGATCCCAGAAAAATATTTAAGTGGGGAATAGTCTTGGTCAAGACCTTTAAAATGAGTTAGGTCCGGTTCGGAACTTTGCCGTAGGGATATTCCGAAATGTACCGAGTGTGTGATTAATAATGAAAATTTGCCATAAGGGCAACATTGAACCTCTGTGGTGGCTAGACGGGCCCGGATCCCAGAAAAATATTACAGTGGGGAATAGCCTGGGTCAATACCTTTGAAATGAGCTAGGTCCAGTTCGGAACTTTGCCGTAGGGATATACCGAAGAGTACCGAATGTGTAGTTGATATGAAAAATACGTAAATTGGACAATTTTGAACCTCTGTGGTGGCCAGACGGGACCGGATCCCAGAAAAATATTTAAGTGGGAATAGCTTGGGTTAAAACCTTTAAAATGAGCTAGGTCCGGTTCGGAACTTTGCCGTAGGGATATACCGAAGAGTACCGAATGTGTAGTTGATATGAAAAATACGTAAATGGGCATCTTTGAACCTCTGTGATGGCCAGACGGGCCCGGATCCCAGAAAAATATTTAAGTGGGGAAAATCTTGGGTGAGCTAGGTGCAGTTCGGAACTTTGCCGTAAGGATATACCGAAGAGTACCGAATGTGTAGTTGATATGAAAAATACGTAAATGGTAACTTTGAACCTCTGTGGTGGCCAGACGGGCCCGGATCCCAGAAAAATATTTAAGTGGGGAATAGCCTGGGACAAGACCTTTGAAATGAGCTAGGTCCAGTTCGGACATTTGCCGTTGGGATATGCAGAAATGTACCGAGTGTGTGTTTAATAATGAAAATTTGCTATAAGAGCAACTTTGAACCTCTGTGGTGGCTAGACGGGCCCCGATCCTAGAAAAATATTTAAGTTAGGAATAGGCTGGGCAATACCTTTGAAATGAGTTAGGTCCAGTTCGGAACTTTGTCGTAGGTATACTAGTACATGTATGCCGAAAAGTTCCGATTGTGTGGTTAAAATGAAAAGTACGTTAAAACACAACTTTGAATCCTTTCGATGGCCGACGTGCCCGGATCCCAAAAAAATATTTAAGCAAGGAGTAGTTCAGGTCAATACCATTGAAATGAGCTAGGTCTGGTTCGGAACATTGCTGTAGCAATGTGCCGAGAAGTACCGAATGTGTTGTTAATCTGGGAAGTTTGCTGAGATGCTACTTTAAACTTCAGGGTTAATATTAAACGTTACATTCTGACTGCTGTTAATTTTCGCTAAGTTCTGTAAGTTTATTGCATTAATACAGGATATAAAAACATACCTAAAATGAAAAAAATACGAGTTAAACTGATTTCATACCTAGCTAATAAAACAGAGTCATATTTTCATAGAACCCTTTCAAGAGAATTTACAATTGATTTTTTTTCTGTAAAGAATATATAAGTGTATGTTGAGTTAAAGAAATAAACAAAGTTTTTAGAAAAATGATGCATTAAATTGGGTATGACAGCGAGTACTTTTCAGAATACCAAGTCAAAAAGGCACAATCATTTAAAAAAATACAGTTGGAAACATTTCGATATTTGCAGAAATATGTACAAGAGGAACTTTTCAAAAACCACCTTGAGTTGGGTAGACAAGTCACATTTTGCATGAAAATAATATAAAGGAAACAAATATTTTCCGGAGTAGTTACTCACCAGAAAATCATTCCCAACGTCTCATAAGGGCTAGTGATGCCCTACAGGTTATAAGTTTACTTCTTAAAACGGGTACCCTCTTGGCAAAGGATTTTGGGTTAAAAGGATAAAGAAGAAAACCAAAGGAAGTGCTGGTAAAGCTTATTGATGTCAACGCATCATGTGTGAACCCGTACAAAGGTGTTTCCTAAAAATGAATTCATACTACAAGCAAAAAAAAAACGTGGAATACCTTATACATCTAGATTAAGGAAATACGACTTCAACAAGACATAGCAAAGGAATCTGTTATTAAGGCGAAAGATGGTAGAAAATTACCACAGTGACCATTGAACCATTTTTAGGCAAGTCGAAGTGCTTTGCATACATTTGATAAGTAAAATGTCAGAAGCACACAAGTAAAGAAGGCATCGAAGGTACAGTAAATGCTTCGAGTAGAGTTGGTAAAAACCAACCCCGCAACAGGTGAAAGTTGTTCCATTTTTTGGTCAACTGAAGTTATTTTTACAGAAACAACCAACTAAGACACTTAACTAACGTTCAAAGTTATGAAAGTATAGCATATTGCATGCGTGATTGAAGGGGGTGACCGTTAAGACATATTGTAGAATTACACCTTCATATGGATAAATTGTACCCCTAAAGGGTAAATCTTACATTCGCCTTTCAGTAAAACTAGCACAAAAGAACTCCATTATTAACGTGAGCTGTGTTATCAAAAGTAGACATAAAGAGGTGAATCAGAAAAGTACACACAAAGTGCGCCAATATAAAAAAAAAAAACACGTGAAAATGAGTTGAACCATAAGGGTTTAGTTTCCCCCATGTGTTTGAAACACATTGACGAATTTTAAAGGTTAAATACTAGAACTAGCTTTTCTATCAACGTGTTTGGGTATGATGGTGTTGAAATAAACAACAACGATTGAAAAAATGACGAACCCAAGAAAAATTTCAAAGAACATCGGAAAGGACAGAACCCACGCAGACATGTAACTAAACAACATTACTGATAGATAAAAAAAGTTTATCACATTTGTTCAGAGCCAAAGTGTCATCTACAATGTTAAAGTATTTTTTGTCGAAAGTGTAAGAAGCACTGTTTGAGAGAAGACATTTTAGACGAAAATTCATAGTACTAGTATTTGGATTAGAGGGCTGGAGTGAAAATCAAGATACCTGAAAAAGATACCTTTATAAGATATACAAATGTAAAAGTAAAATGCGATTTCCTTATGTTAATTATGGTGACGTTTAATGTTACTTATAACATATAGACACATGCCAACCTGACAAGTCAAAAGCTCACACGAATGCTTACCAACAAAATACACCTTCAGGTTTTTTACTACCGCGTCAGGTATGATGTTGGAAAATACAAAGAAACAAAAGTGTACCCAGGGGGTGACATGGTTATATATGTGTGGCTTGTAAGGAAGAGGAGATGAAGGACATTGCAGACTTGTTCATGGATAAAAATACCTGGTGATGACTGAAGAAGATCCCCAATGTTTTAAAGCGAGTTCACGTTGTCACATGTACGATGATGAATTAGGGGAAGGCAAAGTGCGTGATCGCGACCACTTGATCGTAAGTATCGTGATGCAGCACAGATAATTAATGTAACTTAAACTTACTTACCTATGTTTCCATTATATTTCACAACTTAACAATGTATGACGCCCACTTGTTCGTAAAGGCATTGGGGTATACTGTTTTTGAAGTGAACTGCATTCCAAATACCGATGAAGAGAACATTAGTCTTTCTAAGAAAGTTGATGGGTAAGACATTCTATTCATTGATTAGTGTATGTTTATGTTATTTTATATATTTAGCCATTTGAAGCTGAACCAATGTAAGGTATTGAAGTCTTGTTTTAGGAGCATTATGAATGAATGATAAACAAAGTGTGTACCCCTACGATTTCATGAAGGGTCCTCATAAGAAGAAGAAAATACAACTACCATCTGCTGACCAGTTTTACAACCGACTTAACAATGAACACATTATTGTGGTTGACTATGCTCAAGCAAAAAATGTGTTAACTAGATTTAATTGTCAAACATTACAAGACTACCGTGATGTGTACTGGAAAAGAGACGTTGTGCAATTGGATGATATATTTGAAAACTAGTGTCATTTGTTTAAAAGCTAACGGGCCTTGATGTATTTCATTCTTACACACACCAGGGATAGCTTACGATTCGGCGTTAAATATAAGCAAAGTTAGATCACAATTGTTACACGACCCAGACATGTTACTTCTGTTTGAATAAGCAACACGAGAGGGGACTGTGCTCAAATAAGCCATCGACATTGGGTTGCCAACAACAAATACATACATGAATGCGACCCTCCACAACCTTCCCAATGACTTTTTTTGGAATACTTAACTAGTAGTACTAACTATGAGTATGTGTTGGCTATGTCAGAACCGTAGCCAACAAGGGTTTTGAATTAGTGGACGACTTTGAAGTCATTGACATGTGGAAAGAGGAGGATGAGGTTGGGTACACAATTGAATGGGATTTGGTTACTCAGTCGACCTTTACGATAAGCTAAACGATTTATAGTTTTCACATGAAAAAAGTTGGTACCGTATTCAAATCCGACAAAGGTGTACAGAATGTTCTTTATGATAAAAATTTGAAACAGAGTTATTCAAATGGGTTGGTATTAGCAAAAGTGTATCATGTGTTAAAATTTAAACAATCATGTAGGCTTGAAATTTTGCATTTACCTGAATATTCACCTTATAACCATAACTACCACTCGCACCCTGTCTGAAAAAAAACCATTTTATTTTCAAACTGATGAACAAAGTTTGGAAATACCATGGTACACATTCTCAAACGGATGAATATAAAATAAGTGACTAACGAAAAACAATCGTACACATGACAGGCCTGTGTATTTGGGAGCATGCATCTTAGACATTTCAAAGATTTTAATGTACGACATTCATTATGAAACCTTCGGGAACAAAGTTCGACTATTGTTTACCGACACTGATAATTTAGTCTATTAAATTCAAACTGACGACTTTCTAAAGACATGGTATCTCAAATTCAAACAAGTTTGACACACTTAACTATTGTACGAACAACCTATCGTTGAATTCCAAATAACGTCAGCAAATAGTGATTGGTGTGTTTGAAGATACATTTGGTAGTCAAATGATTGCTGAGTTTGTAGGGCTTCGTGCAAGATGTTTTTATATCGAATGAAAAATGGTTAAAACACAAGGAAAGCTAAAGGATAAACCAAACAGGTCAATCGACAGAATATTCCGTGTAACCATTACCAGCCGTGTTTTTTTACCTACCAAAGTTGTCATAGAAAAATGAACGTCATTCGCAGTTACATTTAAATCGTGATGACTTAAGAAACTAACACACAAGATGACACACGTTACATTTTAAAAGATGGAATCAGAACACTGGTGCATGGACATTTTCAAATTGAAAACGAATACCTAAGAGACGTATGGTGATAGAAGTAACAATGCCTGGATTCATCAAACCTCTAAAACATATTGTTATATAAGGAACAACAACATTTGTCATATGTTAAAATAATATGAATGATATTGAAAGATGAATGCAATTTCGCGCCCGTTTGGAGGCTCGAAAACTTAAAATAAGTGTTACGTGTACACAACATTCTACTTCCAAAAAACCCACTCTCAATGGGAAATTGTAGAGAACAGTTAAAACTTTTCATATTTGAGAAGTTTGTTAATGCGGATTACCCTACTTTCCCAACCTTTTTATCCTACCGTTATGGGACATGTAACCCCATTGGACGACAACTAGCAAATAAAGTTGAGAATGAAAATGGGGAATGTGTCACAGAAACAACAACCCGACCATAAAACTTCCTTCCCTCCCTACGTAATGGTAAATTTCTTGAAATCAAGATCTGCTACAACACATGACAGACAATTTTGGATTCTATGGAAATTGAGAAATACATTACAATCCCAGTGTAACCTATTGGAGACGGATATAAAACGACTAGAGAAAGATTTTATAACAACCATTAAAGAACTTGAGAAAAAGGTAGATGAGTTTAAGACCACTCTGCAACAAAAACTTTAGGTACATAAGATTAAAAACTTGACACATAAAAACATTGATGCACTCTTGGAACGTCCATTGTCAATGGAAGCTTAAGAGCAAAACAAGGAAGATCGAGAGAGTCTGTTGATCTGTGATTTATTGAAACATGCTGGTGTGAGATCAAAAACCCTAGGTGGTTCTTCACCTGGTAAAGATATAACCCAGATGTTTAAGCCTTCACCATATTGCTCGCATAGGGAAAGTAGCCTTTATGATCTTGTGCAAACTGCCAAAGACTATACTTGCTAAAAGGTTGTTACTGCAAATCTGATTGTTTAATACAAGAATTAAAGGACTTAAAGTACATTTTCCATTGAAGAAAGATCTATTTCAAACCACCCTTGGTTCGTTTTTCTGAAGTTAAGGTTCATAAAAGGACCCTTTTACGTAGACTTCATACGTTTGGGTTTGAGTGTTCTATACGTGGGACAAAGTTAAGACTTCCTCGGTCCACCTAAGGATGTATTCCTTTTTAAACACGCTTTTCTTAAAAAGTACTTCAAACTGTATCGACTACTTTAGATTTACCCTGTTTTAATGGAAGAAGATTACCATAAAAGTTCCGTACACTTTGTGTTCGTGTTCAGTTTAACTGTCATTAAAAGGAGTCATCTTGATGGATCTACGTTTGGAGGTGTTATACTGATGAACGAGATTATTCAACACATCGATGTTAGTACGCGTAGAATAAGCCAAAAGTATTTAAAAAAGACAATTTTCATGGTTCTCATCCAACATTCAAAGAAACTTGTTTTTTCTTCATTTTCGGTAGAGTACAGTTCAATGTTGTGTTTCTGACGAAACTCTTCAGCCTCTTTGCTGCAAAGTTCAGCACCTTTATCTGTTCATAGCTTTGGAACAACCCATGATGGTGTGATGAACGTTTGTAATGCATCTTTGACTGTGACACATTTCTTGTTATGAGGGACCAATGTTTCCCCTAGAAGTACTGTCCTTACCAACATCACACTAAGTACTTCACGGGATATCACTACGGAAAATTTTCAAACACACATTCGGTACTTTTCGGCATATACCTACGGCAAAGTTCCGAACTGGACCTAGCTCATTTCAAAGGTCTTGACCCAGGCTATTCCCAACTTAAATATTTTTCTGGGATCCGGGCCCGTCTAGCCACCACAGAGGTTCAAAGTCGCCCATTTACGTATTTTCCATACAAGACACACATTCGGTACTTTTCGGCATATCCCTACGGCAAAGTTCCGAACCGGACCTAGCTCATTTTAAAGGTATTGACCCAGGCTATTCCCCACTTAAATATTTTTCTGGGATCCGGGCCCGTCTGGCCACCACAGAGGTTCAAAGTTGCCCATTTACGTATTTTTCATATCAACTACACATTCGGTACCCTTCGGTATATCCCTACGGCAAAGTTCCGAACCGGACCTAGCTCATTTTAAAGGTATTAACCCAAGCTATTCCCCACTTAAATATTTTTCTGGGATCCGGGCCAGTCTGGCCCCCACAGAGGTTCAAAGTTGCCCATTTACGTATTTTTCATATCAACTACACATTCGGTACCCTTCGGTATATCCCTACGGCAAAGTTCCGAACCGGACCTAGCTCATTTTAAAGGTATTAACCCAAGCTATTCCCCACTTAAATATTTTTCTGGGATCCGGGCCCGTCTGGCCACCACAGAGGTTCAAAGTTGCCCATTTACGTATTTTTCATATCAACTACACATTCGGTACCCTTCGGTATATCCCTACGGCAAAGTTCCGAACCGGACCTAGCTCATTTTAAAGGTATTAACCCAAGCTATTCCCCACTTAAATATTTTTTCTGGGATCCGGGCCCGTCTGGCCACCACAGAGGTTCAAAGTTGCCCATTTACATATTTTTCATATCAACTACACATTCGGTACCCTTCGGTATATCCCTACGGTAAAGTTCCGAACCGGACCTAGCTCATTTTAAAGGTATTAACCCAAGCTATTCCCCACTTAAATATTTTTTCTGGGATCCGGGCCCGTCTGGCCACCACAGAGGTTCAAAGTTGCCCATTTACGTATTTTTCATATCAACTACACATTCGATACCCTTCGGTATATCCCTACGGCAAAGTTCCGAACCGTACCTAGCTCATTTTAAAGGTATTAACCCAAGCTATTCCCCACTTAAATATTTTTTCTGGGATCCGGGCCCGTCTGGCCACCACAGAGGTTCAAAGTTGCCCATTTACGTATTTTTCATATCAACTACACATTCGGTACCCTTCGGTATATCCCTACGGCAAAGTTCCGAACCGGACCTAGCTCATTTTAAAGGTATTATCCCAAGCTATTCCCCACTTAAATATTTTTCTGGGATCCGGGCCCGTCTGGCCACCACAGAGGTTCAAAGTTGCCCATTTACGTATTTTTCATATCAACTACACATTCGGTACCCTTCGGTATATCCCTTCGGCAAAGTTCCGAACCGGACCTAGCTCATTTTAAAGGTATTAACCCAAGCTATTTCCCACTTAAATATTTTTCTGGGATCCGGGCCCGTCTGGCCACCACAGAGGTTCAAAGTTGCCCATTTACGTATTTTTCATATCAACTACACATTCGGTACCCTTCGGTATATCCCTACGGCAAAGTTCCGAACCGGATCTAGCTCATTTTAAAGGTATTAACCCAAGCTATGCCCCACTTAAATATTTTTCTGGGATCCGGGCCCGTCTGGCCACCACAGAGGTTCAAAGTTGCCCATTTACGTATTTTTCATATCAACTACACATTCGGTACCCTTCGGTATATCCCTACGGCAAAGTTCCGAACCGGACCTAGCTCATTTTAAAGGTATTAACCCAAGCTATGCCCCACTTAAATATTTTTCTGGGATCCGGGCCCGTCTGGCCACCACAGAGGTTCAAAGTTGCCCATTTACGTATTTTTCATATCAACTTCACATTCGGTACCCTTCGGTATATCCCTACGGCAAAGTTCCGAACCGGACCTAGCTCATTTTAAAGGTATTAACCCAAGCTATACCCCACTTAAATATTTTTCAGGGATCCGGGCCCGTCTGGCCACCACAGAGGTTCAAAGTTGCCCATTTACGTATTTTTCATATCAACTACACATTCGGTACCCTTCGGTATATCCCTACGGCAAAGTTCCGACCTGGTCCTAGCTCATTTTAAAGGTATTAACCCAAGCTATTCCCCACTTAAATATTTTTTCTGGGATCCGGGCCCGTCTGGCCACCACAGAGGTTCAAAGTTGCCCATTTACGTATTTTTCATATCAACTACACATTCGATACCCTTCGGTATATCCCTACGGCAAAGTTCCGAACCGGACCTAGCTCATTTTAAAGGTATTAACCCAAGCTATTCCCCACTTAAATATTTTTTCTGGGATCCGGGCCCGTCTGGCCACCACAGAGGTTCAAAGTTGCCCATTTACGTATTTTTCATATCAACTACACATTCGGTACCCTTCGGTATATCCCTACGGCAAAGTTCCGAACCGGACCTAGCTCATTTTAAAGGTATTATCCCAAGCTATTCCCCACTTAAATATTTTTCTGGGATCCGGGCCCGTCTGGCCACCACAGAGGTTCAAAGTTGCCCATTTACGTATTTTTCATATCAACTACACATTCGGTACCCTTCGGTATATCCCTTCGGCAAAGTTCCGAACCGGACCTAGCTCATTTTAAAGGTATTAACCCAAGCTATTTCCCACTTAAATATTTTCTGGGATCCGGGCCCGTCTGGCCACCACAGAGGTTCAAAGTTGCCCATTTATGTATTTTCAATACCTATAATCCAAGATCCTTATAGTCACGTTAATCTCTACACGCAATTTAATATACTGCAGATTCTATAATATCGTTGCATTTGGTGTATTAAAACACCAGGGGTATAACTGTCATCTGAGCAGTCTCCCGTAGGTTTTCACAGTATATTTATTCTGTTTTTGGCTTTCCATAGATATTTCATTTTATATATTTTGGAATGTTTTTAGAGTGGCCGGCTTTAGTTTTACTTCTATATATTATATGTTGAATTAAATCTTTGTTGAATCTCTCGTTTTATTGATAAAAATCTTTATTACATAAAGACAAATATGCATCTTATATAAGGGTTTATATTCGAGGACAACGAGAATTTACGACAGCTTGAAGGGGTCATAAAACTATTTGCGACGTAATTTTTCACTCCTGTTAACTATGAAATCATACTTTTGATTTTCAACTAAATTTTGATGTTGAACCGACTGCTAGCAACCGGTTGTATATTGAATATCGAATATCAAATAACAAACCGGCAGCTAATTTCACATACATATTCAAAACGTAATTAAATGCTTTTAGAAGCAGTACAAGCCGCGAAATTGTGGAATTCCGCTGTTAAACTTTATTTAATTAAGATTTAGCGATTTTTGGAACGTTTGAGTCTCATGCGGTTTTTTGGTTTTTAGACATATCGTCAAAATCGGCTGCTTGAAAAAAGTGGCTGCTAACTTGATTGGCCGATAAAAGTGGCTGCCAGCTTGAGTCTGGTTCGTATTTATCCAAGTCCATTATCAAACCTTTCAAAACCTATTCTAACCATTCCATATCTTCTTTGCATGAGCCAAGTTAGAAATATATTGTATATTAAATACAATCAGGTAAACATGCGAATCACTTATAAAAACAAGAATAAATATATTGCGAAAAACTTAGTAAAAATATCAATTCCAAAACTATTTAGTTAAGGAACTCGCAATTACTGACAGCTAGTTAAAAGCCAAAAACAATTAATAATAAAAAATCATGCATCAGAGACTAAAATCAACTAAAACACATCCCAGGGATTTAGTATGTTAACGTCATGAACAGTCAGAGAAGACATGACTTGTGCAATGTCAAAAACAAAATATATCGACAGGTAGTAGGATAGTGAGGAGCGACTTCTATAGAGATAAAAAAAAATAACGTGTCTGTGTCTTTATACATCTCGCCTCAGAAGAAGATTCAATTTAGTTACGTTTTAATTTGCTAATGACAAAATACATATTAATGCCAATGTAAACTATATTCAGAGATCTAATTACAATATTGGTACGATAACCCTTACTTATAAGTTTGTTTAAAGGTTCGATAAATATAAGTTTACACTGGTCACATAGTGATTTCCTCGCTTGAAGTGCAATATTACCGTAAAGTTTAGGATGTGAAATACCATTTTTACAGCCAAATTTACTAATCTTTGTATCTATGAAAGAATTTAGTAAAAGTTCTAAGTAATTTATGGTATCGAAATCCCTAACACATCAATTTCCCAGTGATGCATTGATTACGTTCGTAAAAATCTATTACATCAGAACACACACGGGCAAACCGAACGAGTTGGGATATATAAACACGGTATGATGGAGCCAAAGGCACATCGCCGTCTAAAAAAGGAAAATTAACAATAGGCAATGAAAAATCGTGTCTTTTGTCGTAAATTTTAGTATGAAGTTTCCCATTGGAAATTGAAACTATAATCTAGTTCAATCTCTAGCATTGTTCACTCCTTATCGGAATTAATGACTAACGTATATTTCACGACAATTCAATTGTCTAATAACATATTATACAAAGTCCTACATACACATCCTTTCGAAATGTGTTTGTGATTGCCTCACTCAGTGTTTGTTTATGGTTGAAGTGTTATACAGGGGTGCCACTGAATTATGATGTTCTTGCTTTTGGAGTTCTCGCATCTTTGTTTTTGTTTTGTTGGTGTTATATGCAGTATAATATCCGTCAAACTTTCCCGCGATAATGGCAATCGGCATTGTAATGATGAGTACACCGGAAGTTGCGGTTATAACTCCAGCGAAATAACCAATAGAAGATTTTGGAACATAATCTCCATACCCAACAGTCGTCATGGTGATAATTGACCACCATATTCCTATAAAACTATCAGGAAAGGTTTCGCTTTCTGAGATTTCACTGTAGTAAATCAAGTTCCCGAATAAAACTGCAAATATTGCAAACGTAACGAACAATAAAATTAGCTCTTTGATACTTTTTTGGAGTGTGATTAATAATATTCGAAGTTCCGTATACAGTTTAGTTAATCTAAACATACGAAGGATTTGTAACATCATTGTTACATTTGCGAACACATATAGATTTCTGTACTGTTGGTTTTTCATATTATCAATCGTCGCTATTGAAGTAACGCACCAATACAATAGTGTTACAAAAAATAACAACACGTCCATTTTATTGTTGTTGTCATTCAAAAACAGTTTCTTCTGTGGGCAAACAAGAAAATGGAGAAATAATTCTAATAAAAAGAAGCCTGTAGTGACATAATCTATGTAGGTTATGTAATCTAATGGTGTGGTGTCTATGAAGAGCTTCATCTTCCAGTTTAACCCCTCTTCATCCACAGGTTGAATGACAGAAACATTCCTTGCAATATTGCCCGTTGTAGAGTTATTCCGTATAGTCTGGTTTCGGTTATTAGTTGAAGTTGGTGGTGATGGTTTAGGCCTATCTACCCGGAATTTCGTATCTGTTATCATGCAGCACATCAATACAGATAAAACAACCATCATCATGAAGACTGCAAAATATATCTGCAAAAAACGGTAAGTTAGTTATTTGTGCAAGAGTCGTACATTGAATTTAATATATTGAATGATGTTGTACATATTGTTGATTATTTATGTGACCGATACTAAATAAACATTTATTTTAGTGGGGTTAAATTTTCGTGGTTTTGTCTCTATATAAGATTTCGTGGTTTCCCATTGAATGGAAGTGATATTATATGTAGGTTAAATTTTCGTTGGTGTTTTAATTTTGTAGATACATTCTTTCCACCATGTAAACGAAATGAAATCCTCCACGAATATTTCTGCTTTGTAGTTTATCATTGTGTTTGTACTAACATGAACAATACTACAGCTGTCATAGCTGTAGCCTTTTGATCAAAATTGCTTGCCCTTTTGAAGCACTTCAGTTCACATCGGTTTGTTTGTTGGGTTTTTGGGGCTCAATCTGTAGTTTTGAAGCACTTCAGTTCACACCGGTTTGTTTGTTGGTTTTTTGGGGCTCAATCTGTAGTTTTGAAGCACTTCAGTTCACACCGGTTTGTTTGTTGGGTTTTGGGGGCTCAATCTGTAGTTTTGAAGCACTTCAGTTCACACCGGTTTGTTTGTTGGGTTTTTGTGGCTCAATCTGTAGTTTTGAAGCACTTCACTTCACACCGGTTTGTTTGTTGGGTTATTGTGGCTCAATCTGTAGTTTTGAAGCACTTCAGTTCACACCGGTTTGTTTGTTGGGTTTTTGTGGCTCAATCTGTAGTTTTGAAGCACTTCAGTTCACACCGGTTTGTTTGTTGGGTTTTTGTGGCTCAATCTGTAGTTTTGAAGCACTTCAGTTCACACCGGTTTGTTTGTTGGGTTTTTGTGGCTCAATCTGTAGTTTTGAAGCACTTCAGTTCACACCGGTTTGTTTGTTGGGTTCTTGTGGCTCAATCTGTAGTTTTCTATGTTGTATTTTATGTGATTTCGTGTGTATGCTCGTCATTCATTTCTTTCTATTTTTGACATGGTGTTATCATTTTTTTTTTCGACTAATAACTTTGAATATCCCTTTGGTATCTTTACTTCTCTTTTGATAAAAAGACAAAATATACGAAAGAGAATTCAAATTTATAAGTCATTACCAAACTGATAACAGTATACAAAACACAACATATAGAAATTAAGACTGGAGCACATCACAAAAACCGGAGGATTTCATATATGCTCCCGAAGTAAATTGTCTTCATTGTGCGGATGATTTCATATGCTCCAGAAGTAAATTGTCTTCATCGTGCGGAGGATTTCATATGCTCCCGAAGTAAATTGTCTTCATCGTGCGGAGGATTTCATATGCTCCCGAAGAAAATTGTCTTCGTCGTGTATGTTAAAAATAGGTGACTAAATCTTATTTGATGACGACAAGTCCTTTGTGTATTTCACAGTGTTTAAAACTTACGTTGATACATTTTTCACAAAACATTTTTTTAAAGGCAACAGTAGTATAAATAGATTCATCATACATATCAGCATTAAATTTTCTATATAAGGCAAAATAAAGTACGAAACTAAAGAGCATTGAGGACCAACATTCGTTAAAGTTATACCAAGTACAGCTAAGGTAATCTATGTCTGAGGTAGAAAAGCCTTAGTAATTCAAAAAATTCAAAATGTTTGAAACAGTTAATTTTTAAATAAACTCATCATAGATACAAGAACTAAATTTCATATATACGCCAGATGTAATTGCAGTTACGATTATCTCTTTAATACCAGTAAGAAGCGCGTTCGTCTACAAAAGACTCATCAGTGACACTCGAATCCCCAAAAAAGTTTAAAAGGCAAAATAATACTGTTTAGAAGTCATAAAACGTGAACTAAAAAAACTCACTTATAACGTGTTTAAAAAATGAAAACTATTTTGCTTACCTGTTCAATTCGTGAGGAATTCGGTTTGTCCAAAACTAACCATAGCTGTTTTCTGAATGAGTTTGTAAGGTTACTGCCTATTTGTGTATCAGTATGGCGTGTAAACAAATTCTGCTGTATGTCTACCTCATCTTCATGTTTGGTGTATATATGGAAACAACAGTCAGCGATATTAACTAAGGGTAAACCCCAAAAGTCAAATTCTTGTAATAGAACTGATCCACACGTGTAGTTCGGTATGTGCAATCGTTGTCTATCATATCTATAATAATCTAACACTACGTTGAATAACTCAGGATTCCTGTCAAAGAAATATTCCTTACTGCTTGGTAAATAGTGTTCTGAAGCTGTTGTTAAACTTCCTAGTTTAGAGTTGGGATATTTAAGTAACTTTGACCTGTACGTTTTGAAAACTGTTCCTCCAATATTCAATGTTATCAATGCATCTCCCATGGTGAAGCAAATTACTAAACGGTGATGTTGAATCAAATTACTACACGGTGATGTTGAATCAAATTACTACACGGTGATGTTGAATCAAATTACTACTCGGGGATGTTGAACCAATTTGAAATTACTACACGGTGATGTTGAATCAAATTTCTACACGGTGATGTTGAATCAAATTACTACACGGTGATGTTGAATCAAATTACTACACGGTGATGTTAAATCAAATTTCTACACGGTGATGTTGAATCAAATTACTACACGGTGATGTTGAATCAAATTACTACACGGTGATGTTGAATCAAATTACTACACGGTGATGTTGAATCAAATTACTACACGGTGATGTTGAACCAAATTACTACACGGTGATGTTGAATCAAATTGCTTCACGGTGATGTTGAATCAAATTTCTACACGGTGATGTTGAATCAAATTTCTACACGGTGATGTTGAATCAAATTTCTACACGGTGATATTGAATCAAATTTCTACACGGTGATGTTGAGGCAAATTACTAATCGGTGATGATAAATCGAATTACTACACGGTGAATGCGAATAAGAGTATATCAGCTACGTTTCCTTTCAATTTTGACGCTATAAGTTGTGACAACTTACCTTTCCGAATTTGAACAAATGGTAATGCTAAATTATAGATGTGTTTACCCTTTTAACAGGTCAAATTCACCATACAGTATTACCTTATTGATAAATAGTTATCAAAGGTACCTACATGATAATAATTGAGAAAGTGAAATGATTGCCAATGAGACAACTCTTCTCAGGGGACCAAATCACACAGAAATTTTTAAAATCAAATTTGACAAACGGGAATGATAATTTATTGATGTACAAGTATCTACCTTGTTAGACTATCATAGGATGATTAAAGTGGTTAATAAACCACTCTTTAATACATAATCATACTTAAACCCGAGGGATAAAACAAAATCAATTTAAGGTTCTAAATGGACATTTAAGTAATAAGTTAAACATCCACAGGGTAAAATATAGGTTTATTAATTACCGATAAGTTCAATTCTTCAAAGGGCCATTAAAATTCATTATAAAATTGAGTGGATACAATTCATTTGCAATTTGTATTATAAATATCACCATGAAAACACGTCTTGTAAACTCGAAATTATAACTTTGTACATCGATAATTTACCATTCCCATTTGTTCCTGGTTCGTAAGTGTCATTTTTAGTATGATTAACACCAGGAAAGAGTAGAATCAGAAATATTAATAACAGTCAATACTGAAAAAAAAGTATTATAGCTAAAGATGAACAATTGTATTAATTTGAAAAGATCAAAGTGACTGATTAATTATATTAAAAAGCATAGAGAAACAAAAGACATGTGTACTCTTTTGAAATTGTGCCATGGCCATAGGTAAGTACATGTATGATTAGAACACCCATGACAGATCAACAGGAAACAAGGAGGTGAAATACCACAAAAGTTATAAAACATAGATACAAATAATGATACATTATTATCGCGTTTATTTCTTATTTTCATCCTACAGTAATGCCTTTAATTGCAAATGTATCCCCATGCAAGCGCAGAACAGCATCCAGCTTGCATTATAATTTTTAAGTGTAATAAGAAAATATTTCGCTGTGCATTATGTTTAAGGTACTTATTTTCTGTAAATCAGGTTTGAATCAGATGTGGATACTTAAAAATTCCAAAGATCTTTTAGAGTACATACAATCTAACTCTCTTTCATCTTGTAACAGTATTAAAACATTTTACTTTTTTACTCTTTACACAAGTATTCCACATTCCAAACTAAAAGACAAATTAAAACAGTTGGTATTACCTTGCTCCATAAAAAAGAATGGCCAACGTAGATACAAGTATCTTGTCTTAGGGAGGGCTAAATCCTACTTTGTAAAGAATCATTCTGATTTAAACAAAAAATTCTCTGAAACCGATATTATCAAGATACTTGATTTCTTAATTGACAACATATTTGTTACGTTCGGAGGACGTGGTTTTTTTCAACAGACTGTCGGCATCCCAATGGGAACAAACTGTGCCCCTCTACTTGCTGATTTGTTTCTTTATTATTATGAGGCTGCCTTCATGCAGGAACTTCTTAGGAAGAAAGATAAGAAGTTAGCAATATCCTTTAACTCTACTTTCCGCTATATAGATGGCCTTCTTTCACTAAACAATTCAACATTTGGTGACTATGTGGATCGCATCTATCCCATCGAATTGGAGATAAAGGATACTACAGATACAGTTAAGTCGGCTTCATATCTTGACTTACATCTAAAATTGACAATGAGGGTCGGTTGAAGACAAAACTTTACGACAAAAGAGATGATTTCAGCTTTCCAATTGTGAACTTTCCATTTCTAAGTAGCAACATTCCAGCAGCACCTGCATACGGGGTATATATCTCCCAATTGATACGATATTCCCGTGCTTGCATTTCCTATCATGATTTTCTTAATAGAGGGTTACTGCTCACAAGGAAGCTATTAAACCAAGAGTTCCAAATGGTGAAGTTGAAATCATCCCTTCGTAAATTTTATGGACGCCATCACGAGTTGGTTGACCGTTAATGAATAACCGTTTCACAAATGATATCGGATATGTTCCTTACGTCGTAACTACAATCCCCTTCCCTTTCATGAATTTGACCTACCGAATTAGACTATTTATCGGATTTGTAATCACATAAGCTACACGACGGGTGCCGCATGTGGAGCAGGATCTGCTTACCCTTCCGGAGCACCAGAGATCACCCCTAGTTTTTGGTGGGGTTCGTGTTGTTTATTCTTTAGTTTTCTATGTTGTGTCATGTGTACTATTGTTTTTCTGTTTGTCTTTCTCATTTTTAGCCATGGCGTTGTCAGTTTGTTTTAGATTTACGAGTTTGACTGTCCCTTTGGTATCTTTCGTCCCTCTTTTGAGCAGAACATATTGATTGATTTCTATAAAATACCTTTGTTCAAAAGTAATATCACAGAAACTTATTTCATTTGTTTTAATTTTAATATTGGAACAAACCTAATCTTAGGAGCCGTGATATTTCTTCTGGAACTTATTTTACATTTGGTTAAAAAAATTAATTCCGTACCAAATTGTATAGTGCTTGAACATACATGTATTTTCTGTTATATAAGTTCCGCGTTCATATTTCCTATGAAATTTGTTCCGGAGGGACAAATGTCACGCCGGAACATTACTTTTTGTTACAATCATTGAATAGGCATGTATTCTGAGTTTCCTTTGTAGTAATGGGCGCAGGACATTTGAGCGAAAAAATTAAAACTACGAGGGAACATTTGAGCGCCAGCATTAGAGTCCATTTAAGCGCCGTTCACCTGTATTTTCGATAGCCTTTTAGCGAAAATAGTTGTCACCCAGCAATTTATGTTTTCCTCTATACTGTTATAGAATAACAAACAACAACATATATAAAGATACGAATTATAGAGACATTTGCACCACAATCGAGAAAAAATAAAGAGTAAGAGCAGTTTCTAATGCAATTTCTATACAGGAACAGTATTGTACAGGGGATATATCTAGAGCCCATTACGTACGTGCTTTAGGTAATAAATTCCAGGCTAGAACAAACTTTTAACATTTGATTAAACTTTTTATACTTTTAGTGCTGTATTTTAATTGAAAAGTTTTATATTGTTTTATATTGTGCTGTCTTGAGTCTATCAAACATTTTTTAATTTATTTTATGTTATTTATTTACTAAAAATGGCTAAATATTACGCTAAAATGGGCTTTGACAATTTTCATTTTTGTTAAAATGGGTTAAAATTCTGGCGCTTAAATGGGTTCTACTTTGTCGCTCAAACGTCTTATTTTTCGGTCAAATGTCCTATCAATGCGCTTAAATGTCCTCCGCAGGCAGTTATACATTCATATTCAAATGTGTTTTATTGCTAATCAAAGCGCCCACAAGGAGCAGTACAATAAACATTAATTACATACAAATGATTACAAGTGATTCAATATGATTAAGACACAATGTTATAAAAAAAAGTATATATATATAACGACAAGTATAGAAGAATACAACAGGCACAGTGTTTTTTAATATAAGTAGGTTAAAAAAGGGGCACTGGGCTTAACTATATCTATATATCATTTAAGGAAACTTTACTGTATGAGGATAAATTTTCCAATAACTCTCCGAGTTTCTGGAGTATGAAAATATCTTCAGAGGACATTAACCAAATAAATTGTGATTTAATATCTAAACCACTAAAATTTTAAACCGTTGTTTTATTTCATTTAAAAAGTTGACACGAATATTTGAAAGTTTGTGGCACTGAAAAAGAAAATGAATTTTATCCTCAACCTCAGTACCACACAATTTACAGATACGTTCTGACACTGTCGAATGTTTGTACCTTCCCCTCTCAATCTCTAAATCGTGAGCACTGATACGGAATTTCGTTAAGTAATGGCTATATCTAAAATTTTCTTGCAAAAGGTAATTTTCTAAGCAAAATCTATATATGATCGTACCAGACAGTTGGTCGCTGTGTAGTGGTTATTGCATGGGACTACTAGCACAAAGATTCAATCCCCGATCCGGGGAGAAAAAAAAGATAATTAATTTTCGGCTTTCCCGTGACAGCATTTTGTGAGTACATGGTCTTGAGGAAACGGTGATAGTCCATCGGAAGGGGCTGACCCGTTTTAAGAGCGTCATATCTCTTGCACGTAAATAACACCTTGTAGAATTCAGAAAATGAGCAGGCTAATGCCGCTACAAGGCAGCACTCGCATTCTCAAAGAGGGAAGGGATTAATATAAGTTGCAATAACTTATTTCCAAATCTACTATAAGTAAATATGTTTAAACTAAATCCGACTCTAGCTGTTTAGTCAAGTTTTTTACAAGTCTAAAAACCGAAAAATCTGGATAAGACCAAAACGTTGAAAATGATTAAGACAAAAAATTTCACGCATTATTTGCATTTTTAAATATCTCATGGTATAACTATTGTTAATGTCTATTTCTCTTAACGTTTTACATGCAAAAAAAAACTTAGATATACATGTGCGAATCTGTTTTTGAATGTGAGCATAGACTGAAAATGGTACATGGATGACTACTTCATATCCTTTCTTTTCTATTAAGTTTAAAAAAAAAAAAAAAAAGAAGATCTGGTATGCTTGCCAATGAGACAACTCTCCACAAGGGACCGAAAGGACACAGAAATTAACAACTATAGTTCACTGTACGGCCGTCAACAATGACCAAAGCCCATACCGCATAGTCGGCTATAACAGGCCCCGTAATGACAATGTAAAACAATTCAAACGAGAAAAAAACAAACAAATGCCTTATTCATATAAGAAAATAAGTGACTACTTTCAATACAAATCATGCGTGAAATTTTTTGTCAACATTAATTCGGAATACAAATAACCACGTTAGAAATGTCAACTTAAATCTTTATTTACATAATGTACCAGTATAATAAAATTGACAGACGATTCATATGCACATACATGTAGCTGTGCAATTTTCGACCAAGTGATTACAAAGCATAGTTTTCTTTTTTTAATCTTATTCAAATTGTAAAAAGCTTAGGCGTTTAGACTTGCCGCGGAATACCAACAAAAATATATAGCATACAGCAGAAAGGAGACATTCAAAACTCGTTGGTTTAGGAGAAGTTGACATTGCTATGGAAAAATACGACAAACGGCGAGGAGATAAACGAGTCAACAAAACACGATAACAATATTTACAGACTAGTCAACAGGAACCTACCAAAATCAAGGGGTGATCTTTTGTATAGGATCGTAATGTGACACCTGTCGTGTTACTCTTGAAAATATTGATAACGAGGCATTCTATAAAACTACAAAAACGGACTGATTAATATGGTCTTTTTTCTCTCTCAAGTATTGATATTTTCAGGACATATATACATATGTGTATATATGTCTCTGATATTTTTAAGTGTTTAATTGCAGAAAGTTTGTCTATTTTTTTTCATTATGATATTTTTTTTTCAAAACAATTTTGCTTGTATCTAGGGTTCTATTTAACAATTTTTGTCCTTTTAGAAAATGTTTAATTATTCCATTTTCACTAAAACACAATTTTCCAAATACTTTGTTTTTGTTTCTGAATTTTCAAAGAATAATATTTTAATGTTTAAATATACTGACTGTATTTTACCTTTTATTAATTAATAATTGCTATAACAACACCTATTGTATTTTGTTTGTAGGCATAGGTTGAATATATTTTTATCAAATGTTGGCATAGGTTGAAGACACCCTTTTTTTTATACCCTCAGGCATCACAAAATATACAAAACCATGGGAAAAGTTGTTTCTCTTTTCGTATATCATGTAGAAGATTCCACATAATAAGTACAGGTCCGATATATCTCGTACATGGTAGGCTTTGTATTCTGTTTATGCGTGTTTTTTTAGCTTAAAATATGTCTTGAGCATGGCTATATTATTTGTTTTAATAAGTTTATTTGTGTAAAGTAAGTGTAAGCTTTGCTTTATTCGACTAATTCAAGTTTATTATTAATTTGAATAGAATGACCTGTAAATAAAATCAGAAGAATATTTGGTAGAATTCAATATGTTAAATGATTTAAAGATGTATAATTTATGATGATAATCATATTTCTCATTCTCTGTCAATAGATTTGTAAGTCAATAACCCGGAAAACCATAGTTGTCCAGTAGGAAATATTTGAGTTATGTAATTCAGGTATTGTCACCTAGAATGAATAGAGTTATCTTTCTTTGTATTGATTACGTGTTTTGTTTTGTGGGGTGATTTCTTATTTTACACAATAAAACGAATTCATTGATCTTGAGGTGTTTATTAAATATTATACGACCAATCAACCTGGTTACTATACAAACGATGTTCCTTTGCTTTGTGTGTGTTTGTTTGCTGCACATGTACTTATTTTTGATCATGGAAATTAATGTAGTTGTTTGGTCACTCGTTGGATATTCTTTGTTGATTGCTTCTGTTAGTTCTTCTGTAATTTACACCTTTAACAATACATACACGGGTCATCTTTATGTTCTTATGTTGAGTTATTACGCCACTTTTCAATGTTTGTGGAATGGTTATTTAAAAGCGCACATTTGTTCATTGTTGAAGGCCTTACGGTGACCTATCGTTGTGAACTTCTGTACCATATGGTCTCTTGTGTAGAGTTATCTCATAGGCAATCATGATACCACAGCTGTTGAGATCTCAGGGAAAAAGGTCGAAAATAATTTTAAATTCTGTTCCAATCAATGCAGTTTTTCCATTGTATTTGATATATTTGATGGTTTGTGAAGATCAGCAATGTTTTCAAAATAAGAATTTCTCGATACACTTTTAATGGTCGGAAGAAGGGAAGTAACTCAAATCACCAATTATATATTTTAATTGCTTCTAATTTCATACAGACATATATGTATACAATAATGTACAGTATAAACAAATTACACATACTCAAAATTTAATCTAGAAATAGATTTTGTAATTTGTAGTAACAACGCAAATACAAAATTGGATAAAAAAAAAAAAAAAAATTGTGGCACCCTGTGATTTTGGGGATCAGAATTCTTTTAGTTGTAACAGATCCTAAAAAGTGGAATGCATTGAAAATGTGAATAAACTTCATTCTAAAAAAAATAAGATAAGAACAACACAATACTGATTATTTTTTAGTCATTCGAGGTAGACAGAGAAAAAAGCAAGCTCCCATTGCTACTTGTGAATAGGCAGGTTGAGATCGACTGACACCTATTAGTTTTAAAATTCAAATTTTCTATCAAAAATACCTTTTTTAAAGAAAAGAAAATACAACAAAATGACTATTTTAAAACAAACGATTATCGTCATGTTTTATTCAAAAGTCATCCCGTTTAAGGTTTTACTTATAAATCATTTTACCACAGAACAAACCTAGTGGGTCCAATATACACATTACATTTCTTCTCTATGCCATACATTTTATTACAGCCTTTAAATATTTACAGATGTACTTAAAAGATACTTAATTAAAGTGGTACCCAACACCTTGAATAAACTTTAATTGGCTCGTTTAATTTTGATAAAATTTTGACAAAATATTTACTGTCAAATTGACCATTTGACAAAAATATAAAAATTTCAAAAAAATTTAACCAACCATTTTATCAGAAAAATTACACTGTTATATTGTAGTTTGACAAACACTTATTTTGATTATTGAGAAGCTTAATTGCCCATTATATGTGGATCTAAGACAAATCATAAAACATGAAGCTTTACATTTTAATGAACATTTTAACCTTTTATCAGATAATGAAAAATTTTTATTTTTATTTAGTAATGACAATGTTGCTGCTATAGTTGCCTAAACCTGCAACAATATTTTATTAAAAAGAAATAGTATTTTATTTCACTATAAAAGAAACAAATGTTTTAATATCATTTAGTAAAAATGTATATTGTGTCAGAATTTTAATTATAAATGTGTAAAAATATGTTTCTATGTATATAGTATATCTTAAAAGTCTCTCATAAATCTTTTTAAGATTGGTACATGCAATGCAAATGTTTTAATGTTTTAAATCTATGTATGTGAATCTCATTTTATGTTTGGATGTGGTGAGACTATAATAAAATATTGAATCTTGAATCTGAATCTAATCAATGGGGATTGTTTTTTATCTTTAAAACGACCCACGTTTTCTGGTGTATGTTAAAGTTGTTCTATATGCGTGCTTCCCGCCAATTTATTGTAATGGTTCGAATGAAAAACTTCTTTGTAAGCGTTGTGGCTCATTTTTGTTAACTTTAAACGAGTTTGTACACCTAACTAAAACGTTGAATGTCTATGTCTTCATACTATTAAACTGCAGCTTTTTTCTGTTTTCAGTCAGTTATGTAACTATCCAATGAAGGTCTATACTGTTTGTAGTAAGTTCCAAAAGTCCATGTATAATGACTTTTCAATGAATGGTCCACTTATAAAGCTACAAGTTGTTCTTCTTAAGTTATAAATCCTGTGTCAAGGATGTCACCTTTTAAAACACATTTTGTGATACGAGGTAAACACTATTGGTCAATTATAACTGTAAGACTGTCAATACATTTGTTGTATTCAAAACTGACATCGTGTCTCTTCTATAGCTCAGTCGGCAAATTTATATTGTGTTACAGAAACTTATTCAGCAGATGAATAGTCTATTTATACATCGTTATATATAATAAAACCAATACAAACACAGTATTTTTGCGTGCGTTTTCTTGCGTCGCTATATATATCTAAAGAAATTATTGACCTTCAAATTTGACCATTTAAATACCAATAAGCCGCTTACAATAAGAGTGTCACCGTGGTCAGTTTGTAAAAAGAAATTATATTATAGGGGGGGGGTGGTAATGTTATTAGTATTACCACCAAAGAAAGATATACATCTATCTGGTAACTTTATGTTTTGATCATTCATACGTAATTACATTATATAATGTCCATGTGTAGACAGTGTGCTTATTCACGAGACCACTGAGCGGTTTGTAAAATGCGAAAGACCATTGTTTGATATAAGATTTGTTCCGAACGGACGAATTTGTCTACATGCATTACGATAAATTAGTACCCCGAATGGATTTGTGTACATGCATTACGATAAATTAGTACCTCGAATGGATTTGTGTACATGCATTACGATAAATTAGTACCTCGAATGGATTTGTGTACATGCATTACGATAAATTAGTACCTCGAATGGATTTGTGTACATGCATTACGATAAATTAGTACCTCGAATGGATTTGTGTACATGCATTACGATAAATTAGTACCTCGAATGGATTTGTTTTCATGCATTACGATAAATTAGTACCTCGTCTTAACTTAAGGTGGTACCCAACAGTTTCACTAAAATTAATTTGGCTCGTTTAATTTTCATAAAAGTTTGTCAGAGTATTTACTTCGACACTTTAACAAAAATATATATTTTTTTTTTTTTTTTGAACCAACCGTTTTGTCAGAAAAAATACACTGGTTATATAGCAATTTGACAATCACCAATGTTGATCATTGAGAAGCTTAATATTCATTTTACAACACAACGTAGTTAAAACGTTTAGCTGACTTTACAGAGTTATCTCCCTGTAGTGTTAGGTACCACCTTAAGGGGGTTTAATCTATGCATGTCAGCCCAGAGTTTTATGCGATTCATAAGCTCATACTGTCACTCTGTCTAATGATATAGGCGATCTAATAGTCTTTCAATATTTATCGATTGTGAAATTTGTTCGAAAAAAATTACCAATGAAAATTTATATGTTAAAGTATTTATATATAATTGTAAAAAATTGATTGTGTTATCATTATATATATAAAAAGTTATCAGAGATGATTCAAACAAATAAGCTCCACTTGTAGTGTTGTCCATCTGATGAGTTAAGCCTTTTTCAACATATTTTTATAGTTTATAGTTCGTTTTTATGTTGTTCTGTTATATAACTGTCCCAGGATAGGGAAGGGTTGAGATCCCACTAACATGTTAAATACTGCCACATTCTGTATGTTTGTATCTGTCCTAAGTCAGGAGCCTGTAATTCAGTGTTTTCCGTTTGTTTATGCGTTACAGATTTGTTTTTCGTTTATATTTTTGTTCACAAATAAGGCCGTTAGTTTTCTCGTTTGAATTGCTTTACATTGTCATTTCGGGACCTTTATAGCTGACTATGCGGTATGGGATTGGTTTATTGTTGAAGGCCGTACGGTGAATTATAGTTGTTTATGTCTGTGTCTTTTTTGGTCTCTTGTGGAGAGTTGTCTCATTGACAATCATACCACATCTTCCTTTTATATAGTGTATCATATAGTCGTGAATAAAGAAATATTTGATGTAAAAAGAATTTGATTTTATTCCTATGGCGCTAGTCATACAAATAATGGTTTATAAGCTAAAATACTTAAAGTGATTTCCTTATGTTATAAAGATAAATGGAAACTTGTTTTCATTGTCAACTTAAATTTTATATCTAAATGACCAATCAAATTCACACTTAATTTCGTTATCATAATCTTTAAATATAACCTAATGAGGTTCTCCAAACTGTGTAAACTACAATGAATTAAAAAAGGGGGACACAACCTCGTGGAATTTACACTTACGATATTCGTATAAAATACAAAATACAAAATACATATGTTTATCATTTTCATTGATGATGAGCAAGAATCCATGGTCCCACGGTTCTAAATATGAAGAACACGCCATCACTTGTATAGTTTAGACTCAAACTGACGATAATACTGACATCCATGTTTTCTCAATGTTTTCATTTCAAATAATTTCTGTTTAATGAATTAGAATTTAATGCATTTTTTATATAAAATACTATGGTTCTGAGTTAAACTAATCTATTTCAACGAATAGAATTGCAATTCAATGATTCAATATCCCAATTATATTAATTTGTATTCATATAGATATAGGAAGATGTGGTGTGAGTGCCAATGAGACAACTCTCCGTCCTATATGTGGCAACCGTGTATTTATCGTGGTACTCCCCGGAAGGGTAGACAGATCCTGCTCCACATGTGGCAACCGTTGTATTAATCATGTTACTCTCCGGAAGGGCAGGCAGATCCTGCTTCACACGAAGAAACCGTTGTATTAACCATGGTACTCTCCTGAGGGAAAGGCAGATCTTGCTCCACATGTGGCAACCGGTGTGTTAATTATGGTACTCGCCGGAGGGGTAGACAGTTCCTGCTCCACATGTGGCAACCGTTGTATTAATCGTGGTACTCTCCGGAGGGGTAGGCAGATCCTGCTCCATATGTTGCAACCGTTGTATTAATCTTGGCACTCTCCGGAGGGGTAGGCAGATCCTGCTCCATATGTTGCAACCGTTGTATTAATCTTGGCACTCTCCGGAGGGTCAGGCAGATCTTGTTCCACATATTGCAACCGTTGTGTAAATCATGGTACTCTCCAGAGGGATAGGCAGATCTTGCTCCACATGTGGCAACCGGTGTGTTAATAATGGTACTCTCCGGAGGGGTAGACAGATCCTGCTCCACATGTGGCAACCGTTGTATTAATCGTGGTACTCGCCGGAGGGGTAGACAGTTCCTGCTCCACATGTGGCAACCGTTGTATTAATCGTGGTACTCTCCGGAGGGGTAGGCAGATCCTGCTCCATATGTTGCAACCGTTGTATTAATCTTGGCACTCTCCGGAGGGTAGGCAGATCCTGCTCCATATGTTGCAACCGTTGTATTAATCTTGGCACTCTCCGGAGGGTCAGGCAGATCTTGTTCCACATATTGCAACCGTTGTGTAAATCATGGTACTCTCCAGAGGGATAGGCAGATCTTGCTCCACATGTGGCAACCGGTGTGTTAATAATGGTACTCTCCGGAGGGGTAGACAGATCCTGCTCCACATGTGACAACCGTTGTATTAATCGTGTTACTCTCCGGAGGGGTAGGCAGATCCTGCTCCATATGTTGCAACCGTTGTATTAATCTTGGCACTCTCCGGAGGGGCAGGCAGATTTTGTTCCACATGTTGCAACCGTTGTGTAAATCATGGTACTCTCCAGAGGGAAAGGCAGATCTTGCTCCACATGTGGCAACCGGTGTGTTAATAATGGTACTCTCCGGAGGGGTAGACAGATCCTGCTCCACATGTGACAACCGTTGTATTAATCGTGTTACTCTCCGGAGGGGTAGGCAGATCCTGCTCCATATGTTGCAACCGTTGTATTAATCTTGGCACTCTCCGGAGGGGCAGGCAGATCTTGTTCCACATGTTGCAACCGTTGTGTAAATCATGGTACTCTCCAGAGGGAAAGGCAGATCTTGCTCCACATGTGGCAACCGGTGTGTTAATAATGGTACTCTCCGGAGGGGTAGACAGTTCCTGCTCCACATGTGACAACCGTTGTATTAATCGTGTTACTCTCCGGAGGGGTTAGCAGATCCTGCTCCATATGTTGCAACCGTTGTATTAATCTTGGCACTCTCTGGAGGGCAGGCAGATCTTGTGGCAACCATTGTGTTTAACATGGTGCTCCCCGGAAGGATAGGCAGTTCCTGCTCCTCGTGTGGAAACATATGTGTAAATCATGGTACTCTCCGGAAGGGTAGGCAGTTCCTGCTCCACACGTGGCAACTGTTGTATTAATGATGGTGCTCTCTGGAAGGATAGGCAGATCCTGCCCCACATGTGTGAATGATGGTTATCTTTGGAAGGGTAGCCAGATACTGCTCCTTATGTGGCTGCCGTTGTGTTTATCGTCGTATTCTCCTGAAGGGTAAGCAGATTCTGCTCCACATGTAGAAATCGACTTTCCAAATTGATTTTCCTCTGAGTTCAGTATTTTTGTGATTTTACTTTTTATTATTCATGGTTATGTCCGAATGGCTAAGGAGATCCTTCTTTAAGTGGGACAACCGTTGTGTAAAGTGTAAATTCAGTTATGTCAAAATCGAGGAAATAACTATATAACAACTCATTATCTTCTAAGGGTATTTTATTTTTAATAATTTGTTACAAACAAAATTAAGACAGATTCAGGAGCCTGTAATTCAGCGGTTGTCGTTTGTTTATGTGCTACATATTTGTTTTTCGTTCAATTATTTACATAAATAAGGCCGTTAGTTTTCTCGTTTGAATTGTTTTACATTGTCTTATCGGGACCTTTTATAACTGACTATGCGGTATGAGCTCTGCTCATTGTTGAAGGCCGTACGGTGACCTATAGTTGTTAATGTTTGTGTCATGTTGGTCTTTTGTGGATAGTTGTCTCATTGGCAATCATACCACATCTTCTTTTTTGTATTGACGACATATAGATTAAATTTACTTTTTTTCAGAATGATTTATAATTTGTGTTTAGTGTTGTCTATATTTGCTCATGCTTGAAGTCGGATTTCAGAGGAAAATGTCAAAAATCAAAGATGTCTAGAGTTTTCAACGTACTGGAAAATTGTTTTATGAACATCATATATTTGTTATCTTATGTAATACCAGTAATGTTTAATGAGTATGTTTCTAACGATTGCGGTTTCAGAAACACGAATTGGTCGATTTTCTGTGAACAATGTATTAATAAACTATTTACCCTATTTTTTAATTATATTTTTTCTTCAGAAACGACAACATTAGACTATTACTGTGAGAAATGACCCTGTTTAATTTTCTTTTAGAAACGACAATTTTCGCTTGAATGTGATCTGATACATCTTGAGTTCAATAATTAAAGATGATGTGAAGCGGTACTATTTAAAATCTTTTCATAAAGTTTTTATTGCATTAAAAAAAGTCCGCCAATTACAATCATTATGTAACGCGTTATTTTGATTTTCTGGGTTTTTGTTGCCGCCGTCTTGAAGATGTTATCGCCATTTGTATTCTGTCTAATAAACTGTCACTGATGAATTTAGTAACAAATATTATACCGTGAAATTAGATTTCAGGAAGTAGAATTAGAAGTTTTCGGATATTT